>CM041533.1:28013067-28495567 GCA_023238725.1 Scortum barcoo | reverse complement strand
GATTTTTTTGCTCACTAGCCACTGTGGCTAGTGGTTTTCCAAAGTTACTAGCCACTCAGCATTTTCACTTGCACTTGCTCTTTCACTTTCACTGGCCACAGCTTACTTGTTGGGGGCAAATAACGTTTTATTCAATTAAAGTGTACTGTGGTATGCTATGATTTATTTTAAGAACAAGATGACCACTGTAAATACCCAAATCAAGACTATAGAAATATATAACACTGCAATCTGTCACCATATATTCAGCTCTAATACGGTTGTATGTAAAGCTCCTTTTCTATGAAAACATGCAACTGATTAAGACTGACATTAAAGGCTTTTTATTACATCTGATTGCATATAATATAATTGTCGCAGGTTTGTAGAAAATTAATTGAAAATTACCTAGCAATGTTGATTTAAATATATAATATAATATATATATATGCAGCATAACATATAACAGCAATAACAATAACAGCATTACATAACTCTAAGTATAATAAGAGTATAAGAAATCTGTGCAGTAGGGAAAAATCATTTTATCACATCTATGATGTAGTTAAGTTGTGGTTTGTTTGGCAATTTTACTTTCCATAGTCAGCTATAACTGACCACACAAGTTAATGTTAGCTAGTCATTGACTGGAGAAAAAAAAAATCACTGTGCTGGTCAAAGGCTACACTGGCAGCTACAGGCAACTTTTAAGTTGGAATGTTTTTTTGCATTACCCAATGCATGAGTTGATGTTGTGAATCAGTCAGCATACCTTAAACGTCAAGATGACAACTTTGACCATTCCATTTGTTTTTATTGGCTCTCTTGCCTGACAAACACTTTAGAATTGGATTGTTGGAAGTGGCAAAGGGTCATTCCAGTGGGCTCTGACAGGACTACACATAGAATTGTACAAATGTGTGTGTGTGTGTGTACAGTGCTCAGCATAAATTAGTACACCCCAACAGATTTGTCAGAAAACCTTTAGTTTCCTTTTAGAATCAACATTTTCTATGGGATACTATACTACAAAATACTCCCACAAATCTGGGCCATTGATTGCAAATAAGATTTGTTAATTTCCACACACAAAAAAGTTATTTTCCTCCATAAATTCATTAAAGACCGTGTTGCAAAAATGAGTACACCCCAATGAAAGTGTTGGGAGCAAAGCTAAATTTAACCTTAATCTAACCCTAGACTACAGAATTCTAATTAACAAGAATTCAACCACAGGTGAGTCTAATTATTCATTAAACAGGTGTCCAGCAAACAGTTGACTATAAAAGGGTGTTACTTAACAAAGAAAACCCCTTCCCATTTCATGCTGTCAGCAATGGCCACCACACGCAAGAGAAATGTCACAAGACCTGAGAAAGAAAATTATTTCTAGAAAAAGTGATACAAAAATTTAACAAAGAAGAAACTGCAACCGTGTTGCAGAGACATCCAGGCCGTCCACGGAAGTTAACACCTCAACAGGAGTGTCTTCTGATGAGAAAGGTTGAAGAAAATCACCATGCAATTTCTCTGCAGTTAGTTGAAGAAGTAAAAGCCAAACTGGGGTGATTGTTTTCTGTGACACAATATGGCGTACACTGAAGAGAAATTGCATGCATGGGTGTCGTCCACGAAGGAAGCCTCTCCTAAAACCCGTGCTCAAAAGTCCGCGCCTTAGGATTTGCCTTGGGCCCATAGTGAGTCAGTGTACATAATACACTGCTCAAAAAATAAAGGTAACACTAAAATAACACATCCTAGATCTGAATGAATGAAATATTCTTATTAAATACTTTGTTCTTTACATAGTTGAATGTGCTGACAACAAAATCACACAAAAATTATCAATGGAAATCAAATTTATTAACCCATGGAGGTCTGGATTTGGAGTCACACTCAAAATTAAAGTGGAAAAACACACTACAGGCTGATCCAACTTTGATGTAATGTCCTTAAAACAAGTCAAAATGAGGCTCAGTAGTGTGTGTGGCCTCCACGTGCCTGTATGACCTCCCTACAACGCCTGGGCATGCTCCTGATGAGGTGGCGGATGGTCTCCTGAGGGATCTCCTCCCAGACCTGGACTAAAGCATCCGCCAACTCCTGGACAGTCTGTGGTGCAACGTGGCGTTGGTGGATGGAGCGAGACATGATGTCCCAGATTGTGCTCAATTGGATTCAGGTCTGGGGAACGGTGGGCCAGTCCATAGCATCAATGCCTTCGTCTTGCAGGAACTGCTGACACACTCCAGCCACATGAGGTCTAGCATTGTTGCTCTTGCATTGGAGGAGGAACCCAGGGCCAACCGCACCAGCATATGGTCTCACAAGGGGTCTGAGGATCTCATCTTGGTACCTAATGGCAGTCAGGCTACCTCTGGCGAGCACATGGAGGGCTGTGCGGCCCCCCAAAGAAATGCCACCCCACACCATTACTGACCCACTGCCAAACCGGTCATGCTTAGGAGGATGTTGCAGGCAGCAGAACGTTCTCCACGGCGTCTCCAGACTCTGTCACGCCTGTCACATGTGCTCAGTGTGAACCTGCTTTCATCTGTGGAAGAGCACAGGGCGCCAGTGGCGAATTTGCCAATCTTGGTGTTCTCTGGCAAATGCCAAATGTCCTGCACGGTGTTGGGCTGTAAGCACAACCCCCACCTGTGGACGTCCGGGCCCTCATACCACCCTCATGGAGTCTGTTTCTGACCGTTTGAGCAGGCACATGCACATTTGGCTCTGGCAGTGCTCCTCCTGTTCCTCCTTGCACAAAGGCGGAGGTAGCGGTCCTGCTGCTGGGTTTGTTGCCCTCCTACGGCCTTCCTCCACGTCTCCTGATGTACTGGCCTGTCTCCTGGTAGCGCCTCCATGCTCTGGACACTACGCTGACAGACACAGCAAACCTTCTTGCCACAGCTCGCATTGATGTGCCATCCTGGATGAGCTGCACTACCTGAGCCACTTGTGTGGGTTGTAGACTCATGTCTCATGCTACCATGCTAGAGTGAAAGCACCGCCAGCATTCAAAAGTGACCACAAACATCAGCCAGAAAGCATAGGAACTGAGAAGTGGTCTGTAGTCACCACCTGCAGAACCACTCCTTTATTGGGGGTGTCTTGCTTAATTGCCTATAATTTCCACCTGTTGTGCTATTCCATTTGCACAACAGCATGTGAAATTGATTGTCAATCAGTGTTGCTTGTTTATTTTTTTGAGCAGTGTATATTATTTACACATAAATAGAATAGAAAATATATCGCACATATAAGGGTTATGGACAGATATATACAGATATATTGCAAATATTTTTTTACAGTAAGGTGTGTTTTTTTTTCTTTTTTTTGGTTTCCCTGTAGCTGAAGGGGGAGGAATTATAAAGTCTGATAGCCTCAGGTAGGAAAGACCTCCAATGTGCGTTCAGTGGAGCTCTTCTGTGGTCTCAGTCTACGGCTGAAAGCTCTGACAGGATGTCAGTGTGGCATGCAGGGGGTGAGAGACATTGTCCATGATCCTCATTCCTCATTCAGTACAGTTCAACTCCCAGGACAGACCCAGCTCTCCTGATGAACTTGTTGAGTCTGTTAGTGTCGGCTGTCTTCAGCCTGCTGCCCCAGCACACTGCAGCGTAGAAGATGACGCTCTGGATACCACAGAGTGATAAAAAATCTGCAGCATGGTCCTGCAGACGTTGAAAGATCTGAGCCTCCTGAGGAAGAACAAGCGACTCTGACCAATTGTGTAGATGGCATCAGTGTTTATAGTCCAGTCCAGGTTATTGTCCAAGTGGACACCCAGGTACTTGTAACTGTCCACAATGTCCACTTCTGTACCCCTGATGGCAACAGAGTTCAAACGGGTCCTCTGTTTTCTGAAATCCACAACCAACTCATTTGTCTTCGTGACATTGAGCTGCAGGTGGCTCAGTCCACACCGCTCCACAAACCTGTCCACCACACTCCTGGCCCCTGCTGATACAGCCCATAATGGCAGAGTCATCTGAGAACTTCTGCAGGTGGCAGGACTGCGAACAGAAACTGAAGTCTGAGGTGTAGTGTAAACAGGAAGGGAGACAGGACATGTCCCCTTGTGGCGCCCCCTTGCTGCTCACAGTGGTGTCCGATGTGATGTTCCCCAGCCTCACATGTTGTGGATCCAGCATCCACCTGCATGCCAAGTAGCTTCCTGTTGAGCAGGGCAGGTTGAATGGAGTTGAAAGCACTGGAGAAGTCAAAGAACATGACTCTCACAGTGCTGTCCTGCCTCCTCCAGGTGGGTGTAGGCTCTGTGCAGCAGGAAGATGATGGCCTCTCCAGCGACTTCATAACATGTGACGTCAGGGCCACTGGTCTGTAGTCGCTGTGTGTGCTGGGATGGTTCTTCTTGGGCACAGGAAACAGACATGAGGTTTTCCACCTGTCAGGACAACCATCTGGATCAGGCTCAAGTTGAAAATTTGCTGGAAGATCCCATATAGCTGAGATGAACATCCTTTCAGCACATACTTTGTAGAGGCATACTTTGTACTTGCACATTGTACTTTGCACATTGTAAATAGTTTGGCTTTTGCTGCTTACTGTAATAAACATTTTTGTGACTGTTGACAATTGCATCATGATTTTCAATTTCGTCTGTTAAGACACTGGTGGGAAAAGAGTCTACAGTACGAACCAAACATTTGTCAGTGAAGTTTTGGTGAATTATTTTAAGAGAACTAATCTTCATACTTCTTAATCTTATTAAATCTTAGTAATCTTCCCAAACAAACTTTTTTTTTTTTTTTTTTTTAATAAAAATATTATTTGGGCTTTTTGGGAGGGGGGGGATTAGCTGAAGATAGATAGGAAAGGTGGGAGAGAGAGAGAGAGAGGGGGGAAGACATGCAGCAAAGGGACCCCATTCCAGGCCGGGAATCGAACTGGGTTCTGCTGCTTATTAGGTTAGGCCCATGGCCTCATACATGTGTGCGTGCGCACTACCGACTGAGCCACCCGCGCCACCCAAATATAACTTTTAAACAAAAGAGGAGACATTTCTGCAAAAGGTACAAAAGTTTATTGGCAAATAATAGTGAGATACAACAAAGATAAGAAAGAACAAATACAGATACTAAAAAAAATCAGAAAACTATTCTGCAACAAGTCCTGCATCAGAGCATCTCGTACATCTCTGCCCTCATCCTCTACACCCTGTGCCGCTACCACCACAGACTGCTGCTGCTGCTGCTGCAGGTACACAGATCACACAGATTATGCACAGCCAGCAACCTTCCCTTCAGCCTGCCGAAAACATTTTCGACAACCACCCGTGCTTGGCTGAGTTCGTGGTTGAACAGATACTGTTCTGCTGTTAGTTGTCCAGTGTCATGGAATGGTTTCAAGAGCCAGTTTTGCAAGGGATAAGCCGAGTCTAGCCAGCAGTCACTGGACCAGTATTCCTGATGTGAGGTGGGAAGAGGTTTTCCCGGCTGGCTAATTCCCACAGTGTGGACATCTTCGGAACCCTTGCATCATGTAAGCTCCCTGGCAGTCCAGCAAAAGCATTCCAGAACAGCCCCTTTCCATCAACGACACCTTGAAGTATTATGGTGCCAGCCTTTACGATTGAAATAGTCAGTGTGATAGTGCTGTGGTGCTATGATGGGTATGTGGGAGCCCCCACCTGTTCTCAGTGTAGGCAGCCATTTCTTTGAACCACCTTTCGTCAGGAAAAAGGATTTGTTCTGGCACCAACAACGTCTCTGGTACAGCACAAAACTCCTGCACGCAGTTGTAATGCTGACTCCAGAAAGATGTCTCCAGAAAGATGTCCAATACCTCCTGTACTCTAAGGTGGTAGCAAGCTTCCACAGTGCAATAGCCACTCTCTTCTTAAGGGGCACACATTCACGGAAAGTCGTGTCTTGATGCTTTATAGCTGGACGCAATTTGTTGCATAGAAAGCTCAATGTTTCTTCTCCTGAAATTTTGTAGCCACTGTGCATTTGTGAAGTCTGAGGAACAATAACATCCCACCACTGGGAGGCTCGGTTGAACGTCATCTGAAACACACGCACAGCATACATATTTTAATACCTAATAGATAACTTGCAGCCATTACAACGTCGTACACGGAACTTATAATATACAGTGACTGTAGCAAACTAGCATTCGCTGCCATTAGCTTACCATGATACGTAGTCTAGTTCATATCCTCTCATCTTCAGCTTGATACTGTTGTATGGCTTCCCAAACTCTCCTGTACTTTTCCAGTGTGTCGCCTCACTGCCGGCAGCCTCTCTCTCTCTTGGTTTACCTTGCATCTAGAAAAAAGCCACAGACCGAGCAACAGGTATACCATTGCCTCGATGTCCTCCATAGTTATTTTGTCTTTGTGTTGCATAACAAATAACGTTGCTGGAGTCGAGTAGAGTAGTGCTAGAACTTTGTAATGGAAAAGCGCCAAAAGTATCAAAAGAGTGCATTTGACAAGAGTGACATAATTTCTAGAGTGCCTGTATCATCCGCCTTTCTCTAGTTAGAACTAAAGCTACATGTCTATAAGGAAATAAATGTAGTAATGATGTGTGTGTATTATAATTTGTTCAAGGTGGACCTCTGAAGCCGGGATTTGGTTTCCCAGCATTCAGTGGCATTGCTCGCCTCACCTGGTTGGTTGAGTTGTTTGGTGAGTTGTCAGTAACTGCAGCAATCATAGAGGAGGACTCTGTGAACAACTACAGCAAGATGACTGCAGAGTTGCTAACTTCTGACAGCAGGTGAGAAGAGATGTATCTGTCTGCATGTATGTCTAGCAGAGTGCTGGAATATTAAAAGAAATCACATGAAAAGACTAAAACCAACAATGTGTTAGTCAAATTTAAGGTTTGTGGGATGTGGTTGCATCTTAACCACCCAACCTTGTCTCCACTCCACCCAATCATAATGAACAGTGGAGAAAGAGAAACTGGGGGGGAAAAAAATAGAGAAAAAAATGAAAAATCTTTAAGCATTCTTTCTTTCTTTGCTCTTTCTTTGAGCAAAGGCCTATAGGAATTCCCTGGTTTACTTGTGCAATAGGTCAGCCAACAGCAGTCTACTTCAGTCTCATTGCCCCCTTTCACAGACACAACTTTTGTATATTGCATGTTTGGCCACACCTATAACTAGAAATGTTTTTGCACTTTTGTTGAATTTCACTTATACTAGCAAAGCTCATCATCATTCTCTGAGGAGTGGCCAGATTAACAACATGTTTAAAGGCCACTGTAGAAGCCCCTGTGGTCCAGTGTCTGTCATCCCTTTGTTGTCATGACATATGATTCTTAAATCCTGTGTCCTTGTAGACCTCTGACATGGATTGAGGAACGGGGACCGGGCCTCCCCAGGGCCAAGAACATAAACTTTCAACTTGACTCCTGCACTCTGACCCAGATCCCTTCTGCACCCAGAGGGGTTGTGGGACTCTTCATGCAGGACCTGATCCATTTCTCTGCCAAGCTGGTGGGTCAAGTGAGTTGTGAGGAACTCCAGAAAGAGAAAATCAGGATCCTACACTGCTTGAAACTGGCAGAGACAATACAACAACTTTGCCAAAGTTAATAGGGATGTTTATGATAATCATAAATACTTGTCTCATATATATAACATTTTTAACCATGCCCTTATGGTTTTTTTGTGAAATACCAGAGATAATTACTTTTTAAAAGTGGATCCATTCAGCTGATTAACACATTGTAATATCATCAACACATATTTAAACAAATTGAATTTAAAAATCTTCCAAATGGGTGGCAATTTGGTGACTGTAAAGGTCGTAACATTTTGTTCACATCATTTTCATACTGCATCTGCATTTGATATGTTTTTTTGTCTCTTTTATTCTGCTTTTTCCTTTAATTCGTCCCCATCTGTGTATACATTAAAGTTATTGCAGTATGTTTGTTTTACAAGTAGATATTAATTCTTTGATAGGAAGTTTTGGTCAGGATTCCCACAGTCATGGCAAACCCAAAAAAGTCATGGAATTTCAAATCTCATTTTCCAGTCTTGGAAAAGTCATTAAATTTATAAAACCCTTGAAAGTCTTGGAAAAGTTTAGGCGCATGTAATGAAATAAATCGTTACAATAACCCATGGATAACCTTCCACATAATGTAATATGGCAATTTTATTTTCTGTAGTTGTTGACAGAATGTAGCTCTCATTTGTGTCAATATGCAGCAACATTTTGTTTGACATCATATAATGTTATGTATCTTAATTTTCTCCCTGCATTTCATCCTTCCACTTCATATTTAGCCTAATACTAATACCCATTGCTACTGTGACCTCTACTGCTGAGATACTTTTGGCACTTTTGGCAGAAATGGGTATATATGATAGGAAACTTGTATAAAAACAACAACATTTGGTCATGTTTGCTAAAAGTGGCTTCACCTTAAGACCATTTGCAAGAACAATGAAAAAACTGCCTCCTTTGTCATTTGCACGTAAGATTGGAACACAGAAAAAAAACAGTGGAGGGAAAGGCAAGCTAAAAAAGAATTAGATAAAGCAAATCTGTGCAATGGGCTTTGGAGGCCAACTGGGGTGCAGTGGAAAGAGAGGGGTGTGGACCTGGAATTTGTAAAATATTCAAGTTAAGTCCAATCATCTAAATCCTGTTTACTGTTGCTTTAAAGTGGCAGTTGGTAGGATCTTGGTTATCTTATTGCACTAGTCCCTTCACCTCTCTGTGTGTACCAGCTCACCTCCAAATGCCTTCCCCACAGCATCGCTCTAATCCTTTCTTTTTCCTCTCTTTTGTTAACTGCTCGTCTTTGGTGTGCTTACCTTTTAATGTAAACTGTTTTCTCATTTCTCGTTATTTGATTGTTGTTTACCATTACATTGCCTTGGAGTTATGCAGTGCATATGCAGTGGCAGCAGATAAAGCCAGAGGATGCTTATTTTTATTACAGATTATCTGTCTAATGTACTACTGTCAGGACATAGTTACAGTTTTAGCAAATATCACTAATTTGAAAAATCATGACTAATTCTAAAATAAGCTGCCTACTTCTACTTTAAGGTGCTAGACTTACACTATACATACAATCCCAGCAGTGATGCTGGGGGGCCTAATTTTAAAGATGTTCTCTTCTATGGGGAGCTCGCTAGATGGTTGACATATGGAAGTGGATACCTTACTTCCGATCTCACCTTGTTAGAAAGAAATTATAAAAATCATGAGCTGTGAGTGTTTGCAGAAAGGAAGAAAAGAAATGTCTGCTGTGAACCTGTCACCTTTCTGGTCTGGGTAGGCAAGAATAGAATCATGGGGAATGAAATGAGAACCCCGCCTTCTGTCCTGAAAAAAAAAAACCCTCTGGCTTCTATGCTTAACACGTGCAACGCACATGAGATGAGTGAAGGCTGAAAATGAACAGCGTGGTCTCTAGGAGGTTTTGACTTTCTGCATGCCTTATAGTAGCATTCTGATAGCTGTTATTAGCTTATTTATTATTTGTCAAGCTTGGTTGTTTTAATTAAACAAACCCTTGCCATCACAATTTGGATGTAATGTTAGGTGATAATGATATATCTACGGAGTGTAATGGTAGCTTAAATGAATATATTTTTAATGTTCTAGTCGTTGTTAAATAATTTTAAATTGACCAAACAGGAGTTGCAGTAGGTGTTAAGAGTATTGCATTATTTTATAGCAGTATGATTACACTTACCCTAGGGTAATTTCTCCCCCCCATATCCTCAATGCCAAGGTCAAATGTAAATCCACATTTTAATGCTGATTGCAGCATCCCCAGCTGAATGATGGTCTTATTCCTTTTAACTGATGTGTACAATGTGTTTTTATTTCCACCTTTGAGACATTTATAATTCACCAACGTAAGAGCTATAAAGGAAAAAAACAAAAGCATTACTAACTTGTAAACTGAAAACATTTGCTTTAAGCTACTCGCAGTTTGCTTGTCCAGTAACGTTGGCATACAACTATAAAATATCATAAAACCATAATACATAATATTAAACACAGTATGAAATTAAATAAAAACAAACCACGTACCCTTATCAGCCAAGTTTCTAAAAAACAAAGGTAGCTGACAACTTTTCTGATCTGTTTGGCACTAATGCCTAAAGTTTTTTTTATACACTTTCCTGGAAACAATAACAGCCCCAATTTACCATTACCAAAAATAAACAATAACTTAACCTTAAGAAAATTTGACATATGATACATTTTGGAGCATGCTAAATATTAAAGGTCATTTACACTGATAAAATAATTTTTATTCCCTTTTTGTCATCTTTTTCCCCCTTAATGAGTTTGCATCTATGGTATACTCAAATGCATTTAAACAGTGAAGTTACAGTGCCAGTTACAGACTGCATGACTGAAGTGCATGTTAACCACCCTGAATGTTTGTAAAACTACAGTCTGGGTGTATACTTGCATATTATGTTGCTGCATTGTTTTTAAGACTTGCATCCAGTCTTGGTTCATTCAGTTTTATGGTCAAACTTGTTAAGAATACATTGATGGTATAATCAGTTCTGTTTATTCCTCAAGCGCTTGTAAAGCTATTCTTGAAAAAATTAAAGAACAATGTACTAACTGTGCTTGTCATTTGAGGTTTTTGAAGTGAAAATGAACATAACTAACTAGAGTGGAAACCTCTTACAGTGATCACGCCTGTCTGGGTCAAACTGATTTCTGTGGAGGGGATGATTATTAGTGTCCGAGTAGCAAATTTGGTTTGGGAACCTATTGTATTCCAAATGTTTCTTTTATACAATAGCAATTCCCAGGTGGTTTGAGCACATTCACCCCAAACAGTGAGGAAGTCGTCAAGACCTTGATGATGTTTTATTGCGAAAACCGCAACTTTTCACTAGAGGGCGTGGCTGTGGCACAGCGAAAGTCACTCTCTCGCCCTGACTGGAAAAGTTCTTTTGACTTACGGATACATTGTCCAGTCCGAGATTTCCAACCCAAACACATCTATATTTCAGTTTTCGCTGACAGTCATAGTACCCTCTGGTAATTTCAACTAAGTAGCCCCTGTACTACATTTCATCTACATGTGTGAAATTTGGTACACACATGTAATGTCCCCTGGCCCCTATAAATTTTCAATGAAGCATCCTCCAGACTACGTTTCATCAACACGTATGAAATTTTGTATGCACATGTAACATCCAAAGATCTACAAAAAAATTAGACAGATATTTTTATTTACCTGTGGAGTTTAGCCAGAATTTGAGCCATTTACAGGCCTTGTATTTCAACTGATGCTTCCTACAGAATGGATCAGATCCACTTCATTGGATCCCACCCTTACATTCTAGAGACGTTTGCAGCGCTAAATAGGAAAACGCTTTGAGTTATTTGTCTGTGGTAGCATGGCAAAATTCAATGTTTGTCTTAAAAAGGAAGCTGATGTAATTTCCAGGCCTCAGACTGTAACAAACTCCTCCTACAGATTTGATCAGATTGTACAATCTAAAGACACAGGTGATACTAAATTGTGAAACTTTTTACCTTTTGTATGGTACATCCGTGGCGGCATGTCGAAATGTGATATTTAGCCATGAAACAGGAAGCTTCTGCTTAGGGGCTAGTGACACTCAGAAATTTGCTAAATTTGGCACATGCATCAGGAGTGGCACAATCTCAGGTGACGTGGGTCTGGTAAAATGCCTCCATAGATCTCCCTACAATATTTCAAAGAAGCAGCCCTCAGACTACATTTCACATGTGTGAAATTCACAGTCCAATCTGCACTCTGAGTAACCGCTGCTACGGCTCAGGTGCCCGGGGTTGAGCGGGCACCCCTGGCGTGTGTGGAGGTGCAAGGGCCCATTCAATGCTGCTTATAGCTTTAATTATATCAGATTTTTTAAAATTTCTTTCTCATGCAGATTACCATCTAAGCGACATTTGTACATTAATTACAGGATTATAAAGTAATGAAATACATATCTTTGTTATTTTCTTGTATGCCATCAAGGGGGCATAATGTGATGGGCATCATCAATCCACCTGACGACAATGGCTTCAAGCGTCTTGTTTGCTTGTTTTTGGCAGTTTCTGATAAGCTTTTAGGAGACATCCTTGACTGCATGACATTCTTTTTTTCCTGTCATGATATAAATGTGCGCACAGCATCAGCTTCATGTAACCAATTTGAAGCAGACAGGTTACCATGTGGTAAAGTATCATGTGAGTAAAAAAACAAAATTCAATTATAGTAGTTAAAAAATTGTTTTCCATATGTTGTAATGTGTGGAAAGACCTAAAATAAACTAAAAAGTAAGTGGACTACTTGATTACTATAAGTAGACTATTTTAGCAGCATGTAAAGGAATGATAATGTCTCAAGCTCTTTGATCCTTGTTAAGTGGTTGATCACTGAGCAGTTTTAGTTGAGACTGAAAAAGGTTGCTGTCAAATGTTCATTCAGTAATTAATATTGAACTATTATACAGTTGAATGTGAATCGTCATAGAAATTTTGTTATGGGTCCTTGAAAAGTTTGAAATTTTGTCCATGAAACTTTGGCAAATATAAATTAAAATGTGTAAAACAAAAAGAAAAAAGCAGCATCCTGGTAACAATTTAAATAGTCTTTAGTGAAGATTGGCATTGAGAAAAACCAAGTGCCTCAGCTGTGAGGGGCTGATCCTGATTCGTCTCTCTGTCTCTGTTTTGGAGAAGAATCTCTCTGAGGGGACGGGATGGATGTTGCTACAATACACAGTTTCCGTGCCATCACAAATTTTACTGCGTTTCCTGCTGTCACTCATTTTCTCATCTTTCCAGCATGTTGTCCCTGTAGTGCTTCTGTAGTGCATGTTCTCTCTCGCTCTCTCGCTCTTTCGCTCTCGCTCTCTCGTCTCCCTCCCTCCTGTTCATGTGCTCACTGTGGACACACAGATTGGCATCTGTGTGTCCACAGTGAGCACACATCTTGACCATTCATGAGCAGCTTTAACAGAAAAAAGGTGAGAAAAAAACAATCAGGAGCCGGCTCTTAGAGCTGGATTGTTCGGGACACATCACTAGAAGGGTAAAGTATGATGGAGCAATAAAGAGCAGCAGAACCAGCAGAGATTTTTTGTTCCAGAGCTCTAGATCTGACTTACTGACTGACTTTTAGATCTGACAAACCTTGAGCAGGACGAAGATGCAGCAGGGTGCAGCAGCAGAGCAGAGCAGTCCCTCAACCTGACCCCCTTCTTCTCTCACACTACAGTGAAATTATTACATTATTTACTATTTAACATTAATTATTAGCACTTAACATACACAATGCGAATGACTACAGCCTGACACAGATTAAAGAACACATAATAAACTGAAGAAATGCTAAACAGAAGTCAAACTTCAAAAATCCCCTATACCCCCTCCCCTCTAGGTAACTGGCAACTACGGTTCTGTTGTTGCATTGTCATGTGTGCACTCCATGAAAACACACCCCTAGAAGTGGACCTCAAAGACAGCAGTTAGCATGGGTCTTTTCGAAATAGTCAAATAAAAAATAAACTTCCTGCATCAGTCTGTGTTGTCAGTATGCATGTGTGTGTTCCTTTTTCACCTTAGTGAGGGGAATGCTTCCCAGCTCCCTCACACTTACATAAGATATAAACAAAGGCCTTTTGAAGTGCTGTGGAATTTCAGTAGGCTGAGACGGGGACCTCAGAGCTTTCCTGTGATGGGACTATGCAACACAGTTTCAGAGTTATATAAAAGTCATTAGTCATTTTCTCCTGGTGGAGAGAGTCAGCAGCTTCAGGTTCCTCCAGGGTTCACATCAGCAGAGGACCTGACCTGGACTCACCACACTGACTTTATCACCAAGTCAGCCAGACAGCGGCTGCACAATAGATAGTATCCTGACTGGCTGCCTGGTACAGCAGCTGCCATCCATGGAGGACCTCTACACCCAGTGGTGTAGGAATAAGGCCACCAAGATTTTCAAAGACCCCAGTCACCCCAGCCATAACTGCTGCTGTCTGGCCAATGGTTTTGCCGCATTCGAGCCTGCATTACCAGATTCAGGGACAGCTTCATCCCGCAGGCCAAGACTTTTTCATAGCACCATCACTATTCTATTGTATATTCTGTTGTATATGTCTGTTTTGTTGTATATTTATTTAGTTGTAAAATTTATATTTTAATTATATAATTTATATTTAGGTATATATTTTATTAATCTAGTACTAATAGTTATTTTTATTTTTTATATTTTTTTACTTGAGTGGTTCTATTGTTAATATTTTTGAGCGTTGTGTATTGAGATTTAAGAATTTCATTGCCAATGATTGCTTGATGTATGTTGTTGTGCATATGATAAATTTTTGAAATCTTGAAATCACGGAAGCCTTATACATCAACTTAACATATTACCAAGGCTAGAGACTGTTGAATACCTCCACAAACTTTAGAGTCAAGCTAATGCTCAGTTGAAAAATGTTTACTTATTTTTTAATTCCTTACCTGACAACAGCAAGAAATAAGATGTAAATCTTTTATTTTTTCGAAGACCTCAAGAACTTAATTTTCACAGCATTGAAGGCAATCTGTATGCCTCATATTACCACCTGCTCTATTCCAAGATGGCACAGCTAATGCAGTCTCAGTACTGCACTCTTTGGTACTTTTTGGATTTTTAGTTATTTTTTAAATTTTTTGTTCTTACTGTCACTTTCATCAGGTAGGAACTTTTAAACATTGGACTATCAGCAGGTCAAGCCTTTTCTCCAGTTTTCTGTGAAATAAAAAGATGTTCCAAACTTTTTGAGGGAGAAGCAGCAGTTGTGTATGGGATAGCCCGGAAACATGGTTGGGGGAAATAAGCCAGTGCACTAGTCGAACTTAGACAGCAGTTAATATGGACTGTGCTCCTGTTGATTATCCTTGGGAATATCCACCTTCTGACCAAGAAAATGGATGAACTGCTGCTTCCTTAATAGATCAAACACAGCCTTCTGCAGATCTGATGCCCAGTGTAGGGCTTGCAAACCCCATCCTGGATAACTCACTCCATGTACCAGGCTTCCCGTTCATGAATGGAGCTATTGGGGAAACAAGGGCAGGTAGAATCTGCTTCTACTCAAATGAAGGTTGGTTTACTAATTAAAAGAAGTCATGCAGTCCTCACGTAAAAGACTCTTCTACAGGTCCACATCCATCCTCAGACCTATGTGAGTGAGGCCTTACTAACTGACTGGCCTAACTGACCAGATAACTAATGACACAAGCTGTTGACTCTCAGAAACTTGTCTTCTGATTCTGTTGTGGCTTTGGGTCAACCAGGCCTCTTTCTGTCAGAGTTTCCTCCAATTTCCAAATGCCTTTTGACAGTGTAGGAAACTACTCACTGACACCTTGACTTTCTTTGCAATTTCTCTAAAGGAAAGACCAACATTTTTAAGGGTTATAATTCTCTGTTTCTCTTGCTTTGTTAATTGCCTTTTTCTCACCATTATGATAGCAATACACTACTTCCTGCAGCACAATACTGTCCAAATGATGCTTAAGATGGTATGGTAACACTTTTAATGCAGACAGAGGGTTTGTGAATAATCAACAAAAGTTGTGACACCTGTAGACACCTTTTTAATTTATTTGCAAATTATGGTGGAAAATAAGTATTTGGTCAATAACAAAAGTTCATCTCAATACTTTGTTATATACCCTTACCCTTTGTTGGCAATGACAGAGGTCAAATGTTTTCTGTAAGTCTTCACAAGGTTTTCACACACTGTTGCTGGTATTTTGGCCCATTCCTCCATGCAGATCTCCTCTAGAGCAGTGATGTTTTGGGGCTGTCGCTGGGCAACACAGACTTTCAACTCCCTCCAAAGATTTTCTATGGGGTTGAGATCTGGAGACTGGCTAGGCCACTCCAGGACCTTGAAATGCTTCTTACGAAGCCACTCCTTCGTTGCCCGGGCGGTGTGTTTGGGATCATTGTCATGCTGAAAGACCCAGCCACGTTTCATCTTCAATGCCCTTGCTGATGGAAGGAGGTTTTCACTCAAAATCTCACGATACATGGCCCCATTCATTCTTTCCTTTACACGGATCAGTCGTCCTGGTCCCTTTGCAGAAAAACAGCCCCAAAGCATGATGTTTCCACCCCCATGCTTCACAGTAGGTATGGTGTTCTTTGGATGCAACTCAGCATTCTTTCTCCTCCAAACACGACAAGTTGAGTTCTTTACCAAAAAGTTCTATTTTGGTTTCATCTGACCATATGACATTCTCCCAGTCCTCTTCTGGATCATCCAAATGCTCTCTAGAAAACTTCAGACGGACCTGGACATGTACTGGCTTAAGCAGGGGGACACGTCCTGGCACTGCAGGATTTGAGTCCCTGATGGCGGCATAGTGTGTTACTGATGGTAGCCTTTGTTACTTTGGTCCCAGCTCTCTGCAGGTCATTCACTAGGTCCCCCCGTGTGGTTCTGGGATGTTTTGCTCACCATTCTCGTGATCATTTTGACCCCACAGTGTTGTCTTCCCAGCCTGGTGCAGGTCTACAATTTTGTTTCTGGTGTCCTTTGACAGCTCTTTGGTCTTGGCCATAGTGGAGTTTGGAGTCTGACTGTTTGAAGGTTGTGGACAGGTGTCTTTTATACTGATAACGAGTTCAAACAGGTGCCATTAATACAGGTAACGAGTGGAGGACAGAGGAGCCTCTTAAAGAAGAAGTTACAGGTCTGTGAGAGCCAGAAATCTTGCTTGTTTGTAGGTGACCAAATACTTATTTTACCGAAGGAAAATTTACCAATTAATTCATTAAAAAATACTACAATGTGATTTCCTGGATTCTTTCCCCCCATTCTGTCTCTCATAGTTGAAGTGTACCTATGATGAAAATTACAGGCCTCTCTCATCTTTTTAAGTGGGAGAACTTGCACAATTGGTGGCTGACTAAATACTTTTTTGCCCCACTGTATGTTTACAGTAGCTGCATTTGTTATTAGCCATCCCAAACTGCCCTTAAATCGACTTGTCTTGCATGTGTGTAGATTCTTGCAGGGACACCTTGGGTGTGAACAGCTTGTGTTTTCAGCCATTTGCCACTGCTGCTGGATGAGCGTGAGGTCCTCATGGATACATCCTGATCAGAATGTATGCCTTATGGTGATTCATTTAGCCATCTAGCTCTCATGCATTGCATTAATCTTTAACATTTAGTTTATTGTAGGGGTGACTGAAATCTTGGGTTGGGCCCTCTCCACACTCAGCCACTGCTGTTTTTGCCTCTCATGTTTGCTGTGAAGCTTTGCTGCTTGTTTACCTTCCAGTGCTCTCCTGCCTGCTTGGCTGCATGTGCTTTCTGTGCTTGGCGCCTGAGCATCACTGACAGAACGATCCCATTTATTATGAACTAGGCCAAATCTTAATGGAGTGGATGGACTGTGGGGCTGGCCCCTTATTGTTTCTTTATTTTGATTGTTTTGATTGCCTTGATTTAAATGTATTTATTTTGTCTTTCATTAATATTTCTTTTGTGTTTTTTTCTTGTTTATTTTGGCTTAGTAAAATTAAATCTTTACATATTTTTGGAAATTGATATTTTTTGTTTAGTTATTCGAGTTTATTTAATTTAATCATATTATTTTGCCAGTAAATTTATTTTCACTGTGTTGAGTCCTTTGAGTGAAAATCCCAAAGTGGCATTGTCTGGCTGTTGCTTACTTTATTATCTAGAATTGACTCACCCATTGCCTCTGGGATTGTGTTGATATAATACTCTCACAAGTTATCGGATTACACACATTATATTTGTTATGTAATGATATGTACTTATTCAATATTTCAACTAAATATATGTGCAACTACTTGATATATTTTGTTATACGCTCACATGGCCGACCATGTTCTCTCAAACAAACTATCATCCCCTTTCATTCACACAGTAAGTCTTTCTAAGGGTAAAACTTTAGATTCAGATTCAGATTCAGATTTCCTTTATTAGTCCCACAGCAGGGGAAATTCACAGTGTAACAGCAGTGAGAAAAATGGAAAATAATAAATTGTAGGAAATGCAAGACATAGGGTAAAATAAAAAAATAAGAAAATAAGATATTGTTACGCCCCAGCCTAGGGGAATCTGGGGCACAACATAAAGGGTGTGACTCCCTCTCTTTGCTCTCCCAAGGATGACCAGAGGATAATTTTGCAGTCCAACAAATTTATTTACAAAAAGAAAACTGGGTTATAGGCGTCGGGGGGAGCACGGCCAAAACAACAAACAAAACCATTTAGAAACAAAAATCCACTAACTTACCTACTTGAATAAGAAAATAAAACACAGGTATCTTACCTGCCTCCCTGAACATAAACAAGAGAAAACTTAAGGAAATAAAATAGCTTCTCCCCCCTACAAAAAAACCCGGACTGCATCAAACAAATAACAAAACTCAAAAGGTGGTCTCACTGCACACGCGCAGCACCACACACACAACAGTTGGAATTGAAGGCACACAGCACAGTACACCACAGTCTGGTTGGGAGTAGGGTGAATGAAAGGGAGCCACCCAGGCCGGCATGGGTGGGTCCCATTTTAAATCTGGTCCCGCTGATCCTCCGTCCAATCACCAGCCACCACCTACACAGAACACAAGAGGGAAGGAGGAGAAGGACAAAGAAATAGCACCTCCCTCAGGCAGGGAGAGACAACACACACTGGGGAAGATACAGACACAACACTGAAAAGAACATAACCTTATGACCCCGGGTCATAACACCCCTCCACCTAAGATCAAACATTTCATCCATCAAAAGAAATGTTGATATCAGGACCCTGCATGAGACAATGCATCCGCCACCACGTTCTGAGTTCCTTTTATGTGACGGATCTCCAGGTTAAAGTCCTGCAGCAGCAATGACCAGCGCATCAGGCGCTGATTAT
Organism: Scortum barcoo; assembly: GCA_023238725.1. Classification (NCBI taxonomy): domain Eukaryota; kingdom Metazoa; phylum Chordata; class Actinopteri; order Centrarchiformes; family Terapontidae; genus Scortum; species Scortum barcoo. Next base: position 28,476,683 of record CM041533.1, on the reverse strand, counting down.
GATTGCGCATGCGGGACAGAAACACCAGTGGGTTATGGTCGGAAAACACAAGGACCGGGATGGAACTTGAGCCAACATAAACTTCGAAGTGCTGTAGGGATAACAGCAATGCCAGGGCTTCCTTCTCAATGGTGCTATAATTCACCTGATGTTTGTTGAATTTTTTTGAGAAGTAGCACACTGGGTGATCAATGCCATCATCATCTTCCTGTAGAAGAACTGCACCTGCGCCATAAGCGCTCGCATCCACCTCCACCTTAAAGGGACGCACAAAATCAGGTGCAGCCAGCACAGGCGCACTGCACAGAAGAGCTTTAGCGGATTGGAAAGAGTCCTGACATTCCGCAGTCCAAACAAACTCTCTGGTGGGGCTCACCAAGCTAGTGAGGGGCGCAACCACACCCGCAAAATCTTTACAAAACCCCCGGTAATAGCCACACATCCCCAGAAACCGGCGGAGCTGCCGCCGCGTTTCTGGCACAGGGAAATCCAGAATGGCCTGCACCTTAGCCGACACGAGACGCACCTGTCCCTGCCCTACTTGTTTAACCAAGTAAGTGACTATCGCTTTCCCGAACTCACATTTGGCCAGACAACGTGGTCAACGTTAAGGAGGCCCCCTCCAAGCGACTGAAAACCTCCTGCAAGGTGTCTAGATGCTCAGACCAGGTGGATGAATAACAGACGATGTCATCTAGATATGCCTCACAGTTTCGGACACTAGAGAGCACCGTGTTCATCAGCCTTTGGAAGGTGGCAGGGGCATTCCTTAAACCAAATGGCATGACTGTATATTGGAGGAAGTGATCAGGAGTCACAAAAGCTGAGACCTCAGAAGCACATGGTGACAGCGGCACCTGCCAGTAGCCTTTTAATAGGTCTAGCTTTGTTACAAACTTGGCCGATCCGACCCGATCAACACAGTCATCCATACGTGGAAGTGGAAATGAGTCTGGCTTTGTAATGGCATTCACTTTGCGGTAATCAGTACAGAAACGGTGGGTTTGGTCAGACTTGGGGACCAGGAGACAGGGCGAGCTCCACGGACTGGAGCTTGGCACAGCAAAGCCATTTTCTAGAAGGTACTCAACCTCCTGCTTCATGATAGCCCGCTTCACTGGGTTAACGCGGTAAGCGTGCTGCTTGATGGGCCGCTCATCACCCACATCCACATCATGCACCAGCACCCTAGTTTGTGTGGGTTTGTCACCAAAAAGTGATAAGTGGCAATGAATCAGCCTACAAATGTCACTTTTTGCGGGCTCAATTAAATCCACGTCTCTCTAGATACTTAAGAATTTTAGAGTTTTCCAGGCGCGCACACAGAACCAAAGTGGACTGTTCATGTAACCCGTCCTCCACGGGACGGTATGACTGGGACACCACAGTCACCACAGGAGCAACACCTGGCACCGGACTCACAGGCAGACTACCAGAATTATCACGGGCATGATACCGTTTCAACATATTGATGTGACACACACGGGACTTCTTTTTCCTGTCAGGGGTTTTAATCAAATAGTCCGTCTCACTCAATTTACGCTCGACTTCGTATGGACCACAGAACTTTGCCTCAAAACTGGACCCCACAACAGGTAACAATATTAACACGCGCTCCCCTGGCTGGAAGGCGCGTCTGAGCGCTTTCTTATCGTACCTGTTTTTCATTTCAGATTGGGCCACAGAGAGGGAACTGCGGGCCAGCTCACAGGCAGTGTGCAACCTCTCCCTGAATGAGCTCACATAGTCTAAAATGTTGTGCGCGGGGCTGTGTGTTTTTGTGAGCCAGCTCTCCTGCAACAAGTGCAGCGGGCCGCGCACCGTGTGTCCAAACACCAACTCAGCTGGACTAAACCCCAAGGACTCCTGAGTGGTTTCACGAATGGCGAACAGGAGTAGTGGCAGCCCCTCATCCCACTCCCTGTTCGATTCAACACAAAACTTACGGAAGCATGGACTTCAGCGTCTGGTGAAACCTCTCCAGCGCGCCCTTGCTCTCTCTGGATGATACGCGCTGGAGACCTGATGTTTAACAGCCAGCTCCGACATTACCTGCGCAAAAATCTTGGACATAAAGTTAGATCCTTGGTCCATCTGGATGCGTTTCGGCAATCCAAACGTGGAAAAGAATTTAACCAAAAACCTTCACCACCACCGCTTTAGCCCGTAATGTGCGCAACGGGGACGGCCTCAGGGAAACGCGTGGCGGCGCACATCATGGTGAGCAGATACTGGTGCCCCGCTTTGGTTTTTGGCAAGGGCCCGACACAGTCCAAGATAATATGTTCAAATGGCTCACTGATTACTGGGATGGGATGCAACGGAGCCGGAGGAATAATCTGGTTTGGTTTTCCCGTGATTTGGCAAGTGTGACAGGAGCGGCAGAATTTCACTACCTCAGATTTAAGTCCTGGCCAAAAGAAATATCGGAGGATCCGGTTGTATGTTTTTCTTATCCCCAAATGATAGCCCATGACCACCCCGTGGTCGTGGGCTAAGCTTAACACCTGGAGACAAAACTCCTTCGGCACGACCACCTGAGCAACCACATCACACTCCAAATCAGACCCTGGACACCATTTGCGCAACAACACCCCATCATCAAACAGGTAAGTCACAGAAGAAGTAACACTACCTTCCTTGGCAGCAGATCTACATTTATCTAATGTACTGTCAGCTTGCTGAGCCCTAATAAGCTGATCTTTGTCCACTGCCAAACACAGATTCCTCTCATCCGGTATCACATCAGCAGTCATCGGGACATATTTTGTTTCAGAGTGAGAGGGGCTCACATCACCAGATGTATTCAAAAAGGAATCACCGAGATCCACTACATCAGCAAGTTTACAAGCCTGGGCACGCGTCACGACGCACGCTGGAAAAACGGGCGGCGAGTCGGGCGCAGTGGGAGCAACATCAACAGCAGGTTTTTCAGTGACCTCTGGAGTAGATGGAAACACTTTTACTCCTGCCAAATCATTCCCCAAAATTAAATCAACCCCCGCGACAGGTAGCTGATCACGCACCCCCACTCTCACCGGGCCATACACGAAGGCAGAGGAGAGCGTCACCGTATGTTATTGTTTGGGGGACTTGCGTCTTGTGATGAGCTTCGTTGAGATAAAGAGATGAGCCAATCGTTGCAGAGTTTAACACGGCCAAAGTTTATTCACAGCAAAATGATGTTCATAGTCCGGAGACCAGTGGACATCAATGATGCACTCCAGCCCGAAGACTGGTGAACATCCATGATGCACCCCAGTCCGAAGACTGGCGAACATATATTGGACTGAACATCCTTGTCTTATATACCTTTGCCTTGTGCTTACAATACACAAAGTATTTCAGTCTCCCTGCTTCTATGACCATCTTAAGGTTTCAGCTGTGAAGCATATATCTTTCCCATGTCAGGGAAGGTATAGCTGAGCCTTGCTTAATACACAAAGTATTTCAGTCTTGCTGCTTCTATGACCATCTTAAGGTTTCAGCTGTGAAGCATATATCTTTCCCATGTCAGTCAGGGAAGGTATACTGCTGAGCCTTGTGCTCGACTTCTTCTTATGTACGTTGTGCTTACCAGTGCTATTTATCCACATGGTCTGTGTGACCTTCGTACTTTTCACAGTTACAACTCATCTTTTTTTTTTTTTTTTTTTTCGTAAATGTCCTCATGCGTCACTCAATTTAGTCTTTATATTCATCGTCCAGTCGGGTGTTCTAGGCGGAGGATTCCTTTCAGGCTCCCGATCTTCGTCTAACCTGGCCTGCGTTCTTCACTCTTCACTAATTCCGTCGACGGCGACACCTATTTGTTGACCGTCCCCGCTTCATTAGACTTCCGCAGTTCCTTTGGACGAGATCAGATGTCTGAAGTATCAAGGCAATCACTCCTGTCCTTCCCACAGGATTCCTGAAGGCTGGATTCATCCGAAGAGTCACTGTCTTCGTATGGGGCATACATGGTGACATCCTCTACTGGATTCTGAATAGCTGTCATATTAGAGACTGAATGAAGAGATTTTACAATCAATGCACGAAAAATTGGAAAGCAACATCATTACGACTACAATCAAGATGATTCCAAAAACTGGTACCAGAATACTCACAATCCATGCAATGATGGGTTGTCCTCCAAAAAATCTAAGGACATTTTCCCAAGGTTTCATATTAGCATAACCTCCAGACTTTTTAGCATTTTGATTGATGGATACTATTCCTTCCTGGATTTCCCTTAAATTATTAATAGCAATGCTTATCTGTAAATTTCCACAGATTATCCTTGTCCCGGTAGCATCCTCTTTTCCGTCATGATCTCGTTTCTACCTCTGGTGCCTGTTTCTGAAAATTAATCAGACCATCAACAGTAAAAGGTGGCTCAGAAATTTGTACAGCGTTTATAAGATTATTCATCCAGGGTGGATGAGAGCCATTCAGGGCTGCCTCTTTAGCATATTTGTCAGCTAAGTTGTTGCCTATAGCTACAGTTGAACTGTCCTTTGAACGTGCTGAGCATTTTACTATCGCTATGCGTTCAGGTAACATCATAGCAGACAACAAGTCTTGTACCAATTTGTCATGTTTTGGTTCAGAACAAGCTATTAACCAATCGATATCATCATCAGATTCGTAAGCAAGTGGATCTTTAGGCAGCGTTGGGTATAGTTTATTTTTAGCTGTTGCAATTTCAGTCTTTTCTTGTTCAGACTTTATAGTATCTGAGGTCATGAAAGGTATCTTTTTAAATTTTTTTTTTTTCTTTTCCTTTTCTATATTCGCTGGCCATTGTTTTGCCATTGTTTCCCATGCATCAAAAACGTCCTGCCTGCATGTAATTTTTATCCCAGTCCGGGTTTGCAACAGCTGACCCATTTAAAAATACTCTGACTATATTTAATTTAGATTTGTCAAAGCTACCTTGTAAAGGAAATCTATTATCGCTCCATGAGTTTACTAATGCAAGCCATGGATCACAATCACAATAATAGCTCCCTATTTTACTTAAGATCCATTCTCTCGGTGTTAACTGGCTTACAGGTTTATTAGGAATCTGTTTTAGATGCGGATTTGTTTTATATAATTCCTTTATAGCTTTCCGCTCTTTTTTAGGTAAGTCTTGTTCTGATCTTATTTTGATATGTGGAGCTATTGGTGGTATTGGTTTACTAACTTTGGAGCCCATAATTTGTTTTGTTTGTTTATTACTTTTAAGTATAGCTAATCAGATTGTAACACTATTATCAGTAGATATATAGATCTTTAATCACACTTACATGCATGCGTGCGTTAAACTGAGCAATATAAATTAAAATATTAATTTGTATTGTCCAATTTGAAGTAAGCTCTTGATGTTATTTATCAAACATGTGCTTTATTCCGAATTGTTATACACTTTAACAGGAGGCAAACACATCAGCCGGCAAACATCATCAGGCTCTCAGGCCACACTTCATCAATACTTTTCTGACTGATCCAGCAGCAGCAATTATTTCTCTTTAGTCATAAAATTCTCTTTTGTCTCATCAACAATTGTAGACTATCAGGCTTTTCTTCGTGAGCCGTCTACCGTAATCGGCCTCCATACCCTTTAATTATTTAATTATTTAATTATTAGTGCGCACTATTATGCATGATGTTTGATTTAACATTAGAGCTTACTATTACTATGAAAATTTTAATAAATATTATTACTATTACAATTTTAGCTCTCTATTCCAAGAAACTTCATCACAATTCCCCACTGGTTCTTTTATTCTAGTAGTATGGTAAGCAGAAAAAAATTTCACATCTATTAAGATATAAAATTCTGCTTACCTTATTAGATCCTGTTCGTGACGCCATTGTTATTGTTTGGGGGACTTGCGTCTTGTAATGAGCTTCGTTGAGATAAAGAGATGAGCCAATCGTTGCAGAGTTTAACACAGGCCAAAGTTTATTCACAGCAAAATGATGTTTATAGTCCGGAGACCAGTGAACATCAATGATGCACTCCAGCCCGAAGACTGGAAGACCGGTGAACATCCATGATGCACCCCAGTCTGAAGACTGAAGACGAACATGATACATTGGATATTGGACACATCCTTGATCTTATATACCTTTGCCTTTGTGCTTACAATACACAAAGTATTTCAGTCTCACCCTGCTGAACTATCATGACCATTTAAGGTTTCAGCTGTGAAGCATATATACTTTCTTCCATGTCAGGGAAGGTATATACCTTTGCCTTGTGCTTACAATACACAAAGTATTTCAGTCTCCCTGCTTCTATGACCATCTTAAGGTTTCAGCTGTGAAGCATATATCTTTCCCATGTCAGGGAAGGTATAGCTGAGCCTTGCTTAAGGTACACAAAGTATTTCAGTATTTCAGTCTTGCTGCTTCTATGACCATCTTAAGGTTTCAGCTGTGAAGCATATATCTTTCCCATGAGGGAAGGTATACCTTTGTGCTCGACTTCTTCTTATGTACGTTGTGCTATTTATCCATATGCGTTATCAACACATGGTCTGTGACCTTCGTACTTTTCACAGTTACACCGTATGAAGCGGGATGCGCAAAACACTCAGTTTTATTCCCCACACAAGCAAGTCCGAACCACAGTATGTTGTTTGAGAAAACGGCACAACTCCACGCCGAGCCACAGAGTGTTTAGCGCCAGTGTCTCTTAAGATGGTGATCGGCACTCTGTCCAACTCACTGTCAGTCAGTGATAAAAAACCCTGCGAGATGAACGGCTTAAAATCCGCGTCAATTTCGCCTATTGGTGGCTCAGTCACAGCCTCATGCTGACTAACAGCTGGCTCAGCTTGAATGAGCCCCATGGCTGAGGGATTTTTACCTTTACATTGTTGTTTTTGTTTTAATGCCGGACAGACTGCGATGAGATGACCAGGTTCGTGACAATAAAGACACTCGCGATGCGATTTGCCATCGCGGCCTGATTGCGCTGGAAAGTTTTTGGCGACCTTGTTTTTTTGTAGATTGTAGAGGGTGGGACGTGTTGTTTAACAGCAAGATGGATGACGGCTTAGCCATCATCCTCCCGTTTTCCCACCACCTCCACTGAGTCCAGGGGGCATCCCAGGACAGAGCTGGCCCTCCTCACCAGTCTGTCCATTCTCCTCCTGTCTCCTGTCCGTGATGCTGCTGGCCCAGCAGACTATCTCCATAAAAGATGGCTGATGCCACCACAGAGTCATAAAAGGTCCTGAGGAGTGGTCCCTGCACTCCAAAAGACCTCAGCCTTCCTGAGCAGGAACAGTCTGCTGTTGGCCTTTTTGACAAGGGCGTCTGTGTTGTGTGTCCAGTCCAGACTCATCAGTCATTTAGGTGAACACCCAGGTACTTGTAGGACTTCACAGTGTCGATGTCCGTTCCCTGGATGCTCACCGGTGCAGGCGGAGAGTGTCTACGCCTGTGGAAATCCACCACCAGCTCCTTGGTTTTACTGGCATTAATCTGGAAGGTTGTTCCGCAGGCACCAGTCCGCAAAGTCCTGAATAAGTCCTCTGTACTCTCTGTCGTCCCCATCCGTGATGAGGCCAACAACAGCAGAGTCATTGTGGTGTCAATTTTTAATGCCTTATGTCTATGTGTGTATGTTTTGCAAGGCTGCTATTTACTTACTAGGCCTCATTATGATTATTAACACTGATGTATGGTAAAATCCTTAGTGACTAACTACACAAAGAAAGTACGAGATTGATGTTTACTTTTTTGATGTTTACTTTTTAAAAAACCAACCAATAGAAATTCTGACTCCATTAAAAATGAAACTATGTATGTTTGAAACAAAATGCACTCATGTTAGATAAATCAGACTCCATTAAAATTGGCTTCATGCATAAAAGGGTAATTCCAGACACCAATAAAAACCACTCCCAAAATATGGAAAGATGGGAGAAAGGGGCATGTCTTGCCATGCCCCTTGGTCTAAAACACACCTACACCTCACAATATAAAAGGAGATGCACAGAAGGTTAGAGTTCAGTTGTTCTGCAGGACAGCTCATGCTTTTTGCTTCTTGCTGAAGAATAAAGCCTTTTGGACTTAACTTTGCTGGACTCCAGTGCTTATTTGGACTTTGCATTTTCCTCGGAAGAAGATTTAAACACTTAGAAATCTTTTGAGCAAAAGACTTAGAGAAAAAAGTAAGGTGCGGAGAGCCAGGCAGGACCAGACTTTGTCTCCAACTGGCCCTTGGACTTAGTCTACAGCTCTGCCTGAAAAAATCCACATCATCATCAGACAACTTCTAGACATGACATGATGGTGTATGGTGTGAACAGGAAAGGAGCCAGAACCGTTCCCTGTGGAGCACTGGTGCTGCAGAGAAGCCAATCTGACTCAAAGCCCTGCACCCTCACAAACTGTGGTCTGTGTGTGAGGTAGTCCAAAATCCATGTTGTGAGGTGATGGCCCACTCCAGCTAGCTGCAGCTTGTCCCCAAGCAGGGGCGGATGCCTGATCAAATCTGTTGAAAAATAAGTTCAGGTCATTTGCCCACCTCCTGGTCTCCCACAGGCTGGGACTTTGGGCTCATTGAAGCCTGAGATGGTCTTAAGTCCCTTCCAGACACCACAGATGTTATTCTGCTGCAGCTGATGCTCCATCTTCCTCCTGTAGCTGTTCTTCCCCTTCCTGATCATCCTCCTCAGCTCCCTCTGCACAGACTTCAGCTCCTCTTTATTTCCAGACACAAAAGCTCTCCTCTTCTCCTTCAAGAGAGCCTTAATGTCTGGGGTAATCCAGGGCTTGCTGTTGGAGAGGCTCCATACAGTCCTGGTGGGTACGGTGTTCTCCACACAAAAGTTTATATAGTCCATCAGGCAGTGAGGTGAAACTGTCGATATCCTCCCCATGGGCGTCACTGAAAACATCCCATAGTGTTGTGTTGAAACAGTCTTTCAGGGCCTCCTCGGCTTCTTCAGACCATTTCTTCACAGTGCGGGTGACAGCAGGCTGCCTGTGCACAAGAGTCTTATACACAGGCAGGTGCATGAGATGCACAAGGTTGTGGTCGGCTCGGCCGGCCCAGGGGAGGAAGAGGGAGTGAGTGGTATGCCTCCTTGGTGTTGGCATAAAACAGGTCCAGTGTTTTATTGTCTCTGGTGTGGCATGTGACATACTTGGGTTGAATTTGGGCAGAGAGGAAGGATGGAGAGGCATGATTGAAGTCTCCAGAGATGAGGAGGAGGGCATCAGGGTGCTGTGTCTGCAGCCTGCTCACTGCATAAACCTTAAGAGCCCGGTAATAATAATTAAAGAAGGATTATGTCAGACCCTTTGCTCCTCAGGGGTTAACCTTTTGAGACATCACAGCCGTGGCAGCCCTGACTTATCAAGTGCAGTGTGGCTATATTAGCTAACTGTTTTGTTTTTTTTTTCCCCAACCTTAATGTGCACAGCTGAATTTAGACTTTAATATAGCAGTTTAAACTTAGATGAGCTTGGGGGGAATGGAAAGCATTTTTCTCTCTGTTGTACGTTAAGGTTAGGACGGCGGGGAACCACATGAAGAAGCGGATGTTCTGTCCAGACGTTCACACACCTTATTGAAACTGCACCGCTTCTCCTTCACTGCAGCTGGGAAATCCTGCTGAATGTACAGCGTCTGTCCCTCATGTGTCAGCTGCCATCTCTCCCTTAGTGCAGCCATGATCCGCTGTTTCTCCCCGGAGTTGTGCAGCTTGATGATGATGGGTCTGGGGCGGTTGCCGCTGGTGGGTCCGGGCCCTCTGTGCGCCCGGTCGATTTTAATTATGCCCCGTTTAGTATCCAAGTTCAGTATTTTTGGCAGCCAGCGTTCAAAGAAAGCAACAGGTTGCTCAACTTCAACTCCCTCCTTTAAGCCAACAATCCTGATATTGTCCCGTCTCGACCTGTTCTCCATGTCATTTGCTTTTTCTGTGAGAGTTTGTAACTTCTTCTCAATTTCCCGGAGTTTGTTTTCGGTGGTAGCTAGCAAGTCCTCCATTGTGGACACTCGGCCCTCAGCTTCGTCCAGTCTTTTACTGTTGCCTTCCACCCGGGTTGTCATAACTTCCAGAGCGTTCGCAAATTTGGTCAGCTCCACCTCTAACAACTTGCCGATGCTCTCGGTAACTTGAACTAGCTGTAATACTTGAACTATAACTTGAACTAGCTGTAATGAGCAGCCACCAGCACCCGAGCTGCCATCTTGCACCTCGACGTCCTGTCGGTTTCTCGTTGTTCTTTGAAATTTACTTAGTTTTTCGGCCGGAACCGGGCCACTTTCCTTGTTTGACATCGTTAGGAAGCTTAGAATGGTCAGCAAGATATATATATAAAAAAAGCCGGTCTGTGGTGGGTAAAATTTAAGTCACGGTTGATGGGAGTGGGAGCTCAGTGCCAGTCTGACCTCTCAGCTCAGTGACGTCATACCCCCCATCGATATGGTTGATATTTAACTGGAATTTTATTATCATTATTTAGGTCACAGAATTCTAGAGGCTCTAGACTCAACATTCCACCTTTAATCACATAGCTGAATGAGTAACCATGGTCTTAGAATACTGTAAGCATGTGCAAAGAAGGTGGGCCTCATTTGCTGGCGAGCAACAAACTTACTCAAAGGTGTCTTCTAGTTTGGTTTGGCGTCAGAAGACTTATTAATTGATTGAAAACCTTTATTGTTATTATACATGGTGAAAATGAAACTTTGGATAGCAAGTGCAGACCAGATAGCAGCATACAATAGCTCCATCGCGTTCCATTGCCAGCATTGCGCCAGCTCTTTTAGTTCTGCCACACATACACACACCTGACCACTCCTCGCCAGCCACGCCAGCTCCAGTGATCCCAGCCCCTTTTAGTGACTCTCCGCAACCGGGGTTAACTCCCCAGCGCACTACCTGATAAAACGCACTCTGCTTGCTCTCATTAAAGATACTTGTTTTTTCTGTGAAGCCTGACTCTGTTGCCTGGTCCTTCTCTCTGGTCTGTATTTTTCGGGGTCCTTAAATCTGCCAGTGTGAGCCCTAACAGTAGAACCTTAAGCACTAGGCATGCATTTTCATTAATGTGACACAGGCACATGATGATATTATGAACTGTAGATGTTGGGATATTCAAAGTCTTCCTAATTTTCTGCTGAGGAAAATTTTTCTGAAATTGTTCCACAATTTTTTGACTGGTGAACCTTCTTCTGAGAGATTCAGCCTTTCTAAGATGCTCTTTTTATACCCAGTCATCTTGCTGACCTGTTGCCAATTAATCTAATTAGTTGCAGAATGCTTCTTCAGCTGTTTCTTATTAGAACTCACCTTTTTCAGCCTTTTGTTGCCCCTGTCCCAATGTTTCTGAGAGGTGTTTCATGCTATTAAATTCAAAATGGGCTAATATTTTGCATGAAATAGTAAAATGTCTCACTTTAAACATCTGATATGTTGTCTATGTTCTATTGTGAATAAAATATGGGTTATGAGATTTGCAAATCATTGTATTTTCTTTTCATTTACCTTTTACATAATGTCCCAATGTTTTTGGAATTGGGGTTATGACTTAATACACAAGTCCAGTTTGAGGTTGTATATATGTTCCTAGCCAGTAATGACACAGTGGGACAAAAAAGTATTTAGTCAGCCACTTCAACTATGAGAGACAGAATGGGGGGAAAGAATCCAGGAAATCACATTGTAGGATTTTTAATGAATTAATTGGTAAATTCCTCAGTAAAATAAGTATTTGGTCACCTACAAACAAGCAAGATTTCTGGCTCTCACAGACCTGTAACTTCTTCTTTAAGAGGCTCCTCTGTCCTCCACTCGTTACCTGTATTAATGGCACCTGTTTGAGACTTGTTATCAGTATAAAAGACACCTGTCCTCAACCTCAAACAGTCAGACTCCAAACTCCACTATGGCCAAGACCAAAGAGCTGTCAAAGGACACCAGAAACAAAATTGTAGACCTGCACCAGGCTGGGAAGACTGAATCTGCAATAGGTAAGCAGCTTGGTGTGAAGAAATCAACTGTGGGAGCAATTATTACAAAATGGAAGACATACAAGACCACTGATAATCTCCCTCGATCTGGGGCTCCACGCAAGATCTCACCCCGTGGGGTCAAAATGATCACGAGAACGGTGAGCAAAAATCCCAGAACCACATGGGGGGACCTAGTGAATGACCTGCAGAGAGCTGGGACCAAAGTAACAAAGGCTACCATCAGTAACACACTACGCCGCCAGGGACTCAAATCCTGCAGTGCCAGACGTGTCCCCCTGCTTAAGCCAGTACATGTCCAGGCCCGTCTGAAGTTTGCTAGAGAGCATTTGGATAATCCAGAAGAGGATTAGGAGAATGTCATATGGTCAGATGAAACCAAAATAGAACTTTTTGGTAAAAACTCAACTTGTCGTGTTTGGAGGAGAAAGAATGCTGAGTTGCATCCAAAGAACACCATACCTACTGTGAAGCATGGGGGTGGAAACATCATGCTTTGGGGCTGTTTTTCTGCAAAGGGACCAGGACGACTGATCCGTGTAAAGGAAAGAATGAATGGGGCCATGTATCGTGAGATTTTGAGTGAAAACCTCCTTCCATCAGCAAGGGCATTGAAGATGAAACGTGGCTGGGTCTTTCAGCATGACAATGATCCCAAAACATTGACCAGGTAGTAGTACCTGGGCAACGAAGGAGTGGCTTCGTAAGAAGCATTTCAAGGTCCTGGAGTGGCCTAGCCAGTCTCCAGATCTCAACCCCATAGAAAATCTTTGGAGGGAGTTGAAAGTCCGTGTTGCCCAGCGACAGCCCCAAAACATCACTGCTCTAGAGGAGATCTGCATGGAGGAATGGGCCAAAATACCAGCAACAGCAACAGTGTGTGAAAACCTTGTGAAGACTTACAGAAAACATTTGACCTCTGTCATTGCCAACAAAGGGTATATAACAAAGTATTGAGATGAACTTTTGTTATTGACCAAATACTTATTTTCCACCATAATTTGCAAATAAATTCTTTAAAAATCAGACAATGCGATTTTCTGGATTTTTTTTCCCATTTTTCCCCATTTTTTTGCCCCACTGTAGTTTCAACACAAGTTTTGTATTGTAACGTGTATATTCAGAAAAACTACTAAAACAGAACAACACTGTGGCAAGGTAGAACAAGTAAAGTGCTTTTATACCTCGACATGTGTCATTCTGCTGGTGACATAGGGCAAGGGCTACTGGTGACTGCAGGGGTAAATACACTCGTGTCTAGGCTCTGCTGAATATTGTCCGTGCCATTTTTGCCTAAAAAACATGTTGGAAAACAATAAATGTTAAGTTTTGTCTTAATGTGACAACATGAACACTTGTGTGATTGGTTTAGCCAGCCATTAATGAGACGATTAATGGTTAGTGCTCGCATGTAACTCAGCTTTTGTCTAGTGCAACAACAAACAACAGTTAGCGTCATAGCATTAAATAAGCATCATACTGGTCATATGATTTACCTTCAATTGACTGGTCATCTGTATCTGTCTTCCACATCCTCTAAAAACATAGAAGCAGACGTGGTCCCCACCAGAGCACCAAATTCCTTCCAAAACACAGAGATGGACTGAGGACCCCAGTCGGTTCATGCAGATGTAAGATGTGCATCAGCATCAGTTCCACCATTTTCCTTGCAGTTTGCGTAGGGGCACAAAGTGGGCCATCTTACAGAGAACCGGTCTACCACCGTCAGAATGGTACAGTGGCAGACCCATGACAAAGTCCAGGAAGGTATGAGACCAGGGGCGATGGGGCTATCCCAGGGGCTGCAGAAGACGTGGTGGGAAGGTTTGCGACTGTTGCAGATGGGGCAAGCCTTGACAAAGTACCACAATGATGGTTCACATTGGTCCACAGAGAAGTAGGGACGAATAGCAGATTCTGTGGACAAGCGCTAGACCCTGGTTGGTTCTCCTGCATGGCCTTGACCCTCTCTTCAATTCCCCATGTTAGAGGGGCAAGGAGGTGAGAAGAGGGGATGGTGGTGTCACAACTCGGGACAAAGTCTTTATCCTTTTGGAACTGGTGGGATGGAGCGTCTACTAAATGTATTTTAGCACTTTGCTTGCATGCTACTTTGCACATCCAGATTAATAATGTAAAGCATCTCCACTCCATCTCCTCTTCATACTCAGTTGGTGTCCTCTTGATTATCTTCGATTATCTCTGTGATAACCGCAGTTAGCCACTGGTAAATGAATCCCTTCAGACTCTGGGGTCTCGACATTTTCCACAGAATGAAAAGAAAACTAAAAAATTACCTCTTTTGAGATAATGTATAGTCAGTTTGCTTCTTCTTCTTCCCCAAACAAAGAAACAGTGCACTTTTCATACAATACACCATCATGTCATCTCCAGAAGTTCTCTGATGACTCTGCTGTTGTTTAGGCCTCATCACAGATGGGGACGACAGAGTGGGGACAGAGAGTACAGAGGACTTATTCAGGACTTTGACTGGACTGGACTGGACTGTGTGCCTGTGGAACGGAACAACCTCCAGATCAATGCTGGTCAAACCAAGCTGGGTGGTGGATTTCTGCAGGCGTAGACCACTCTCTGCCAGCACCGGTGAGCACCGGTTATTTTATTTTATCTTATGTCTTACATTTCTTACTGTCTATCTTTCCACTGTGTGTTTTCGCTGCTGTTACTTTTATGTTACTGTGATTTTCCCCGCTGTGGGACTTTCCCCGCTGTGGGACTGTCTTATAAAGTTTCTCACTGAATTCTGAATAAAGGAATTCTGAATCTGAATCTGAAGTATTGCCACCGACTGAAATAGTGTAGGTTCTGAATCATATGCCTGGTTCCTGCCTTTTTTTGTCTGACAGTGTACCATTACATGCTCTACTGTTTCTTCTTGCTTACAGTTGTCATATCTGACTCTATTATGTTTATAATTTTGAACAGTGAGCTGTTTAGTCCACTGTGTCCAAATGTCAGCCTTGATATTATTTTCCACCTTTCTTGTAAAACCACCATCCTTTCCTCTCTTCCTCCCATTGATCTTGCCACCTTACCTTCAGTCTCTATTTAATAATGCCCTTGATTTCTGTCTTGCTGATACTCACCTAATGATCATTGTTGCTGGTGAATAACAGTAAAATTCACAGCTCTGTAAACATAATTACTAAAACAGAAAATCAGTATAGCGAGTTAGAACAGGTAAAATTCTTTATCCCTCAGTGTGTGTGTGCTTCTGCCAGCGACATGGGACAAGGGCTGCTGGTGACCGCAGGGGTAAACACACTTGTTTCTATACCCTGCAGAACGTTATGCTGAAAAAAAAAACATGTTGGGAAATATGTCTGTGGCTAGGGCAACAACAGACATCAGTTAGCGTCATAGCATTTAACAAGCATCATGTTGGTCATATGATTTAACTTCAACCAACTGGTCATCCGTCTTTGTGTTTTCCCTGATTTCTAAGAATGTAGAAGCAGAGTCCTCTGTTGCTGCAGTATCAAGGCTGGGCTGTGACCAAGCAACGCATCCAATGGGTCAAACCACTTATTGGTCCGCCGGTCTGAGCCACTTCAAGTTCCTGCAGTGGCTATAGATGGCTTCTTTCACTCCTCCTTCAAACCATCTGTCTTCTCTGGCCAAAACATATACATTGCTGTCGTGGAAAGAGTGTCCCTTGTCCTTAGTAGGTGTAGGTGGACTGCTGAATCCTGACCTGAGGAGTTGGCTCTCCTGTGTTGGGCCATATGCTTATGCGGTTGTTTTGTTTTCGCATTGTACAGGTCTGAGCATTCCTAACTGCATTGAACAGCATGTATGACATTGTTATTATGTATGGTTGTTACGTCCTTAGGGTGGACTAGCTGCTGTCTCAGTGTTGTTGGGCTTGAAATGCACTGAAATGTCATGATTATTAAAATTCTTCCATTTTCAGATATACCTGTAATGTAGGGGATGATAATGTTGTTGCATGTATGTCTGTTTTCCTCTTTTTTTTGTGTTTTTCACAATTGCCCAGTGTGGATATCCACATGTTTTAAGCGCATCCCTAATGTTTTTCTGCCCTTGTGGGCACTCTCTGAGCCTGCTGGTATAGGGTCCTCATAATCTCCAGCTTGTGCTGTAGTGGATGATGGCAATCAAATAGTAGATACTGATCAGTGTTCGGGGGTTTTCTGTACACTTCTGTCAGCTTCGATGTGTACAGCACAGTATAAAGGCCAGAAAATTTCCCATAACATCTTCATTGGTGAACTTGATGTTGTAGTCCACTGTGTTGTCTGTGAAGGCCTCAGCTTCTTGTGCCTTGATCTAGGCCCAGGTGTCATCCACATATCTAAACCAGTGGCTGGGAAGAGTACCTGTGAAAACGGGATAGAGCCTTGCTCTCTGCTTCCTCTATATATAGATTAGTCGCAATAGGAGACACAGGTGAAATGGAGTCAGCCTATAGACTGATTAAAGTGGTTGAAGTGAACACACTGATGTCCTGTAAAGTGCATGTTACTGCTGGAGCCCCGGTCCTCGAGTCTTGCAGGTTCCTCACTGACTTCTGGTTGTGGTCCATCTGTCTGAGGTTCACTGGCCTGGTGGGGACACATGATCTGTGTCTGTTGTCGGAGAGAAGGTCGAGTGGACCAGAGCTCCATATGAGGACATCTAGAGATGCACCTGGACTCACAGACTCCTTTTTCATTACCTGTGATACCTTCACACATGGACTAAACCCATGAACTCAGTATAGCTACAGTTTATTACGACCCATGTTTAACTTAATGTATGATTGATGATGATGTTCTCTGTACATGTGGCATCTATTGCACGTCTGTCTGTCCCAGGGAGAGGGATCCCTCATCTGTGGTTCTTCCTCAGGTTTCTTCTTTTACCCAGAAAGGGAGTTTTTCCTGAACCGGATCAAGGGTCAAAGGACAGAGGGTGTCACAACTGTACAGATTGTAAAGCCCTCCGAGGCAAACAGTGTTTGTGATTTTGGGCTTTAAATAAATAAATTTGAATCTGAATTTTGTAAGAAATCCCTTCTTTTTACATTGAGTTTCAAAGTCAATGTTGACCCAATGAATAATCTGTAGAAGAATAGCAGTTACAGCATGTGGAATCAAATCAGTTAGAGATCTGCAAGCTATCAAAGAGGAGGACTGCAATAACAGAAGTGTTATTCAAATCTAATTATCATATCATATAAGTTATTTTTATGGGAAACAGATGTAAAATAATGCCAATTTTACTTTGATTGTAATGTTGAACAAAGAAATTCCTACAAGTGGATTGAAAATGTTAAATTAATGTTACTCAGTGTCCTATCCTCCATGATTTTTTGTTTATTGTTGATGAATTTTTTCTTTTTAAATTGTAGCACATTAGCATAGTGACAACAATCATAAATTTTCTGTTGCTTGCAAAATGATTCTCAAACCAGCAAATCAAAGGCAGGTGACAGAGAACACAAAAACACGTGATGTAAAATGTAAACTCACATTTTAATAATTGAATCCATTGAAACAACTGCCAAAAAACAAAACAAAAAGAAAAGAAAAAACAGTAAAATGTAAAATAAGTGATAACAATACATGCACTATATCACCAGCAACAGTCAACATGATACATGTTGTATTTCGAAATCAGGCCAAATATTCAAAATGCAGTCAAGACATGTTATAGAAAATAGGCATCAAAATTCCTTAAACCCATACACAATATAGAGTGATGTAGAAACCTACATATAGAAAAAAAGGTTGTAATTATTACTTCAGATATCGTTCATAATAGATTGTCCTGTTAGGGCAAAAGTAATAGATAGCATTAATAGAAACTATACTGTACAAATACAGTTTAAACAAACAACACGTTTGAGCTTTCTCCATACACTGTCACAGTCAACACCTATTTCATAGACAAGCTTAAACATAGCTCCACACTAACTGGTCTCAAGAAATAAATGACCAAGGTTCTATTTCAACTGCCAATTATAATTCAGCTCGTAAAGACCTTCCTGATAGGTACAAGATAACCTTACCTTCTCTTCCCTGTTCTCCTCAAAACAATATTTTATATATATAAGAAATATCAGACCAGTGCTGTTTGAATACCGTCCCTGTTCCCTTCTCAAATTATCTCTTTCTTCACTAGCAACCTTATTTCATTTCTAAAATCACCCCTGAGTAAAGCAGACACAGACTCATTTTATCATCTATAGTGATGAATTAAACAGCAAAATGACATTTGACAGTGCCATATGTTTTGGCAAAAATGAAGCTATTTTAAACTTTTTTGACCCTGCATTTTTTCATGGAGCATCCACAGTCCTCAGTAATTAATGAGTAGGGCTAACCTTAATCCTAACCCAAATCAGTCAGCAGAGACAAGAGTTTGAAAACTCATAAAACACAGCCTCCACAATAAATTTCAACTGTTCAAATAAAAGTATGTACACCCTACAGTATGTACAGTGTGTGCTCCCTGACAGACATACAACTGCGGCATATTGTATTGTACATGTTATTTCACAACTTTGTAGCTTCCGTGTATTGTAATCCCTTTTAAAGGAAAAGAAATGACAAAAAAATATAGCCAAAGTTAAAACTCTATAATTTAATTATAATTTAATCACACATGATTGCTATTATTTAAACTTTATTTTTATTTAATTATAGTATTTCTCACTTGAAAAGCAACTAGCAGGTTGCATTTTTTTAACTAAATTTATACTTAACATGAAAACTACTAAGTGAAAAGTTAATTTGCGTAAGGGCAAATATTCAGAGAAATCCCAGACCCTGTCTAATGTGGTGATAGGGGATAGTGAGTGTAAATAGTTACAGTTCAGTGGGTCAGTCTACAGATATGTAGTTTACATAGCATTTTTCATCACTTTTAATTGTGTCTGTGCAGGTTGAACAAACCTACCAGAGTTTTCAGGAAAAGCAGGTATGCTATGTTACACTATTATAACAAAGCCTGGATGAAAAGGTCACAGCAGGTTTTCTATCAGTTGTTTACTGTCATTCTTATATCCTTATGATATAGAAACAGAATTTAAAGCTGGTAATTTTATTTTTCTGCAAAACAATGATACTCTATGTATCAGTCATCTGTGTTTTTGTCCAAGAAGAAACAAGAGGCTACTTCTCTGCAGATAGTGGACAGCATTAAATTCCCAGAGATGGAATGAAGAAGACACATGCCAGTGGTGTTTCTGATGGGAGTTTCAGAGAGACTCTATAAACAAATGGAGCATCAATCTAAAAAATACACTCTAAGCAACATACTATAACCTTGTTGAGACTGAGGCTGAAAACAAGTGAAAGAAAACTAACAAATTTCACAACTGACTTAACACCAACTTAACTTCTATAATCCATCCCAAACACCTACTCAGAACTACTGTAACTGTATGAGCACTCTTTTCCTCTGACATCCAAACTAACAAAGCAAAACCAGCTAGTATTTGCATGCTAAACTAGGCACCACAATCACATTGTAACAAAAATACGTTAGGAGAAATCCAGCAATCAGGGTCGAAATAATTTTAAGACAGTGCTTTTTCTTCTCCTGATGTAAACTTAATTCCGAACTCAAATATTACTAACTGAATTCTTTCATCCAAATACATAAATATATATCACATGGCATCATGTGGCTGGTTTCAAAGGGCAAATATTTTGTTTTGAAAAGACCATTCAAACACCAGCAGCTTTAAATAATTAAAAATATCTGAAAAATGTTACTCAGAACAGAACTCATTGATCTTAATAAAATTGTTGATCTAAAAAATAAAATAAAAATAAAAATAAAGTAATGCTTTATTGTTCATGTCTGTGATTTCCTAATCCATCCTCTCCTTTCCTATAAATTGCCTAATTCCAGAAAGGTTCCTGGACAGTGTTATAACTTCATGGAAATTATTTGTAAATTTTAAACCTGTAAAATAAGTTATATCTAATATCATACATTTGGTTGTAACATACAAGATATTTTCAGGAATCACTGAAAATGAATCATAAGGCCATTGTTACACAGAACAGATAGCACTCCATCATTGATCCACTCTTAAATGTATCTTCTCTGACAAAATCTATTGTTAATTATACATCATAGACTAAGCATAGACTGTTCATTACTTACAATGATTATTGAGTTTTCACAACAAAATATTAAAGGTTAAATAATGCTGCATTATGGCTTTGTGTTGTGTGGTGTATATGCTGTAAAGGCAGAATACCTGAGCAAACATGTTAATTCTTCCAAGAACTTATTTGATATTGAATATAATTTGATTACAAGGATGGTCTATATTGTTAAATTCATTGGTCTTTGTAGTAGTAGATGAAACTTTTAAAAGCATATATTAACCACTGTGACAAAGGCTCGAACATAAATTCTGTGAAAAGTGTCTTGTGCATGACAACCAATCTAAGAGAAATGATTATCATCAATAAACCATATTCCATTACCAAAGAAGTATTTTACTGTTTAGGGAAAATTAATGGACCAGTGTGTAGAATAGACAGAATAATTATGTTTTCTTTGTATAATCACATGAGACGAGGAGTTGTTGTATCTTTATTAGCTTAGAATGAGTCATATCCTCATATTTACATAGTCAGTGATTCCTCTTCTACAGAGTCCACCATGTTGCTACAGTAGCCCAGAAACCAAACAATGGGTATAGTGAGGGCAATTTGCTTTTTCTTTTTTAGCAGACCTGTAGGCATTTAGTAGTTCTCCTACATGCCTGGAAAGGTAGGGATGGGAGAGGGATGTTAAGTTGGTTACAATCTGCAGCCTCACCACTAGATGTTACTAAATCCTACACACTGGTTCTTTGAAAGTAAAATATAAATATATATACTAAAATGGTTCAACAAAACTTTAACCATTTTTAACAGCTCCACCTTTGCCAGAATGGCTAGAAAGTCATAACCCAGTAGGCCTTAAAATGAAAAGATAATGTCTGCCCTGTCAGAAAAAAAACAGATGCACACATCAGCCCTGAACAGAAGATGGAAAAAAATTCCAACAAATAATACTTTTTGTAGGATGAAACTGTCACTGCAGTTAAATAGTTGTACCTTGATGTGTTGCATATTCCAAAATAAGATGTCGAACAAAAAAGAATATCAGCAAATACTAAATTGTACAAGAATCGTGTTTTTGCATGCATGTATGTTTTTCAGTGTTTTTCACTGTACAGTGTGATTCAGCATTCCTCTTGAAGCCTGTACCTTTGAATATTCCTTTACTAGGTAGCGTTGTAAGACCCGATATCACAGTATTTAAAGAGCTTGTTTAGCTTTAACACAACCCTGCACATATTTTGAAATATGACTTATTTCAGCCCAGCATTTACATTTGTCTCAGTCTGAATCAAAATAGGAATCTATATCTATACCTACCTTTGCTCGTGTATAACTGCAAACCTAGTGACAGTCACATAACTTTAATCTCACATTACAACTTCAAACAAGAGTTACGCATGTGACATGTTACAGATGTGAAGGCCAACTAAAGTGTTTTTAGTTGGCCAAACCCTCAGATCCTCACACCTTACATTCCAGGCATTAAACAATAATTTTGTAATATTCAGTTGTAATTTCTATTTTGTTCATTTTCCACTGCTTGCCTCTTTTTGCCAAGGGTAACTATCACTAGTACACTGCACATTCACTGAAATGCCTTGACAGCAGTCACTGACTTTACTCACTGAAGACAGTGTTCAGGGGCCTCATTTATAAAATTGCGTAGGATTCACATCAAAAGATGTACGCACAAAATTATTCTGATTTATAACAACTGTGCACACGCACGTCCTACGCCGGTTTCCCTTTATAAATCACAACCAACTCTAAATGTGGCGCACCTTTTGCGGGAGTCATGTCATGCTCCATAACTTGCCTATAAATAGTAAATGAAAAGCCCCTAATTAATATTCATTTTACCTGAGAAGTGATGATGACCATAGGCGACACTGACAGAATAAAATAAAATAAGAAAATTCACGTAGTATGAAATAGAAGATATTATATGGGAAATTTAACACTGGAAAAATAACTTTGCTGATGGACACAAAGTGACATTTTAAATGCCAAAAAGGCCTCAGAGTTCATGCTGCTGCCTCTGAAGATTGGCTGAAATAAAGGAAAAGTCTGAACGGGGGTCAGAAGTGCAAGACCCACAGATGACACAGGTAGCTTATGTGATTTGTAAGCCCTTGTTTAAAACGAGGGAATCAAATGCATTAAAGTTTTTTACACTTATTTAAAAAATAAACAAACAACCAAAAAACAACCCACTATCTGAGCATATGGCTCAGATGGGACAGGACAGGAGTCGGCTCAGACCCCGACGCAACCACCAGCGTCAGGGGAAAGTCACATTATGGAGCACAATAGTCCTGTATGATAACAATATATGAAACTACACTCTTTGATCTGCCCGAGCTGAAGCATCGAAAACAACATCAGTGTGAACGTGATCTGTCCCAGTGAGAGAAAATAAGGGGTGTTTTGCAGATATCGGTGTTTGTATTTAGTATCCTGAATCGTGTTTTTGGTGATGGTTTATTCATAGTAAAAATGTCTTATTATCGTTTAATAAATGAACTCTTCATATACGATACGTGAACAGGTAATATTTAAATTTCCTCTACATAACAGGATCAGTTTCACATCGTTGTGTGTGATGTGTTTCGTGTTTTATGTGATGTGTTTCATCCTTCTGCCGACGGAGTCGCAGTTCCTCATTTCTCCACATTATGTACGTATGCGCACCGCACATTCTCCACCAAGTTTGTTTTTTATAAATCCCAAAGTTTCAGTAGAAATTGGCGAATGTACGCCTTCTTTTGTGCATACATGCAACATTTATAAATGAGGCCCCAGATCTTGTTTGAAAACTCACACACACAGTTGTTGTTGTTTGTTTGTTATTTAAATGAATGTTCAGCCTTACTTCCAAATATTTCCTCCTAGCTCACTATTGATATTTGCCACAGGTTTGAGATTTTGAGTTAACAGTATTGAGTAATTTAAGTAATAAGCCTACTTTTTAAATAGATTAAAATTTGTAACATGAAAATATGGCAATCCACCAATTACCACAAATAACTGTCACTCTTGCACTCATACTGATATTGATGGGGGAAGAGCAAATAGAAGAGATAGAGAGTAGAGTTTTGAAATGATTTTCCTGTAAAGAAGCTACACTGTTGGGCTAACAGCAACACTGCTATCTTTTGGTACATATTACAAAGTATCAGCATATAAGACAGAAAGGTGCTTTCCATGAAATAAACTGCGTCCTGCGGCGTTAATGTTATGCTAGTTGAACAGGAGAATAGCAATGTTATATGCTAATAAAAATGCTATGTTTAGAACTCTGAGAAGACACAGCACTCTTGCTTTAAAAAAAAAAAGAAGTATCTAGTGTATTCTACTTAATCAGTCATCAGAATACTTGTTACGACACTACATTTAAACAATAACCAGCAATTGGATCTTGAAATTTTACAAAGCTGAGTTTCCCACCTAGGAGGGAAATGACATATAGGCACCTGCCAAAATCAAGGAGTGTATTTAAGTGTAATATATTGGGCTGAATTTCATCTCTCAATTAAAATAAATCTATATACACACTGGCATCAACAAGGTATCAACAGACAACCCACAATTCATTAGTAATTCCAAAATAAAGAAACCTTTAAGTCTATTATTTATTTCAAAGACAAAAACAAATAATATATTATTTGTTATATTTTTCCACTTATTTGTTTCCATTGTGAATGTGAATGTGAATGTGAAATTAGTCAAACTAAATCACAAAAAGGTCTAATCTTTGCATCGCATATTCCTTTTTTCATTTCTTGTTTGAGATAAACAAAGAACTGTGGACAGACAGGAAGTGAAGTGTGTCATGCTATAGACTATAAAAATATAATATATATATATATATATATATATATATATATATACAATATATAAAATATAAAAATTATTGTGAACAAGTGATCGATAATTTGCTGTAGTTAAAGCACACAAGCAATTTCCAGTTATAATTACATTACATACAAACCCATAAACTGGGTTTTATTAGTAATTTCTTTTACATTTCCCTTCCTGTGTGTCCACTGTTGTCCTGTTTGTCCCATTGACTGTATATTAAGATGGACAACATAACAGTTCTCCAAAGTGAAGCCAAAACATCTCAATCGCCCCCTGCAGTACAAGCCCTGCCCCTCAATTTTAGCACATAGGACATGGATAAAAAAAAAAAAAAGAAAAAGAAAAAAAAGATGTGTCACACATCTAATATAACTCTTATCACACTAATGTTAGTTAAAGTGTTCATTTTCCTGATACATTTAATTTTAGTTAGTTATTTGATGCTATAAAGGGGGTGAATCAATGACAGCTGTCAATCAAAGTGAAATAGTCACACAGGCACCTCTAGATGTCTTTTTGAATGTAGTGGGAACGTCAAGAGGAAATGTGGCTAATTTTAGCTGATGATTGTTACGAAATAGTGCCTAATTACTGATTACCAGTTCCTCTAGAAAAACGCGATTATGCGATCGCATAATTCAATGCATAATCAGCCAATAGTCCGCACATTTATGCGGAGGCCGCATTTTTTCAAAGACGCCGCACTTTCGCCGATTTCCGCGTAACAAAATGCATGCTTGAAATATGCGGGGCTTGCATGATTTCATAATCCCTGCATTTTCGTTGCAAAAAAGTCACATATATCTTCACAGAAAGTTGAAAAATGTTGCATTTACTTCACACAAGAGTAGCCATTTTCCTCCTGTTGCCTTGGGAACATTATGAAGTGACATCATCGGAAAGCTGCAAACCCCGCGAAGAAGACATGATGAAGTCCGGCAAATCAGTCTCATTTGCCAACAAAATTAATAGTAATAAATACTTATTTTTGTAAAGCTACGGAACTTGTTTGACTCATGAACTTTTTCTAAGTTTGAGCCAAATGTTTATTAAGGTCTGAAATAAAACAAGAAGAGAACTTAATTATTCCAGCACTTTCTGTGATGTAGTATGCTTGCTTATCAT
Organism: Scortum barcoo; assembly: GCA_023238725.1. Taxonomy (NCBI): domain Eukaryota; kingdom Metazoa; phylum Chordata; class Actinopteri; order Centrarchiformes; family Terapontidae; genus Scortum; species Scortum barcoo. The sequence goes on along the minus strand of CM041533.1, from coordinate 28,451,636 downwards.
AGGAAGTCATTAGAAATGACTCTTTACAGAGTGTTGTGGGAATCACTTTTTTTCTTATTCATCAAACCGCAGTTTTTGCAAGTTCCCGCAATTTTTGCAAATTCCCACATATTCCATCGCATTTTTTAAGAAAACGTGCGTGCGCATAATCAATGGATTTTTGCCCGCAACAATCACAAAAAAACCTCTGCATTTTTCTGGAAGGACTGGATTACCAATCAAGTCAGGCGGGTGTATGGCCTGGACCTCAATACCTTGCTTCCTTCCTCAATCACTACTGCACAGATTCTGGCTCCAGCGCAAGATGACACTCCCGTATCTGGGAGTTAATTTCTGTGCAGTAGGAGGAAGAGGAGACATGTTGTCAATCTTTATGTACAGCCAGTTGTCTGTCCCAAATCCAAAATTAAAAAAGGAATGTGCGAAAAAAATCCCAAAATTTGATCACTTTTTGATTTTGGTTATAACTTCCATTTTTGGTATTGATACAAATTACACATTTTTTTTATTTTGCAATTACAAATTATTTTTGGATTATCTGATGATACCCACACAATACTGTGTGGTGTGGGAACATACATGAAAATATATCAACATAAATTCATGGTTCAGGACTACATATCAGACTATGTATCAGTGAAGCAAGATACAAAGCAATGATAATGTCAAAAAGTAATTTTCATTCAATCACTGAAAGAAATTTAGTTCCAAGATGACTCTGACGACTGCTCTCACAACACACTGCAAATAAGAAATGCACTATGGAATAATGCTGGTGTAATTCAGTTGGATTTGCAATGAACCTTTTAACTATGAGATTTTGGTTATGTTTTCCAAATGTTACTTCATCCTTTCATTTGCAATAACACAGATTGTCAAATGTGCACCTGATATAGTATATAAAACGACAGGCGCTAAGACCCATGGAAACAGATAAAAACAGATATGAACAGATCAATAGATAGACTGATATAAATAGGGCCACTCTCCCAGGACATGGCAAAGGGAGAATCAGCAACGTGCTTCACATTCCAGCATGGGCCCTTCTCACCCATCACCACGTCACTTTGTAAAATGGTAAGGCAGCTGTTGGCTTCCATCACCTCAAAGTGCATCTCCGAACATATCCAGTCAAACCACCCACTGACAGACACACACAAACAGCAGAAGCAACCACATATGTGTAAAATACACTGTGATATAGACAAACTTAGTTTCCATCAAAATAGGTTTGTTTGGACTTCTTATGTAAGTGAAAATTTTAGGGGAAGCCACAAAATTTAACAAAAGGTTCTCCACTATTGCAAAAAATGTCTTCACGGCCACTTAAGTAGAAAATAGTTTCTTTATCACTACATTATACAGCAGATGGAAGCAGGAAAGGCAGTGAGTGACTTAAAGGCTTGGTGTGATTTATCTGGTGAACAGTGCAAAAGTGCAATATAGCTCAAAATTGGCTTTCATAAATGTTTTATATAACATCTGATTACCACAACCTGCAGATGTTTTCTAAATATTGTCTTTCTAAATTGTAATTTCACAAACTTATTGTAGTTGAAATTAAATGAAAGCACGGGTTACACTTGACCACATAATTTTGTTGTATTAATGAGGTACTAAGTATGTTTCTACGTCTGGAAATTAGGCCCAGTGGAAGATAATAAGACTATGGAGTACAAGACACTAACAACTGGACATTTTAGGGGGAAGGAGAAAAATATTTTCTTTTCATAAATAGTTTTTATAAATGTTGGCTACCTACACTGTAAGTTTAGGGATAATGGTGTTATCATCACCAATATTTTGCAGAACATATAAAGCATACCTGCCATGAGCAAACGGCATAAAATGCTGTGGTAAATCTGAAGACTGTGTGTTAGTTGGCAAAATTCATACACTGAATTCTGCAAATCAAAGGGTGAATTATTAAGTTTTGTGAAAGCATGGCATATGATCAACATTATTGAACTTAAGAGCAAAAATCTAATTACTTTTCCAATACAAATCATCACTATAAAGGTGCTCTCTCCAATTTAGCAAACAAATTCTCTGGAGTTGGATGACCACAAGCTTTTTATTGCCGCATTTCAAATCTTCCAAATTTGCTAGATAGTTGGATGGAAATGGAGCTACAGAGAGAAAAGCACACACAGGCATTTATAAGTAGTAAAGATGCCAGGCCTCACACACATTCACATTTATTGTACTCTCCAGGCCTCCCATTTTATCTAACCCTCATGGGGCCCCATTTCCAAACAGCGACTGCTTGCTTCAGCTTTCACTGAACTCGAAGTGGAGTCACAAATCATCTCCAGTCCAATCAGGGTTAAGGAGAGGGGCTGTAGGTTTCATCTTTCTCCGTCTGTGCTTTTCCCACCTCTCTTTCCTCCATGTGCTTTTTCTTCCACTTCTTCTCCTCCTCCTTCTCTTTCACTCGTCTATTTTCGGTCCTCCATTTTGCTTGTGTCTGGAGTTTGTTCTGACTGGCGCCATTGTAAAAAAAAAAAAAAAAAAAAGGCCGATGGAGAATTACTGAACTGGAAGACTACTTTGGAGTCCACTGCAGGGTCAGAAAAGTTGGGGATTAGGGACAGAATGACAGAAACATAATTCTTTCAATGCAAAACCTGGATTTTAAAATAAATAAATACTTCTTATCTACATTTTCCATGTGCATAGGTGGATATACACTACAGGCCAAAAGTTCAAGTTTCTGTTCACAATGCCTTTCTTAAACACCAGCATGAGTTATATATATTTTGGAATGTATTTACTGCATGATCAGACTTTGCTTTCATTGATATGCACTATTTTCCATCATAACACCATTGATGTTACCAGACTATTGCTGAATAAATGTCAACAAAAGAAAAGAAGGGCTTAGTTTTAGGGTCGAAGAAGATTTGCAAGAGTCTCACATCTTCAGTGCAAAAGTACACAAAACACAGTTTGCATTATTCACTTTAACTCTTTGGCTTTTGAGAGTCTGCATACAAAAATCCCAATAAATCACAATTGCGTTCAAATCTCAAACAACCGCAGACAAACTACCGCAGAAATGGCTAGAAAGAAGCAACTGAGTAAAGAAACAAGAGAAAACAAGACAAGCAAAGTCTAAGCAAGAAAAACTCAAATACCTCAATAATTATAGTAAAAATGTCTTCTGATAAGTTACTCTTTATGTAATAATCATGTTTATTTTGTTGCAAAGTATACCAATGAAATTGGTATTGATATTGAATTGATCTTGCTTCCAAACCTTTGGCCTGTAGTGTAGGTAAGTGGTGGCAGATGTAAGAACTCAAAAATAATAGTGAAAATGAAAAAAAAAATCTACAGTTATTGTTTTACATATGCAAATTCTCATAGGGTCCATGGACCATTTTTGTCTCACTTGCACAGAGAACCAGGCCTTTCTTTGAAGTTTAAATGCACCATGGCTTAGCTATGGGAACTAGGTATGTCAAGCTTTGGATTTCTCTGCATGCCAAAGTGATGTATATGGAGCTACAGTAAAAACAATACACTGTATTTAAAATGTTTTGTGGGCGGGGTCTTTTTCCATCCTTTCCAAAAACCAAATATACAAGATCCAAAGTGTAAGGAATGGAGTAAGCAAATTAATTAGTATGTTAATGTGCTCTAAAGTAAGCTGAAAACATGGTGCTATTGGACACTATTAGAATTTATGGTAGCATTAGCGGCTCTGTCCAGCTCTGAATTTGAAGTCCTGCAATCCCTGGGAACAAAACTTAAACAAAAATCAAAGATGTAAAAATTAAAAGTGAAACATAGTGTTTGAAAATACAAACAAAGTATGTGAGCTAATCAGCCAAAAGGTAATCTTAAAATGTTGTTCTTATCATACTTATAATACACTAACTATCTTGAATTATTTCCATCTCTAACTGGCTCTTATGTATCATGAACTGGTATAATCAATATAGCCATCCTTTTTACAGGCCTCTTGTTTTAAAAGTAAGAGTAAGCTGGAAACAAACAGTTGGCTAGAAAAAAAAAAAAAAATCAACCAACTGATGTAGCTTCAAGATCCAGCTAACTATAGTGTATTAATCTACTTGAGACAGTTGTCGTTTCAGTTGTTATACAGAGAGAAAACTATCCTTGAAACCTCTGTTGTAAAAATCAATGTGCCACTATTATTGGAAAGTACGTATGTGCCACTAGAGAATGAAAGACATAGCATACATTGGCATTACAACAGTGACCAGGGTGCAAGGGTTTAGTTCATGGTTAAACAATTGAACTGAAAACTGACAGTATATCAGGTACAGGTTCAGTGAATGCAATTGCAATCCAGAAGAGAAAATTTCTTAGGTAAATTAATTTTTAGGTTTTTCATTTTTAGGTTAACACTGTATTGCAATTTCCATGAATACAGCAAATCACTGGTGCTAGGTCAGTGTAAAGATGTGTACCAGTGGTTAGCCTCTCAGACAGGCTAAGGCAGGAAAGTAAAACAAATTTTACATATTGATTGCAATGATGAGTGTGAAAATTATCAGCTGAAATAGATCTGCTTTAGCGATCCTCCAGAGGAAAGCTTCTTCTGTTTAATAGAACAAGCTAACCCTGCAAACATTTCATAGACCTTTTGTTGATGAAAGCTTGTGTGAAACGTGCTGAAATTACATGCAAGTTGCAAAAACCACAAACCAACCAGATTTAGAAAATTTGTAAATGTTATGTATAAATTTATAACATTACAGTGCAAGTTAAACGTTATTATATTTGCATAATAAGCAATATAAAGTTACGAAGAATTATTGCAACTGCGTAACTGCATAAGAATTATTACAACTGTGCATGTCTTGCATAATTTGAATCAATCATACTTCTCAAAGGTGAATCACAAACATCACAAAGGCTCCTTTACACATTCATCAAGTTATTTATTAATGTTGAACATTGGACTATTTTATGCATTTATATATAACTTTCTAGTTATAAATCATGGCATTTTAGTTTGTGCGATGTGTTCTTGCCTGCAGGAATAATGCAGAATTCAAGATGAAGTACTTTAGCACACCAGGGGAGCAAACTGTTGGACTTTCTATGAGAGGTCTTTTTAATTATTTCATACATTATCATGTGAATTACTACTAGTACATGTATTAATATGTAATAATTACTATAATAAAACTAATTATTGTACCTTAAAAAGTTCTAAAGATCTAAAGATTTTGTGTACAGGAGTTCTTGAATACTGAGTAGCTGTGCTTTGCCCTGATTTCAACATAAGCATTGGTGACCTTCTTGCAAGACTGTTGTTCAAAACAAACATGTTATAAAAACAGGATAGCTACATTGTGGCCTGATGTTGTGGAGACATCCAAGACTGACAGGGAAAAGATGTTGATATTGCGACCTGATGTTGGTGAATTTTGGCTATATATTTCAACCCCATGGCAACATCATGGTTTAAAGTTGTTTCAACATTTTTTCAATGTCAAAATGTTTGGTTGTATATTTTATCATTATAAGCATGATTTTATATATTTTTTTTATTTCATTTTTATTTAAGTAAAAATATATGTCTGTATATGTGTGTGTGTGAGTGTGTGTGTTTGTGTATATATTATATGCATGTATGTATAAGCATGTAAAGTGAATGTTATTAGAAATTAAACTTTTATTATTAACTCTGAGTAACTGGATCAGCTTTAAGTTTAAATTCTTTTTCACTTAAAATCAAAATTTCAGTAAGAATTACCCATGAATATTCAAAGCTTCAGTGGTGTGCACTATGCTGATTCCTGATGTAATCCCTGGATACTTTCTCTTCTCTCTACTCTTAATTCAAGATTCAAGAATTTATATTGTCATTGCACAACAATTTACATCATGCAATCATTGTCAAGGAAATTCTTAAATCTCTTCATGTCACACAAATGTAGAACCACTGTATACTAGCTGCCAACAGAGAAAAGAACGGGAACAGGTGAGCGCCATGAAGTGCCCCCTTTGGTAATGCAGTTTATTTAAGGCCATAATGAATCACCCAGAGAACCTGAGATGGAGATAGCAGAAAGGAGTACCGGCAGCTTTTGAGAAGTGTCAGTGCACAAGAAAAAGTCCAGTATCATGGTATAACAAAGGGTAAAATTTGGATATTGATTACCATGGCAACTGTAGAAGCTTTGAAGTGAGTCAGCCATTATTATAATTTATTTCTAATTTGCAATATTATTCCCTGCATGCATTAATATTCCTCAGAAATCCAATCTTTTTAATACGAGGAAAGTTACATGTTGGAGGTGGTTGCGTGTCATTTTATACATGTATCTCAGAGGAGTCAGACAGTCCTCTCTTTGATCAAAATGAAAACAAACCATGATTAAGATAGGTATGCACTTAAGACTACTGTATTATACAAATAAAAAACTTAAGTATGGAGGCACCTAAAAAATTATTATTCATAAACTGATAATATATCTCAGACCTCCCTCTTTTTTGTATATTTTTACTACCGTGAACTTTAGCAAAGGGAGTAGCAGAGATCGTTTCTCTGGGGGAGACATACTGTATTATATGAAAAATGCCCACTAGTCTGCCATTTTGGACTTAAGTTCTTACATATTTATCAGCACCTAACCTGTATTAAACCCAGGTTCAGAGGTGAGTAACAAAGCCAGCATCTGATGTACATTTATCCCTTAAGACAGATGGCCAATGCAGCTTTCACTCTGTGGGATACAACTGGGGTATAAATGAATAATTTGTAAAACTAGTTACAAAGCTCCAGGCATACCTAGCATACCTAAATTTAAACAGTATGAGAATTGCAAAGAAAAGAACCAAAATGTGTGTTAGAAATTGAAATGTCTAAAAGAAGAAATATGTTCATCCACAGTAGTGTGAGTGGTCTGGCTATGGCTCTAAACAACATTAATATATTAATACATACATACTTTGGAAAAAAGGATGTATATATATCAAATAAAAAAAAAGAGTATACACACACGTATATATTATACACAGCATTGTGTAATATATAAACTGAACATCGACACAAGTGTTAGTTATAAGTAAGTAAATTAAATTCTTACCTGAGTTCAGAGAAGGCTGAGAATTTGGTCAGGTGATGAAATGGACAAAAATGATTGCCAGACCTATGTTCAGCAGCATCACTAGAGCCACCATGATAGAATTAGGGCCCTGTGAAAACGCAAGAAAAGTTTATGTTGTGTTATGGGTTTGCAAAAGTACAAGTATGTATATAACACACACAAAAATACACACACACACACACATACATATATATATATATATAAAAGAAAATCTAATGAAAAACCTGAATAAATGGGTTACAAATATAGTTACAAATATACAAATGCAGATGTGGTGGCTTTGTTACACTGTGGGGAACCCTGTGGGGATAGCTTGGACCTTTGTGTACTAACCCCTAGCAAGACAACTTGATGTAATTCGGCTCACCTCTATGCATAGCACAGGTTTTAACACACCAACCCCTGGAAAGGGAGTTGCCCAAAAGAACCCCCTTCTTTTGCAACTTGCCCACAGTGAGAGGCACTTGTTGGGTGTCAGGATTCTCTGGCTGTGCACACTTGTGTTGGAGTTCTCACTGGGGAATGAGAGGGTCATCTCTACATGACTTCAAGGCACTGGGAAGAAGGCTGTAACTGCTGTTTGTGCTATGTACTGACAGAGTACTTGGCTTTCTTGGAGTTGCTAGGTGGTGTCCTGAAAGGGATATTGCAAAGGGACCCTAGAGTTTTGTTGAAGGACTTCAAAGCTCACGTGCACAATGATGCAGAAACCTGGAGGGCATTGATGGGAAGGTCTGCATGATCTGAATCTGATTGGTGCTTTGTTGTTGGACTTTTGTGCTAGTCATGGTCAATAACAAACACCATGTTTGAGCATAGGTTGGGAAATAAGTGTACTCAATACCTCAATACCTCAGTACCTAAGGCTAAAGATCAATGATTGACTTTGTCAGGTCTGTGGCCATATGCCTTGTACATTTGGATGAAGCAAGGAGCAGAGCTATTGACTGATCACCAGATAGACCTGGTAAACCCAAAAGTGATGGTGAATTGAGAATGTCTGGAAGATACCCTTGTCCGCAAGGTCTTCAAGTCTTCAATTTCTCATGCATCTTGTGGAAAATTTAGAACATGGAATCCAAGTGGGCAGTGTTGAAAGCTTCCATTGTGGAGGCGGCTGCCAGGACGTCAGAAGGTCATCAGTGCCTGTTGTGGTGGCAACCTACAAACCCACTGGTGGACATCAGGGTAAGGGCAAAATGTAGTATAAGCCTGGACACACTAATTGGTGCAGTAGTGCAGGTGTTGTACTGGACTGTTGGGGTGCTGAGCTGGAAGGCAAGGCTTCCGATGTACCATTTGATTTATGTTTCAACCCTCATTCTTTCTGCCACTATCCAAAGCTCATGACCAAAGCAGAGATTGCAGATACCAGTGAATGAAGAGATGTAGGGTAGCTGGGCCCAGCCTTAGAGGACTGAATGGTTAGGCAGTCTACTTCTTGTGTGGTTCAACTGGAAGAGCTCTGTAATCATGTGCTATTGGGGGCCTACAGTATGGATGTCTCTCTCAGAACTGCAAGTTAGAATCAAAATCAAACATGCATAAGAACTTGATCTCACTCACCGAATCCTCTAAAATTTCAGGAGCTATTTCTACACTACATTTCTTGGTTTCTGCAAGGCTCTTTGGTTTGGTTGATTCCTGCCTTTTTGGCTTGGAGAGCTCTGATGCTTTTGTGCCCTCTTTTGTTGGAAGTGATGAAGGGCTAGGGGCTGGCAGGGATTTTAGTGCTGGCACCCGAATCTGTTTGGCAGGTGGTGGCAAGCATGCAAGGCTTGAGGGGTGAAGATCATCCTCCACTCCAATTGGTTCTTCAGGTGGTGGAATCTTGACATCTGCTTTGACATAGTAACCATGGTACTGGGAGTGAATCTGCCCATTGCTGGGGTAAGTGCTGACTGTTGTGGTTACAGCTGGTTTTGTAGCTGGAGGAGCCTCGTGCTGTCCGACTTCCTGTCTGAGAGAAAGTTTTGATGCTGCCTTTGGTATACCTGCCAAGTATAAGAAAAAAGAAAAAAAAAGAGAAATAATTAACCAAATAACCATTATATACATTGATTTAGGGACTGGGGCTAATTATAGCAAATTGTCCACTAATAGCAGGGTCTCTGCATGTCAGGCAAGACACTGAATCCCCAGTTGCTAATGTTGGTTAGGCCAGCACTTTGGTTCCATGTACTATACCTGTGTCCCTTTCATAGTAATACTTCTTTGTTGTAACAATGCTTCTTGGCAATAAATCTTATACCTTTTTTATTCCATTTAATAATATCTACACTAACAAAGTGAAAGTGAGCAAACTGACAATTGTCGGATAATGAAGTGACTATTTCCTACTTCCTACTTTTGTAGAATTATTGCTGCTGCTTAGCATGATGTTGCTAAAATCACTGCTGCTGCTATTTTTGTTGCTGCTAAAATCACTGTGGCAGCTCAACAGTTAATGCTAAATTACTGCTTTTGTTCGCTATGTTGCTGCCAAAATCATTGCTGGTATTCATCATGTTGTTGCTACAATTATGGTTGCTGCCAAACATCTATTCAGACCCACTTTCAAACCTGTATTCCTCTCCAGGCTGTAATGTCACACATATGCTCACTGTGCAGGGCAGTCTTTTAGGCTAGATATCAAATATTAGTTCTGTGTGCCCCCACACGTACATATAAATCTGTTTCACATAAATTGTCTATTGTTACCGTTAAAACCATCAAAAAAGTATGTCATGAAAAAGATATGTTGATTGGATTAACAACAACCAAAAAAAAAACAAAGCTGTAACTTTCTTGTCTTGTCTTTTCTGTGTTTCGTTTAGCTTTTCTCATGATGTCTGTCTCTGATGTCTGTGTACCTACTACAAGTGATTCAACCTGTTTCTCTGAATTGTGCCCTTGAGTCCAGTGTGTTTGTGGCTTCACCAGTTGTTACACAAGTTGCTTACCTGCTGTCAAAGTCTCAGCTGTGGGGGTTTTGTTCTCTTTTCCAGCAGGCTGTGCAGGAGTGACAGTGGCAGGAGTTTTACTACTGAAAAAGTTCTTTTTAACAGTCATAGGTGAAGGAGAGGGGCTGGGACCTGGGCTCTGAGATGGAGACTGGGTGGGTGTTGTACCTTTCCGGTAGAAATGAGGGCTACCTGATGGAGATTTCTCCCTTTTCTCCTCCATAGGCACCTCCTTCACCTCTACTGGCTCATTATATTTCTGCCGTATGTAGTCAGGGCCTGAAAAACACATGAAAGTTAAAAAGGCTATATGAAGCAAGTTAGATCTGACAGGTAAATAGCCCAGAATTAAAGTATAATTATGCTTTATTATATTCTGTTCTTATTTGGGGTTTTTTCCATCATGTCTGTCAGTTATAATAACACTGTGTTCATCAAGGTAATTGCTGAAGTCTGGGATCCAAGCAACATTGTTACCACAAAGTGAGATAACCAAGAAATGTGTGCAGTCTAATGATTAGACAGCTTGTAACAAAGTAACTGTTTACCCAGGTTATTTGGAGGTCAAAATAAAAAAGTGAACGTACCTGGAATGTAAGTAAAATCCCCCATTGCATGGTTAAAGTGTCTTCATACAACTGCAGTAAATACAGAAGTTTGAAGTTCAAGTGGGAAGTTATGTCTGTAAACTATGAAGGATGTTCATGATGAACACTTAAGGTAATCATTTTACAGTTCACTTGCATTTTTTCTTCCAAATAAATTTGGTTAACCTGGAGGACTGAAAGGTTAAGTTGTGTGCTGCTTGCTGCATAGCCCTTTTATTGTTATGTTGTAGTCATAAGTGGAGAGCTTTATTTCATGTTTCGCACTGTTTCAGCCTCACTATCACCCTTTCACCCTGTGTGTGTCTACTTAAATTGTCCTACAGACTTTACAGCTGCTTTTCCCAGATTTAGACAGTCTCCTAATACAGTGATCGATCTGTGGTGATAAACCTGGTACAGTAAATATTTTAATTAAATTTTATTTATTCAAGAAATAGAGCATACAGATGGTACTACTCATCCATCCCACAAACACTTCTCTTCGAGTATACTGGAACTTTAATGTTTGAGACACTACTGGCTGGGTGAATCAGGTGCAGATGTGGGTGATGTGTAGACTGGTGTAAAAGAGACAGCTGAGCCATTGATTACTGAAGGGGAACTGGTTTTACTCTCCATGTGAGGCAGAAAAATTTTGTGATTCAGTAAAACAAAAAGCCTTCATGATACTATAAACACAGGTGACCTGGGATGAATTTCATTAAGTGCATAGTCTAGTAAATTCAAATTCCTTTTTTTTCCAAGATGCATATTATTATAATACACAAAAAAAAAACAAGAAGAACCTCTTCTTTTAAACAGTTGATAGCTAGATATTTGATGACATACACTACCCCTCAAAAGTTTGGGATCTCTTGGAAATGTTCATATATTCACACATGAAATTAGTCTAAATAGGAAATATAGCAAATGAACAGGATATGCTCACATTGTAAGAGTTAGAAATAATTATTTTAATGGAAATGATGAATGTGTTCTTTAAACTTTTCCTTCATAAAACAATTACAGGCTGGCAGACCTTAGGCATTCTAGCTGTCAATTTTTCAAGGAAATTTGATAAGATTTGACCTCATGCTTCCTGGAGCATCTCCCACAAGATGGACTGGCTTGATGGAGTCTTCCTCTGTACCACACGGTCAAGCTTCTCCCACAACAGCTCAATAGGGTTCAGATCCGGAGACTGTGCCACTCCATTACAGTCAGAATCCAAAGACCTCAAACCTCAACAAGCAACTGTCCACACCACCTTCTTCCAGTCTTCCAGTGTCCAATGTCTGTGCTCTTTTGCCCATTTACGCCTTTTCTTTTTATTGGCCAGTCTGAGATATGGCTTTTTCTTGGCAATTCTGACATTAAGTCCAGCATCCTGAAGTTGCCTCTTCACTGTTGATGATGACACTGGAGTTTGACAGGTACTTTTTCTGTTCTTGTTAGAGCCAGTTTGTGCTGCTCTCTGAAGGGAGTAGTTAACAGCATGGTAGGAGATTTTAACTTTCCTCACAATTTCTCACATTGAATAGCCTTCTTTACTAAGTGCAATAGACTGATGGGGCTCTAAAGAAAGTTCTTTCTTTCTGGCCATTTTGAGCCTGTAAACACAAAAACAACTGCTGATGCTTCAGATGCTTCAAACTAACCTAAAGAATGCCATGCTCCCTGCTCTGCTCCCTTATTAGTACAACTGTGCTACACTATTGCAAAAGGGTTTTCTAATAATCAATTAGCCTTATAAAATGATTAACTTGGATTAGCAGCCATACCAGGAGATTGATACAGATGACTATTTGCTGATAATAGACATCGATGCAAAAATGTGGATCATTCTTTAAAAATCATCTGATTGATTTAAATTCTTCGTGAAATGGATAAAATTGTTTTGCATAAAAATGTTTGTGAATTGCATTACAATGTGTGCAAGTGATCCCAAACCTCTGAGCGGTAGTGTATAAGGTGATGACATTCTGAATCCACCTGATAATGTGTGAGCAAAATTATTGGTCAGAACATTGAGTTTTGTCTTGCGCTAGCTCACAGAGAACAAAGTTGCAATGCATAAATATCTATGAGAAAATTAATTGAATATTACTGCTGTACTATAAAAACGATTATAACATTTAATAGTATTGATTAACAAATAAAAAAATAATACTGAACTTAAAGAAAATCCCGTCAGAAAGATTTAGCTCAATGGGAACAAACATTTGGCTCAAGCCTTCATAAATTGCTGCCATGTAGAAGCTTTACAATTCAAATGTATGGAAGGGTCTTCAGCAGTACACCCTCAAAGTTGATCGAATGACTAATGGTAGAGATCATGGCAGGATAGACAGATAGAAAGACAGATGTTCTTTTCAATTATATTTATATTAGTATGTAATATGCCAAAATGCAGAGAATGTGTATGTGTGAAGGGGGGTTGTAATGGGCGCACTGTTACAGTGGCTGCATACAGTGGAACACTTTAAGTTTAAGTCTTCTTCTTACTTTGAATATATCATATACAGATGTGTAACAAATTAAAAGAAAACCTGAATGAGTGGATTAACGCATGCAGATGTTTCCACACAGGTGCAATGAATGATGCAAATGAGCAAATAACTCCAGCTCTGTCCTGGGATGCCCCCCTGGACCCAGTGGAGATGGTGGAGATGATAGCTAAGCTGTCGTCCCTGTTAAACAACACGTCCCACCCTTTACAGGACACTTGCCCAGTGACAGCACTGAGTTAGCTCTTTCAGTGACCGGCTGCTCCATCCACAGTGTGTGAAGGAGAGGTACCGCAGGTCCTTCCTGCCTGCTACTGTCAGACTGTACAACAAACAAAATGCTCACTAGTCTGCAGACAAATAACTGGACTCATTTGCAATACACTTCAGTTCACTGTTCTCACTTTACTTGAGATATATATATATATATTTATTATGTATATACTCAGGCATATCCTGTACTATGTACAGGTATAATTATAAAAAATATAATTATAATGATTTATCTTTTAGATTTTTATGTTGATATCTTATTTTTATCTTATTCTATGTTTTTGCTTTGCATTTTCCTACTATTTATTTCCACTGTGTGTCTCGCTGCTGTTACGTGACTTGACTTTACCCGGTGTGGGTCTAATAAAGGCTATCTTGAACATCTAATCATGCCCTGTGGCATGTTTACATACTAAACAGCCCCAGTTAATTCTGACTTAGTATTTTTGATGACAAGAAGAAAACATTTAAGAGAGGGCTCATTGTTTGCATTAGGGTTCACTGGAGCACAGATGGCAGGACCTCCAGTCACAAAGACTGCTCTACTGACTAGTATTCCAGTAGTTGTGACAGCGACTAAAGTGACATCTGCCTTTAGATCTGTCAGAAAGTCGCTGGTAAATAGAGTTGGAAATTGCGGTCAACAGCACACATTTGATGAGTGTGATGCTTGTGATTGGTGCAATATGTAAGGAAAAACAGAACAGCAACTCTTCATTAGGTGATTGAAAATGTCAGTGCAAGACTGTAAGCAAGGAAGTCCTTTGACAGTTACATAGAAAGGGATATATAGTGCATATAGTCCCCATTACAAATATGGATTGAGATGAGTTCAGGGTAAAAACCATAGGCACGGGCATCCAGATGTGTGGAAAAAAGCGATAGAGTCAGATGAGGAGATTTTGATGCCATGATTTGTCCTGTGATGAAACGTATCTATTCTAATGGGAGTTTTTTTTTCCACGATGACAATGCCTGTATCCATAGAGCATGAGGGATCACTAAATTGTTTCATAAGTATGAATGATATGAATCATATGGTATGGACTTTGCAGTCACCAGATCTCAACCCAGATAAACACCTACAGAACTCAGGTGAAGTTCCAGTATCAAAACCAAGGTCACTGAAACTGTTCAGGTGACACTTGGAGGCCCAACATCTTACTGAGACACTCAATGCTGGGTTTTCATGAATCACTTACGTTACCTTACATGAAATCTCTGCAATTTGGCAACTTGCATAACAATCACTTACTGTGCAGCATGTATTCTTTTGAATGCATGAAAATGCATTACACGTCACTACCAACAATAAAAGTTATGATGAAGCATGTATTGTTATAAATGCATTGTTATGCATCAAAATCTACTGCCATTTAGACATACAATGATAACTTATGAGACTGTATGGACAATTATAGCATACTATCCATTTGATTGTTAAGATGTGTATACAATTTATTATGAATGCAAAAAATGTGGTCTTCAGAGAAGAATTAAATGTTATATGCTTATGTTTAGTGCTATATGGGAAGAGACCATGCCACTCTCCAAAATAAACTGTCAGTTACATCACTGCTTACTGTGAGGTACTAGTTGATGTTAAAGCAATGTTTTTGATATAACATAAAACTGGGTGACACCCTGTGATGCAGAATGGATGCTAGTGCAGAACTGCTTCCAAAAACAGAAAACACTCCTGACTATATTCTACTGATGAAAACAGGGTTACAAATCACACTTTCTGTCAGGTCAACAGCAAAAACAAGAAAGAAGTAGAAGAGCAGACTTTCTGGTGTCTTTAGTATTTGATTCATCTTTATCTTTTCTGGTTTACAGTATTCTACTATATGGTGTGTTGTTGCACTATTGCAGCCGTACCTGGCTGATGGAAGCTTGGGGAGAGTTCTTTGGCCACAGCTCTGGCAATATCTGAATCCTGACTGGCTGAGTGTGCAGACTGGTCTGCAGCTTCTGCTTTGGCACGGGCATGACATGTCCTGCAAAAATACACAAATGTAATAGACAGACTCAATGAGTGTAGCATGCAGAAAGTAAGAAGCTAATTTAATTTAGATTAAATGCTTAAATTTTGCTACGTAAGACTCATTTGATAAGATTTATGAAATATAATGAGATTATTACAGCTTTTCACAACTGCTAAGACACATTTCTCGAAAAATTCCACCCTATTCTCAAAACTGTAAATGCAAAACCAAATCTTTAAACTAGGTTCACAAAACTTCTGACCCTTCCAGCAAAATCAAACAATCCAGCCTTGACAAAACTCCACACTTATGTCACTGCAGGCCAAGTCCAATACCTACAGAGGAGTTTTCCTGGTAAAGGATTTTTTTGGTTATTGATCTTCTGTTGCCATGCTGAGAAAAACTCTTTTATTGGGTTGAGGAAAGGGGGGTATACTGGAGGACAAACTGGAAGACTGGCCAGGAACACAGTGTCCTCAACCCCTGGTTGAGGCTAAAAAACTCACATATACAGACAGCATGGTAAAAACTGACATCCAAAACCATGACATAGATGGGATCTTGTACATGATCCTGCTGCTTAATCTCAAACAAAACATCCCAAAGACCACCCAGAAATGTCAGAAGATGTTCAGTGTTATATGGTGACATGACAGTGGAGAACCCTACAGTACTTATGGCTGCACAAAAGGTCACGTTGCCACCATGCTGGCCAGGGACTTCCACAGTTATGTTCCTGCCTTTTCCTTCTACTCTACACCAGACTGAACTCAGCTTCATCCACAGAAATGTATTAAATGTGCATTGTATCATTTAATCCAATTCAAACAATCTGCTTCTGCCTCACAGATTCCTTTCCATTGTTGTATCAATTTTCAATTAATCTGTGCCTGCCACTCAACTAGCTTATATTTTAGTCTACCACTATTCTAGTCTCTTCTTGGTTTTCCTCACTAGCAGGAAGTGAGCTCAATCTTGTGTTGTTGTGTGCAAACAATTACAGTTTTGTTGTAACTGTGTTCAGCTTCTGCTGCCCATGTTTACCATTTTGCAACACAAGTACTTCATAGTGCAAACTGTGTTTCAGCAAGTGAAAATATGTTCACCATTTTGCTGAAAGAGTGATAAATAGGTTTAGGAAACTTAGCATGAGGTTTTGTGTTTTAGCAATTGTGAAAAACTGTAATTTCACTACAAGGGCTGCATTATTTGTTAATAATGCCTTGCGTTAACTGATTAAATACCAACCAAGTAGTAACATCCAATCACAACTTGAGAGATCTCACTCTGCTAAAATTCAGTTCTAGAAAAAAACCCACCATATTGTAGTATCAAATTTTAAGCTGGACAAAAGTAAAATAAAAAAACAAAACAGACAAGATTAAAACAGACTGGAAATTATTAAACAATCTTAAACAATGGTGCATAGACTTAAGACTGTCTGGCCATCTGTCCCTGGTAATAGGGTGGTATCCCAAACTTTAAAAAAAAATTAAGTATACTGATGATTATTCTGAATACTTACCAGGCTACCAGACTACCTCCTACCAGTGCACAACACAAAACTGGAGGAAACACAGAGGCAAACATGAAGGTTCAAACACCTGCTGCAACCCTGGCCAAGTGGATCTTCTCTGCCAATATGCAGCTATGTACAGGCATGGCATAATAAACTGGATGTCGTCTGTGCCTGCATAATTTCAAATGGGATATCAAGAGCATATGTCCTTTTTTTCACTGAAACGTTGCTACAGTCTTGAATACCACATTTTCCCCATTCAACCAGGGGTTGAGGACACTGTGTTCCTGGCCACAGAAGCCAACCAGCCAGGCAAGGTAGACTGGATGATGATGCAGTCTTGTTTAAGCCTATTCTTCATAATAGTGCTAGAGAAGCAGGTACGACAGCCTCCAGCAGTTCTTCACCATCATGCGGCTTGTCAAACACGCAGGCAGGCCTAGAACTTTGCCTACTGGCTTGGTCGCCTTGCTGCTATGGTTGTGAAGAAGATACCAGATGCACCAAGAGATTCAACCCCTAAAACAATAAACTCAGTTTAGATCAACACATACCATAAAAAATTCCAGCAAAGACTGTCATCCACAAATCTGACCCAATATTTAGTCATTTTTATGATTCAGCCCATGCACCTTTTCTGTTTCTCCTGCTTCTTTACATGTTACCAGCATGACATATACTCTCTCCAAAGTCAACAGCTTTCCTACACCCAATTTCTTGACACTCAAAATAGCAAATGACACTGATAACCCCCCTCAATCAATACTTTGCCTTACTTTCATCTGGTCAGAGATACAAATGGAGAAAGGTTTGATTCAGGAGATTTTTTGTACCTTCTGCCAGAGCACCCCGGAACAAATTGACACTGCTGTGAGTTGGGATGTACAAATATAGACATACAGATTTTATGTACTCTCTGCATCTGTATGTTGCTGTGTATATATCTGCATGTTTTTATGTTAGTCTGAATACAAATCTCTCACAATAAAATCTAATCAATTTTTTCACCTCTCATGCCACAAATTGTATGACTTATCTGCTTGGTGGAGGCTGCAGGGGCATATCTTGAGAGGAATTTTCTCTCAGAAAACACGTGGTCTTTATCAAGACAATTAAACAATGTAGTTGATTTTTTTTTGTTAAACTGCCATTATTGTGGAAAGCAAAGCAAATGGACATTTAACATTTAAAATATATTCATATAGTTGTAGGCAGCTATCACAAAGTTAACAAGGGTAAAGGGTAAAGGGTTACAGCCTATATTGTTGTTGGTTGCTGGCCTTTTGCTAGCATAGCACAGACAGGCACATATGGTAATGACTAAAATCATTCAAAAACTTTATGGGATTTTTATTATTATGGCATTTTTGCTTCTCTCTCCATTTCACTCTTTCCCATTTACTTTCTCCTTTGATTTTCAACTCGCACAGTGTGAACAGCAGCTTTCAACATTGCCCCCGCACTCCTCTGTATCCTCTGAATGTATAATATATGAGATAATAAAATACAATAAGATACAATAAGATAATTCACAATTTGTATAAAACTGAAGTCTCAGCTATCAGAATCAACATTAAACAACAGAATTTAACTCTTCCATTTATGAACAGCTATGCAGACAGAATAACAATTCGTTTCTGGCAGCACAGAAACCATGGATAAATGCAACAATAAATAAATACAACTACAAATAAATACACAGAGTCAGGGGATAAGAGGCGGGAGCACACACACACACACACACACACACACACACACATCTGTACTGTACTGTGGGGTCAGGCTTGTAAAGTCCACTCCTGAAGATAGGTTTTTCTATATAAGTGTATATGTCTCTTCTTTATATGATTTAATGTAGAGAAACCTCCTCTTACTATCTTGGTTGGGTTTGCCCTCACTTTATGACTGCCCTAATTTGTCTTACCAATTGCATTACTGGGCTGTGAAGTTGGAATTTGGGAAGATCTCAAGCTGAGCCTTAACAGCAGCCTCAGATTCTTGACACCAAGGGGCTGTGTGCATGGCCTTCAGGGAAGATTCATTATTCATACAGATATAGATAAGTTTTATCAACTCATCAAACAACAATAGTTCCATGATAAAAAGGCTTGAAAGTAGAGAATTTGAAACAAGAATTTTGATCATTTGACACACTTGCCTTCCTCACATAGTTTTGTCAGCCATAGCTTAAAGCTATATGTGAAGTCTGTATTCTCTAAACACAAACCAGTTTCAGGAAAAATATGCCTAAATAAGCAGGGAACATCAGTTTAAAGGTCAGTTGTGTCATCAACAGAGTTTGACTGTTCTTCCACACTGACCAAGGAGAATACCAGATAAGGCACACAGAAGTCACTGACTAATTGTAGGGGTGTGTGTGTGCAGCTGGGGCTGTGGGGGTGGTGTGGGACCGTATTCCTATCAGCTGTTGATAAGCGTCCACCTCCCTGGCCTTATTTAGACAAGCACTACTTCTGACTCACGGACACACAAACCTACTCTCATGCGAACGCACACACAAACTAACAAACTGGCCAAGAACATTCCTACTTACATCTGTCTCTCTCCAGCCCAAACACCTACTCTCTTCACCTCTCTCTCCCCTTTCCTCCTTCCCCGTCTTTAGCCGAAATGACAGGAAAAGTGACGCAAGCTGGGATCCTCTACATGTTCCTGAGCTCTGACCAACACTCATTAGCTATGGCTACAATGCAACCTTCAAAGACCGCATCTCACATTTCCTACATACTACCACCACCTCTTACTGCTCTGGGTTAGTCTCTGAGCATGTTCTCATGTCTGTATATATGTTTAGCATGTGCACAGGGTTAGGCAAATGCGCATCCAGCACTCATACATGGTGTGACTGTTCAGTAACAGAAAATAATCAAAGAAAGCACCTATCCAGTTCATAACAGACAGTTTATAGACATTAATGCATCTAGACAAGCTTATTGTGCCCATCTGTGCACCATCTCCTCTGCAGAATCATGGGTACTGATGTGTACTTTCTGCTGCTCATCTTTACACTGTGTGCACAACTTGTTCAACAATTTTGGTGGGCAATGTCAGTTAATGCAGTCCTTGCTTCCTGGACAGTGGAGCAGAGATATCTGCTTGATGGAATTAAACAGAACGGCCAAAACAACATGGATGAAAGACATTGTTCTTCATGTATCCAGGTATCCTTGCCTTTATGACCCAACAACATTTATCATGCAAAAATGCAAACGTTGACTTGCACAGCTTGGTTCTCACATTGAATGAAAAGATCAGCAGCATCAATGAGAGTTGTCCCTTAGTCCCTATCATCGTACACTGAAATTAATTACTTTAGATCCCTCTCTACAGTAGCTGCCAGTGCACTGCAGTCTGCAGTGTGGACTACAACAAGCACTGGACAGAAAAGGTAGACAGAAAACCTCCAGATTCCCTTGTACAAAGTTGACCATTTTATTTTATGCTGTGTTCTTTGTAGTGTGCTTATTTTGAAATATAGGTTAAACAAAGCTGGATGCATGACTTTTTCAGAAATGGAATAATGAGACTTTGGTGGATCTCTAAATGTGGTCCTACAGACCAATCATCAACAATCATTCAACCAACCACCTTCAGCCCATCATCAAAGAACCAAATGCAGTAGGACCACAGTGTTTCAGATATCAAGATCACACATCGCGTTCTGATTGATTACCACAAAGCAATCATACAATGTAAACCATCAATACTGTCCAATTACAATTCAATTTAGTTGCTAGATGACTGTGTTAATAACAGTCTGATTAAATATTTGGGTTTTATTGGGCCTTAAGTCTTTTACCGTGACATTTCATGATTAAAGCATGGATTCACAATTATCAATAGTCAGTGGCAGTTGCACATTTTGTGCAACTTTTCACATCACACTTTTAGGCAGCAATAAAAATAAAATCTACATTATTTTTTTTATTATTAAAACTTAGTTTTATTGATAGACATTTTATTCTGAACACTGTTCACTGTTCAGAATAACACTTTAACCACTGATTCATATGCATTATATAAAGTGATGTCACCTAACAGTCGCTCATCTTTTTTTTCAGATGCTCCATCGGTACTGCATCCCCACAATAACTTAAAACCTAATTTCATAGTTTATATATTTTTCTCAATATGTTAATCAATCAATGTGAATCAATCAATCAGCCAGTCAATAAGTAAATCAATTTGCACTTAACAAGATGAGATTGAGTGGAGAGTTGAGATCTGGAAACACAGTGACATCACAACAACAAACTCCAACAAGACTTGAAAACATTGAAACACAAGTAAGAAACATGAGCAGTCAGTTGATCAAGTTTGAAAGAATTATATCCAGTTTTTCTAAATCATTTTATTGAAGGACAAACTAAAAATCAATAATAATTCCTCTATAGAAAGCGAGTTTACAACAGATGGTTTATGGAATAAATTAACTGCTGCTTTAAAATAAGTCTGACTAACCTGGAAGTTTGTCTCAAACCTGTCTAATTTTTTTGCTTCTGTTTTCAGTTTTCATGTTGCTGCTTTCTGAGTCGACAATCAACTGAAGACCAGGCCAATATAATGTTTAATATGCTAACTGAGGATTTGCAACATCTCCAGTTCAAGTTCATCCAGGGACCTTTCTGTGTCATCTGCATTACTCTCCCTCACTTTCTGTCAGCTCTCTATAGTACCCAATCTAATATAAAGACAAAATGCTCAGAAAATTACTTGCCAGGAAAAAAGCATGCATAACCTATGATTTCATTGTGGCTTTCTGAGATTTTACACAGGATATTTTACCTAGAAATGGCAATCTCCACTTTGGTTCTGGCAATGGCGGCTGCTCTCATTGCTCCCTCAATAGCTCGATCCACCTTCTGTTTGGTCTTGGTGTTCTTCAGTGGTATTAATTGCTTCCTGATGCCCCGAGACAGCACGTTGTTCTTATACTTCCCTTCTTCCTTGGTGCCGTCAGGAAAGATGGTACAGCCATAGCCATGGCGCTTATTATTCAACCACTCGCCTTCGTACTTCATGCCATTGGAGCGCTCAGAGACACCAAAGCCGCTGCGTTTGTCGTTCTTCCACTCGCCCATGTAGGACTCAGTTGTGGTAGCATCCACGTTGTCCTCCAGAGGCAGGTAGTCATCACCCTGGTCTCCGTCTCCAAAACTGATGGTGGAGTTGGCATCACTTGAACTGATGCGGCTCATGGTGGTGTCACTGTGTGCTGAGCTGCGTTTACTAGAAATTGATGAGCGTGAGTCTGATTTCCGCAGTCGCTGAAGGCTACCAAAGAGGGAACCGCGACGAAAAAGACCCTTCTTTTTCTCTGAACCTTCTCCATCTGAATGAAAGTTGAGTACAAAGCCACCACGTGTGCCGGCTGGGCTGTCAGACAGGCTGTCACGCAGAACTGTACCATTACTCTGCTCACTGCGGAGGGAAGCCAGCGAGGTTCGTAGGGGTGAGCGGATAACAGAGGCCATGCCATATGGAACGCTTTGACGTACACCATAGCCATGGCGCATTCCTCCAGTCCACTGACCCTGATATGTACCTATAGGAAGAGAGGAGGGAGGGAAAGTTAGTGAACTGTAACAGAGAGAAAAAAAAGCCTGAGAAAGAAAGAGATGGATAAGTAGATAAAAATAAGTATACAGTATCACAAGTAATGAGTGACTAGAGCTGAAAAAATTAGTCAATTAGTCAATCAACAGAAACTTTAGCAGCAATTATTTTGATAATCAATTATTATTATTGTTATTGTTATTATTATTAATAATAATACACTTATTAGAACAGAACAGAACTGAACAGAATTGAAAAATCACAAGATTGAAGAAGATAAAGTCAGACACACAAAAATAAAAGGACAACAGACAAAGATAATAAAGAGTCGTAATGACAGGCTCTTCTAAAAAAGTTTTAAGAGGTGATTTAAAAGATGTTCAGCACACCTCAGAACCTCAGGCGAGGAGTTCTGGAGCTGAGGGACCTTAGCTGCAAATGCTCGGTCACCTTCAGTCTTAAACCAGGATTTAGGAACAGCCAGCAGAGCCCTACCTGAGGATCTGAAGCTGCGCTCTTGTTCACAGGAGAGCAGTAATTCTGCAATATAGCTAGGAGCTAAACCATGAAATGCTTTTGAGGAAATCAGTAAAATCTTAAAATCAGTTCTAAAATTTACTGGTGACCAGTGAAGAGAGACTAACATCTGTATTACTACAATTAATACATCAGGTCTGGTTCAATCTGTAACAGACTGAGACGAGTAAGCTAAAAGCTGATAAAAACTTCATCAACTTGTGGCTGGTCAACTTAGACTTAGAGACTTAGACTTGACTTTATTGATCCCTTTGGGATGACTCCCTCAGGGAAATTTACGTTTCCAGCAGCATACAGATAGAAGAGCACACAGATGAAAAAAATAGACAGTAAATACTTAAAATACAAAATATAAAATATAAAGAATGGGAATAAAATAATATAAGTAAATAAAGTAAATATAAAGAGCTGAATATGGCCTCGTATGAAATAAGTTATGGCTTTGTATGGTATAAGTTAAGAGAGTTATAAATTAAAATTATTGCACCATATGATGAGGTTATTGCACCAGAGGAAAAAGTGTCCAAAGTGTATGTGTATGTGTTGTACAAGTAAGTGTAAGTACATGGCTACCACCCCTCACCCCTTGTGAGGAGTTGTAGAGTGTGATGGCATGATGGACAAAGGAGTTCTTGAGCCTGTTGGTCCTGCACTTGGGAAGGAGCAGTCTTTCACTGAACAGGCTCCTCTGGTTGCTGATGACGGTGTGCAGAGGGTGGCTGGCATTGTCCATAATATCCAGCAGTTTGTCCAGAGTCCTCGACTCTGCCACCGTCACCAGAGAGTCCAGCTTCGTGCCGACCACAGAGCCGGCCCGCCTGATCAGTTTATCCAGTCTGGATGTGTCCTTTTTGGATATGCTGCCCCCCCAAGCATACCACAGTGTAAAAGAGGACACTGGCAACCACAGACTGGTAAAACATCTGCAGAAGTTTGCTGCAGATGTTGAAGGACCGCAGTCTCCTTAGGAAGTACATCCTGCTTTGTGTCTTCCCATACAGGTGGCTGGTGTGCGTTGTCCAGTCCAGTTTATTGTCTAGCCATAGCCCGAGGTATCTGTAAGTAGTAGAGTCCACAGCCTCCACCTCAGCTCCCTCTAACTGGTCGCGGTCTTGGTCTGGACAACCTGAATGAGATCAACTGTTGCTTCAATAAGATAGTCCTGACACCATCCCCATGACTCCCCTCACCAGGTCCATCTCAGCAGGGGCTGGGGCATCTCCACAACTTTCCACCTCAGAAACCCCCACCACAGCAGTACCTTTAAGAGACAGAACCCCTGCAAAACAGTGGGACAAAACTCTGTCTCTTCATCCATCCTGAAGCACACACACCAAGACAAAAGAGATTTACAACACAGCTGTGGCATCTACCATCTTCTATGCAGTGGTCTGTTGGGGAGCAGGGTGTACAGAAAAATACTAAATAATAATAATAGACAGAAAAATACTCAATAATCTTGTTAACAGGGCCAGCTCTGTCATGGGCTACCCTCTGTACTCTAGAGGATGTGGGTGAGAGGAGGATTTTGGCTAACCTGACATCAGTCACGGACAACACCTCTCACACCCTGACTATGGGGTCCTTAAGCAGCTCCTTCACAGACTGTTACACCCACAGTGCAGGAAGAATGCTATTGCAGGTCCTTTATCCCAACCATAATAAGATTCTGTCATTCAACATAATATAACACTGCTTTTATTATCATCATCCATCACAAAATAACAATTTGGTCACTTTAATGACTTTACTCATACCATATCCAATTTTATTTTCCTCCAGTGCAGTAACAATTTGTATATATGGAGGATGTATATAGTGTACTTATGTTTTTAGCATATTTTTGTCATTTATCTTTTATATTTATAGTTTATATTTTATATCTATTTTTTTGTACTTCTCATATTTGCGTGTCTATTTTGAGTTACTTTAACAAGTGAATTTCCCCATGGTGGGATTAATAAAGTTGTATCCATTTTATTTACTTTGCCTACAGAGCCAACAATTCTGTATATTTGTATAAATATGGCCCTCCACTTCATCCTCCATCACCTGTACACCTCAGAAACCTGTGGTAGGGGGTTTGTGGACTCAATATCATCATCTCAACTCAGCTCAACTCAGCTCTCTAATAGCTCTTGTTTTGTTTGCACCACCTCCTGACCAAAATATTCAGCTGAAAAATGCAACACTGTGTTCCCTAGCTAGTCTCTCAAGATTTTATTGTCACTGCACAACAATTTATGTTAAGCAATCATTGTCATTGTCAATGAAATTCTTAAATACCATGCTCCCTAAACTGCTGACTCTCTCCACCATAGTCCTGTTGATGGAAGAGGGGGGCGTGTTCCTTTTTCTGCCTCTTCCTGAAGTCCACTGATCAGCTCCTTAGTTTTGCTGACATTGAGATGGAGGGTTGTTGTCCTGGCACCAAGATGTCAGGGCTCTGACCTCCTTTCTCTGCAGGCCTAGGCTCTCATGTCTCTCATCGTCGCTGGTGATCAGGCCAGTGACGGGTTTAGGATATGGGTCCAAGACACTTTTTTTTAGGTATTGGGGTGTTACATGCGCGTACCAAATTTCAATTGTGTCAGTACAAAGTAGTCCAGAGGCTATAGGGAGCACTACAAAGCCGTTTTACAATGAACAGTCTAGCTCCAAGAGACTTGGACTTGTAGGTCTTGGGGTGTTACATGTGTGTACTAAATTTCATACACTTAGCTGAAATGTGGTCAAGGGGCTGCTTTGTTAAAATCTGGTGGCACGATGACAGCAAAAAATTGAAATGTAGATGTGTTCGCGTCAGAAGTCTTGTCAAACAAATTACTGTTTGCTCTGACTGGACAATGTATAGGCAAGTTAGAACAACTTGAACAACGGAATATTGCAGCATAGATTTTTCGGCCAGGAAGGGCGAGCTCGTCTGACAAGACGAACTAATCGGCTAATCTGAATGACCTGATTAATTTCGGCCACAGCATAGACTTATATACTTGTCTGCAGACCCGTCACCATGAGCGACATCCTGGTCCGGCTCCCCGCTGGCGAAACCCTCCCAGGCAGCCGAGCAACCCGACCCAGGACTCTCAGCGTTCCGACCAGTGATGAGCCAATGCAGGTGGGAAGAGCCCGACTGTCTCCCAAGGAACACAGCCGATGTATTAGAGCGGGTGAGTGCCTCTATTGTGCCAAAGCTGGCCACTTCCTCCCCTCTTGCCACTGGCGACCAAAAGATCTGGTCTGCCAGTAAATATGGGGGTACTGGTAGGCCAAATCCAAGATCCCAGCAGCCAACGTTTCCAGATCCCTGCCATCAGATCCAATGACTGCCTCTTCAGGCGCTCATCGACTCCGGCGGACAACCACCAAACAACCAAGCAATGAAAACTGTTCATCCTTCTTTTGCTAAGAAGGGCTTAAAAAAAAAGACAAGTAAACAGAAGAAGACCAGTGAAGACAAGCAAGAATAAAGAATTACACTGACCAACTTACTCTGCAGTAAGTGACCTGAAAGTTGTACTCATTAAAATGTTCAAATCCAATAGGTCCAATAAGTCCACTCTCTTCTAAATACTACAGACCAGCTTTAACTAATCACTTTGACTTCATTTTCAAAAGTTATTAGACAACAAGGAAGCAATGTTTCAACCCTGAGCATTTCTATGCATCTTATATTATTAAAAGAGGTGGAAATATAAATTAGACAAAACTTCCAGAGGTTTCAAGGTTTTACAGTGACTAGGTGCTTTTTTTCCCCTTTTGCCCATTAGTCGATGTAGACACTTTTATTGAACAAATAACGGTGTAGTGAATATTACCTGAGGCAGCAAAGGACTGTCTATAAATGATTTCCAGCATAACTTTGAGCTGGAAATCATTTAGAGCTGCCAAAACCAATGCTGCACCAGTAGGGAAGACTGTTACTGGCATCTGTGTCATCATCTTGCTTTGGAAATTAAGAAATATGGTCTCATATGATCTGAAACAAAATAGTGGTCAGATCTAGGTCCATGTTTTTTTCTGACATTGAAATCTCATTGTTCTCATTTGCCAGGACCCTGCTGCTGGAAACCTAATTTGCATTTTATTTATTGTGAGATTTCAAACACTGGCTTAAAATTCCCTTGATTGTGGATAGTGCAGAATGACTGCACTTTTGAATAATCATAGTCAGGTAATCATGTTATAATTGTGATAGGCCATGAAGGATCATCATATACTTGGCTTTTGCTGCGACATTGCACGGTAAAGTAGCCATCAACATTGTATTTGCATTTTGTATAATTTTTGCTTGGCTTGAAACTAAATCAATGACTAAGGGGATAATACACCCGGAGACTGATACCTGTACATTTGTCTGAGTGTGCTCAAGTCTGAAAGATATTTTTAGTTTGGACATAAAATACAAACCACCTCCAAATAGAGTTATTTCATGAACAGTTAGCTTTGTGGCCTGGGTAGGAGGGCAGGCTCTGGCCCTGGTGGCTCTAGCTGGAGAATGTGAGAATGTGAGAATGTGCTATTTTAAAAGATGGAAGTAACTTGAGACACTGGAAAGCCTGTTGGCTGGCCAAACATAACTCCAAGCAGCTATTTTGTTGAATAAGCCTTCTCCACATGGAAAGACTGAAGAGACTGAACTAGCTTCTAAAAAAAATAAAGACTCAGTGGCTTGTCCTGATTGAATGTATCCTTTTAGAGGCATCCTGGGAAGGCACAGTGTCTGACGGCATGTTTAAGCATGTTTACTACACTACACATTCACTAAAAACAAATTTGGATGGGATTGGTAATACATGGAAGCATATTTAATTTGCAATATAAAATTGTTTTGTTATTCATGGGCAAATCTAATTTATTATTTTAATTCGTAAGTGTTCCATGGTTATTCTAGGCTTTCTTTCTACTCGGTCATACTCTAAATAGGTCCCAGGTTGAGAATAAAAGTTAATAAAAAAGTTAATTTACCTGCTCTGTTTTTACTATTGCTGCAAATTCAATACTCAATACATACATCTGTTTCATCGACAGAGTACAGTACCTCCAGCAGGTTCAGGCATAATACCTTACTTCCATGGAGAGGTTTTCTTGTGACATCACTGCAGGAACAGTTACAGAGACAATACTTAAGACAAAGGACAATTAATTTAGCTGGGAACAATATCTTTGTGAAAGTCACAGCAGAAGTGTGTTGAATAAGACATGCTACTGAGGGAATTAACTTTTGAGATGTATATTATGCAGAACTGAGCATATGAACATTACATTCCAAGCAATGTGGTTCACTTATTTTCCCTTGAAAACCAGCTTTTATTTGAGATATTGCTTTACTTCCTTAAAGGAAAATTAACACTAATAGAGTGGGAAAAAGGAGTTCTATAAGGCTCTAAATGTTAAAATTCAAACTACATGTAAGTTTTCACAAGTATGTCAATTATACACTCCTACTTATAGTACTACTTATGAACAGTAAAAAGGGCACTGAATCTAATGCACTAAACACTTTACCTGCCAAATGCATAATCAAAGCTTAACAGAAATATTGCAGCAGCAATATTTTTAAAACTTTCAAATTTATTTATTTAAAGCCCAAAATCACAAACATTGTTTGCCTCGGAGGGCTTTACAATCTGTACAGTTGTGACACCCTCTGTCCTTAGACCCTCAAACTGGGTCAGGAAAAACTTCAAAAAACCCTTTATGGGAAAAAAACTGAAAACCCTGTTCTCTCCAGTCTTGTCACTGATTCTGGTTGTGGTCCATCTGTCTGAGGTTCACTGGCCTGGTGGGGACATGATCTGTGTCTGTGTTGTGGAGAGAAGGTCGAGTGGCCCAGAGCTCCATATGAGGACATCTAGAGATGCACCTGGACTCACGGACTCCTTTTCCATTACCTGTGATACCTTCACACATGGACTTAAACCCATGAACTCAGTATAGCTACAGTTTATTATGAAGCATGTTTAACTTCATATATGATTGATGATGATGTTCACTGTACATGTGGCATCTATTGCACGTCTGTCCGTCCCAGGGAGAGGGATCCCTCATCTGTGGCTCTTCCTCAGGTTTCTTCTTTTATCCCATAAAGGGTTTTTTGAAGTTTTTCCTGACCCAGTTTGAGGGTTTAAGGACAGAGGGTGTTACAACTGTACAGATTTTAAAGCCCTCCGAGGCAAACTATGTTTTGTGATTTTGGGCTTTAAATAAATACATTTGAAATTTTTGAAAATATTCTGAAATTGACCATTTTGCATAATGAGTACTTCTACTTGTTGCACTTTCAGTATAATTTGATCCTAATACTTTTGTACTTCTATTTAAGTAAAATATTAAATGCAGAGCTTTTACTCTAAACAAGAGTAATTCTACATTGTAGTATTGCTGTTTTTTGAGAGATCAAGGTTCTTCCACCTCTGCAACTAATCAAGTATTGGCTGCTATAGTTTAAGTTGTGCCTCTAAGAGAGAGAGAGTGGAATATGTTGCACATGTTGCTTGCCAATAAATAAACTTTCTTCTCTTCTCTTCATTTTAATATTCACAATACATTCTGAAGAATAGTTCCATATTTAAATAATACAACAATACAAATAAATCAAAGAGTATTGGCCGATACTGGTTTCAGCAAACTGTGATTGGTCCCAAAATGTTAAAAAGGTATAACCTTTAAATCCAAGCTGTAATAATCCAGATGACATACTAAGTATTTTTTTGAGCAGTACTAAACATGAGTAATACATTTCTCTCCGTATGTAAAATCATATCAAACTTTCTATATTTGTCTGTTTGTTGGTGCCAATGGGTCTAAGTTGTTATTGAAAATTAATACGAACAAAATCATCTCAACTTGAGGTCCACTAACTAGATTTTCTCTTAAACTTTCAAGTACATTTCAAGCTCTTCATCAGTTATACCTAACTGAAACATCAGCTATTTAATGTCAGTTATGCCATCTCCAAGACAACTGAGCCAACTTAGCGTGCTAACTGACTATATAGGGTACACATGGAGCTTGAGTTGAGATTTATTTGTCAAAATACTATTTCCAAAGTCCAGAAAGATCTTTCATTTCAATTAATAAACCATTTAAATACTTTATACGAATAGCTATTTTCATAACTGCAAAAATCTTGAAATATGACCAGCAGTCCCGCTCAGTGCTTTAAATTGCAAAATATTGTAGCTTATGATGGTTTAATACAGAGATATTGAAGGCAAAGCTAATGTACCACAGTGTCAACATTATAGTAAAATCTCTGACAGCAGACATCTGAATAGTCAGTCACAGTGACTGAGGTGATATGAGACAGTTTTTTTGAAACCCAAAGCAGTGCTTAATGTTCATTGCAGTGTAGATATCATTTACAAGACAAGATTAACATACGAAACATTACCTGACTCTGAACAAATTTCTCTACAGTGAAATAAAGTCAGACCTCTCTGAACCTTTAGCATAGAGTTTTCTATATTCTGTGCTGAAGACATAGTTCAGGTAGTATTGTGCTGCGTCTAAATATAAAAATGACAACTGAGCCTCAAGGAGGTTAATACGCTGAAGAACAGAGTGGTGCCAATGACAAGACCATGAAACTGAAAATATATGTGTTGAAAACATCTGCCTAAATTGCTCCTAAACAAATTTCACACACACTAGTTTCACATGAACAGTGTACACCACACTTAAAGTACATTAAAGTTATTAATATCAAACCAATACAAAAGCTTTCTTACATATTAAGAGTGGAGAAAAAAAAATCAATCATACAATGCATAGTGATGGTTTGTTGAAAGATTCTGCATCAATGCAAGTCTGTAATTGATTATCAGCACAATTTTCAACAGGCTGCCATTTCCACAGTTTGTGGCTACTGATGTGTTTGCATTCTGGACTGCGTGAAGATAGAAGATAGAGCAGCTGCAAGGGAAAAAAGGGAATAAAATAAAAAATATCTCATTATTATATGGGGAAAAAATAAACCATGTATACAATTACAAAAATTTAGATGCATCGGGATGCATTGAGAATGATTTAATAATCGAATCGTGACCCTCTGAACTGTAATCTAATAGAATAGTGAGGTGACTGACGATTCCTATCCCTAACACAGATATATACATACACAAACACACATAAATATTAAATGCATTATTTAAATTAAAGAAGGTACTATACAAACTACATAATACATACGATACATTACAAAAGTCAGAGGAGGTGAAAACTATTAAAGGGTTGATATAAAAGGCATGGTGGCTTGACCACTCCTGTAATACCATGCAATAGCATTATCCATATTCTTTATTTCTTATAGATGCTTTATGTTCCTGAATTCTCAACAACAAATTATGCTTAGTCTTTGCCTCAGTATGTAAAGCCATACAGACGCAAAGCATATAAATGACGTGTGGACATACAGTTGATATACCCTCTGATTTTATCAGTTTTACCTGTGTGAGGATGGCTAAACTCTTTAGAATTGTAAGTGTTAACGCAATGTGTGCATCTACTATATCTATAAATTCCTTACACCTCTGTGCCCAGCCACTTAGTTGTGATGTTTAGTTTTCTATACACACAGTATTATATACAGTACCTTATATTCTTACCCCTTTCATCACAGAACCTTAGCATAAAGGCAGAAATTTGCTGCAAAAAAAGGGTTTAATTTTTGTAAACCCCAATGTTTTTTCATACTGTTCCTAAATCCTGCAGAGATGGTACTATATTATTACAGAAGAAACTTCTCCACTCACATTCACTGATATTGTAAATCCAAGAAATTTTCTCTTGACTTAAGAGTTTACCTCTGTCAAGTGCTGAACTGTTCACTAGGGTTTTAGATTATAACTCAAAAGGCATCATTACTTAGTTGTCTCTTAGCCTCTCTAAAATAATCAGGGGCATTATGTTCCTTTTTAATGGCAACATTGGGTTTGGACTGTAAAATCACAATATCATTTTCCTCAAACTTTCTGGTTAAAATGGTTTAAGCAGAATTAGGGGCACCTTTTTAAATTTATTAAGTAGGTTCACATTTTCAGCAATTTGATCAGAGTTGCTAAAAAAACGTGTTACATGGAGCTTAACAGTCTACCTTTAATTTAAAAGCACTGAATTTCTTCGTTAGTACAACAGACAATCGTCAATTCAACACCCTCTGTTGATCAGTACTTAGTTCATGGTCAGACAAATTGATTAGTTTGTTTTGCCTACATTGTATCCATCAGTGGGGAGTTTGGCTTCCTCCTCTCTCTCCTTGTATGTTTTATTTGCAGGAATCTTTTATAGATGCCCTCTGCTGTTTCTTCTGACTCCAAAGAAATGGTCACTCATTTCCTCTTCACTCATGAATAAATGCTTTCTGTTCACTCGCCACTTTCTTCGTAAAGTACTCTCGTCCAGGTTTTCGTTCTCTGATCACTCAACCATTTAGATACAAATGCCTGTGGCTAGGAATTAATTTGTGGCAAACTTGTTTTTCATCTCGTCTTCTCTCATTCTTTATGTGATTTTTTTGTTTCATTTGCTCAATTAACAACGGTCTCAAATGACATGAGCACTTGTTTAGGACTTGCTCTAATTTCAATATTTTGGTGTTATCCTTTTTGGTTACTGGACACTATGAGGTAAAATCCTGAGTTATTTATTTGTATCAGTTCCATTTTTACTGTAATATTAGCACATCACACTTTTTTAGTGTTATACTAAAGTATGGCATATTCATAATAATATTACACAATAAATGCACTTTTTTGGTGTTAGTGTTTAAAGAGGAGTCTTTACATACTGTTAAAAGACATTTATTACAATGTGAATGAAGTCTGCTGAGAGGCTGATACTAAACTGGATTACTTGCTAATAAAGAAGCAGGAGCACAGAGGCAAGGACTATGAAGACCTAGAAACATGGAACATTTAAAATTGGAACGTAGTTTCTGGCTAAAGCAAATTTATTTAAAAAAAATCAGAAAGGTAAAGGTATGAATATGTAGGTACATTCTTGTATGTGTATCTACTGGGACAAATACATGAGTTTCTCTATTACATTATGATTTAAATGTCCATGATTTGATTCACTGTCAGTGAATACATAGTCAAACTGCACTCACTGGCTCACCTCTCAGTCCTATCTTCTAAAAACAGCCTTTTAGGTTTTTTGATTGGAAGGTTAAAAAAATGTGATCACTATCACTTTAAAAAGCTGGTACACTCTATTTTCCTCCAAACTCTTTGGTTTTTCTTAACTAATATGATAGCCAATATGGCAATTAGTTAGCGTTCCTATCACTTGAGAGTTACTCAGACCAGTTTGCATGTTCATTTGCTGATGTAGCTACATGTCTACGACCAGAAAGGGGAAAAAATTTGGTCCCAGTATCCAGAGACTACTGAATTGTCCCTAGCAATCATTTTGCTGTCAATGCATCTATTACACGTGAGATTCTGTTTGCTGTTTTATTGCTATTTCTTGCTAACATGTGAGGGGTGTAGCTACAACTGGTTGTAGGAACCGTCAAAGTACTATTAACTAAATGTGCTGCATGTGTTTATGTGCACCATTAGCTTGTTGATTTAACCCACTGTGTGCATCTGTAACACTGAGTTGTCACACATTCTGTGTTCATTATGCCTGGGTACCCAGACGTATTTGATATCAGGCTAACTGTCCATTATTCTTAGGGGTTGCATTAACATTGTGCATTGCTTTTTTGTGTGTGTGTGTGTGTGTGTGTGTGTGTGTGTGTGCATGCAAGTGTGTGTGAGCTAATTTGGTGATCTGCTCTCAGACAGATTGGCAGCCAAAAAAGGAAGGTGTACATTAGAAGCTATTTTAGAATAAAGTCAAAGTGTAAGTCACTTAAAGAAAATATTTTCTCAGTTGCTCCTGCACACAGGAAAATAGGGGTATCCCTTCTGTACCCAAAGAGAAAAAGTACCCTGTAAGTTACTGAAATGGTCCTTACGATAAAAACTGTACTTTAAACAAGCATACAGTACATGCAAATGATGCAGCAACTCTGAAAAAGACCCCTCATGCACTTTACAAGTTTTGGTGGATTTGACAGTGGAAGTGAGGAGCCTCAAAGTCCATGAGGGTGGACATGTAGAGGTTGTCCACAGATGAACAAGCCATACCATCGAGAATGGTATGGCTTGTTAAGAGATAGGCCACACTCTTAGCTTTTTATTATTGTTTCTTTTTTGTTTCCTGGTCGAGCCCTTATAGACAAGAGTAGTACAACCCATTATTTTCTCCAGTCTGCAATGACATGTCCTCCTGGTGAGTCTGCCTCAAGTATCTCATTTATAATGTTTAAAACATGATTTATGCAGTTACAGCATTACTTTTCTGTAGCGGCTGACTATGTAACTGATTTACACTTTAACGTTTGTCTCTTCTCTGACAGTGCCGTTAAATCACTATCTGTCCTGACTAACTCTTCTTCAATTTGCCATGATTTCTGGCTGCCATTTATGTATAGTAAGAACTGTTTTCAGAACTGTTCACTAGCAAGAGGCCCTAATCTAACACTGAGCCATCTGATTTGTATGAAATACCATTGAAATAATTTACTGGTCTAATCTTTTTTTTTTTACCCATTTTTCTGTTATGCAGAGGAACCATGCTACACCTCATCCAACCATACAACTGATGGACAATGACTGGAAAATGGTGATCACCGGAGGAGAATTCAGTTTGGGGAACATAAACAAGTTGTCATGATGAAGTCGCAAAGCAGCAAAGCAGCAGTATGTTTTGCTTTAACATTACATACATACAGGGGGCGGCACAGTGGTGTAGTGGTTAGCACTGTCGCCTCACAGCAAGAGGGTCCTGGGTTCAATCCCCTGAGGCACGGGCCCTTCTGTGTGGAGTTTGCATGTTCTCCCTGTGCCTGTAAGTGGGTTCTCTCTGGGTACTCCAGCTTCCTCCCACAATCCAAAGACATGCAGGTTAATTGGCAACTCTAAATTGCCCCTAGGTATGAATGTGAGTGTGAGTGGTTGTCTGTCCTTCTATGTCAGCCCTGTTGTTCTGTCCTTCTATGTCAGCCTCTCGTCCAAGATAGCTGAGATAGGCTCCAGCACCTCCTGCGATCCTGTGTGTCAGGATAAGCAGGTATAGAAGATGAATGAATGAATGAATTACGTACCAGCTAGACAAGCTCCTGCTAGTAACTTTACTCTGAATGATAAACTGCACTTGTACCCAAAATCCACTGAATGAAATTTTCATGCATATAGGGTAAAAGTAGACTGACTGGATTTTCCTCAAACCTGGATACAAGTATGATACAAGTTGGATCACATATCAGTTGACACATGGTTAAAGTTTTTGGCAAGGATAGATGAATGTAATGCTTGGAGTTCTGCAAGTACAACTACTTACTCCTTTTTGCCTTTTACACCTGCCAGTAAGTAAATCTAAACTGCTTGTGTGTTTTGCATTTGAAACTGATTAAGGAACAGCTCACAGAACCTGTTGCTCCCAGTTAAAGTGAAAGAATTACATCTAACCCTGCTTGCTACTTATTAATTTGTATTTTGAAAAGTTTACTTTTTTAAAGTTTACGCTTTGTTGCACTTGATGATTAGTAAATGACTTATTAGGCCTTCTGCTTAAGCTTAATGTTGAAAGCACTGCTTGTCATGTGCTGGATCATGTTAAGGACACATTTCTAGTATGAATAATACTAGTTGTTGAATAATTGTAAGTATCTTTGTCTCTGAATTCACGGGTTTGTTTTTGCCTCATAAAGGTACAAAATGGTATGCTGCACCAGCTGTACCTCATTAGGTTCTGATTCTGTACCTTTACAGTGGGTAAACAAAACTAAGCCCTTAGAGACCAGCACAAATTTTATAGTAAAATTTTACAGGCAGGACAGACAGGACAGCCAGTGACATGGACCATACAGTAGTTTCTACATGACTTGCCTTAACACAACATAGTGATGTGTTTCAGAACAACAAACACATACACAGACACAGTCATTATCTATATATTCTATTTTATTTTCTATTAATTTTAGTTTTTCATTGTAATATTCTAGTTTTAAATATTATATTTTAGGTTTATAATTGATTTTATTATCTTCCATCAATCACAGGGGCAGCAGGCTAAGCAAGGTAGCCCAGACATCCAGCAAGGCATTCCAGCTTCTCCTGGGGGATCCCAAAGCAGTCTTAAGTCAGATAAAATACACTGCTCAAAAAAATAAAGGGAACACTTAAACAACACAATGTAACTCCAAGTCAATCACACTTCTGTGAAATTAAACTGTCCACTTAGGAAGCAACACTGATTGACAATCAATTTCACATGCTGTTGTGCAAATGGAATAGACAACAGGTGGAAATTATAGGTAATTAATTAGCAAGACCTTGTGAGACACCCCCAATAAAGGAGTGGTTCTGCAGGTGGTGACCACCAGACCACTTCTCAGTTCCTATGCTTTCTGGCTGATGTTTTGGTCACTTTTGAATGCTGGCGGTGCTTTCACTCTAGTGGTAGCATGAGACGGAGTCTACAACCCACACAAGTGGCTCAGGTAGTGCAGCTCATCCAGGATGGCACATCAATGCGAGCTGTGGCAAGAAGGTTTGCTGTGTCTGTCAGCGTAGTGTCCAGAGCATGGAGGCGCTACCAGGAGACAGGCCAGTACATCAGGAGACGTGGAGGAGGCCGTAGGAGGGCAACAACCCAGCAGCAGGACCGCTACCTCTGTCCTTTGTGCAAGGAAGGAACAGGAGGAGCACTGCCAGAGCCCTGCAAAATGACCTCCAGCAGGCCACAAATGTGCATGTGCATGTGTCTGCTCAAACGGTCAGAAACAGACTCCATGAGGGTGATATGAAGGCCCCATGTCCACAGGTGGGGGTTGTGCTTACAGCCCAACACTGTGCAGGACGTTTGGCTTGGCATTTGCCAGAGAACACCAAGATTGGCAAATTCGCCACTGGTGCCCTGTGCTCTTCACAGATGAAAGCAGGTTCACACTGAGCACATCACACATGTTCTGCTGCCTGCAACATCCTCCAGCATGACTGGTTTGGCAGTGGGTCAGTAATGGTGTGGGGTGGCATTTCTTTGGGGGCCGCACAGACCTCCATGTGCTCGCCAGAGGTAGCCTGACTGCCATTAGGGAATACCTGAGATGAGATCCTCAGACCCCTTGTGAGACCATATGCTGGTGCGGTTCTGGCCCTGGGTTCCTCCTAATGCAAGACAATGCTAGACCTCATGTGGCTGGAGTGTGTCAGCAGTTCCTGCAAGATGAAGGCATGCATGATGCTATGGACTGGCCCGCCCGTGCCCGTTCCCCAGACCTGAATCCAATTGAGCACATCTCTGGGACATCATGTCTCGCTCCATCCACCTGCTTTAGTCCAGGTCTGGGAGGAGATCCCTCAGGAGACCATCCACCACCTCATCAGGAGCATGCCCAGGCGTTGTAGGGAGGTCATACAGGCACGTGTGGAGGCCACACACACTACTGAGCCTTATTTTGACTTGTTTTAAGGACATTACATCAAAGTTGGATCAGCCTGTAGTGTGTTTTTCCACTTTAATTTTGAGTGTGACTCCAAATCCAGACCTCCATGGGTTAATAAATTTGATTTCCATTGATAATTTTTGTGATTTTGTTGTCAGCACATTCAACTATGTAAAGAACAAAGTATTTAATAAGAATATTTAATTCATTCAGACCTAGGATGTGTTATTTTAGTGTTACCTTTATTTTTTTGAGAAGTGTATATAATCCCTACAGCATGTTCTGGGTCTGCCCTGGGATCTCTTACTTGTTGCCCAAAAGTCTTCAAAAGGAAGGCCCAGATGGCATCCTGATCAGATGTTAATACTACCTAAACTGGCTCCTTTTGATGCTAAGGAGACCCCCTTTTTAAATACGGGAGCCACCACCCCTGTCTGCCAATCCACAGGCACAGTCCCATACCTCCCTGTGACACTGGAGAGGTTTGTCAACCATAAAAGCCCCTCAGCGTCCAGAGCCTTCAGCATTTGCGAAAATCTCATCCACACCTAGCGCCTTGCCGCTGAGGAGCTTCTTAGCTACCCTACCCTTAGCTACATGTGGGGCGTGCAGCTAGAATCAGGAGTTCCTCAAATATGGTGTTCATTATGGCCAATCCATGTCTAGTGCAGAAGTCCAATGACAAAGCACTACTCCAGATTAAGATCAGGAAGGTCGTTCCTCCCAATCACCCACTTCCAGGTTTCTCCATCATTGCCCACATAAGCGTTGAAGACCACCAGCAGAACTACTGATTATTTCTAAACCGTCTCCCTGTGACTTGCAGCCACATTGAGGCACCTTTTCATTCACCAGGGAGAACTCCAACATAGTGGCACCCAGCCGGGGACATGTGACTATCCCCGCACCCACCTGGCACCTCACACCCTGGGCCACTCCAGAAAAGGAAAGTCAAGCCCCTCTCCAGGAGTTTGGTTCCAGAGCTGGCGCTGTGGTAAGCCTATCTAAATCTAGTCGGTATCAGTCCACTTCCCACACTAACTCTAGCTCCCTTCCACAGCCCTAGCACTAGGCTATGATGCCTGCACCTGACCCCAATGTCTATCTCTGTGAGTGGCGGACCCATGGGCGATGGCGAAACCCCAAGGATTATGGGTCAGCCACCAGACGCTCACAAGCGAGCCTGCGTCTGGCTCCATGAGCCTAGGTCTCCGTCTTCGGGGAAAATCTTTTGTTCCCTCTAAACTTACTCACTCTCAGTCTTTGTATTTTATTATGTTAGTCCTTAGTTTTTATTTCAGTTTTATATACTACATTTCTATACTATTTATATACTATATTCGTTTCTATATTTTGAATATTTCTATATTTTGAGCAATTTTTTTTGTCCTTTTTTACTCATATCATATTTTCTTTAAAAACATTTTTGACCATTGTTGGTTAAGAATTTCATTGTGACAGATATCTGAATGAAAATCGTGAGCAAATACACCATATTTTTTAATCATGCCTTTAGCCATATACCATGAAGTCATACAGGTGAAAGTAAAGACAATGTCTAAACTTATCTTAACTTGCTTTAATATGAGTCTATTGTACACTAATGCATTTTATTAGTCATTTATATTGTGCTTTGAATGCTTAGAGACTTCTCTTTTCTCATTGCTTTGTTTAGCATCATTATATTTCAACTGCTCCCTTGGTTTCAAGGATTCATGGATTCAAGGATTGTTTATTGTCATTCCAACACAAGTTAAACATGGGATGGAACGAGATTAGCTACCCTGGTCCTGGTGCAGGTGCAAGCCCAAATAAGAATAAGTATAAAAAGTAAAATAAGTATAAAAAAAAAGTAGAATAGTACAAAATAAACAAGATAGAATAAGCAAAAATGAGCTAGTGCAAAGAG
Organism: Scortum barcoo; assembly: GCA_023238725.1. Taxonomy (NCBI): domain Eukaryota; kingdom Metazoa; phylum Chordata; class Actinopteri; order Centrarchiformes; family Terapontidae; genus Scortum; species Scortum barcoo. The sequence goes on along the minus strand of CM041533.1, from coordinate 28,412,206 downwards.
GGGAGAGGGGTGGTGTCTGCCCCTTCTGAAGTCCACGATCATCTCCTTGGTCTTCTTCACGTTGATGCAGAGATTGTTTTGTCTGCACCAACCCTCCAGGTGTTCCACCTCCTGCCTGTAGTCGGACTCGTCGTTGTTAGCGATCCGTCCCACCACAGCTGTGTCATCCGCGAACTTCACGATCAGACAGCTCGGATGTATCGCTGAGCAGTCGTGTGTGAGCAGGGTGAACAGGAGGGGGCTCAGCACACAGCCCTGGGGGGAAGCCGGTGCTGAGGGTGATGGAGGAGGAGGAGACGAGTCATGGATCCTCACAGACTGCGGTCTGTCTGTCAGAAAGTCCAGGACCCAGTTACACAGGGTGAGGCTCAGTCAAAGTGTTGTGAGTTTCTGGACCAGGGTCTGCATGGTATGATTGTGTTGAATGCTGAGGTGAAATCCACAAAGAGCAGGCGGACATAAGAGTCTTTGTTCTCTAAGTGGGTGAGGGCTGTGTGGACCACAGAAGAAATGGCGTCCTCTGTGGATCTATTGTTCTTCCTATATATGCATACTGGTGCGGGTCCACAGTGATGTCATCGTCGATGCAGTCATTGATGTGGGCCATGACCAGTCTCTCGAAGCACTTCTGATCGGGGTGAGGGCTACCAGCCAATAGTCATTCAGGCGCTGTCACTGTGGACGTTTTGGGGATGGGGATGATTGTGGCAGTCTTCAGGCAGGTGGGGATCCGCCGCCTGTTGGAGAGAGGTGTTAAAGATGTCCGTCATCAGCACCTCGGTGAGCTGGTATGCACAGCCCTTGAGCACCCGCCCGGAGATGTTATTGGGACCAGCAGCTTTGCGTGGATTAATCCTCTGGAGGGTCCTCCTCACCTCTGCTGCTGCGGTCACCCTGAGGGGCTCTTCTCCTGGTGGAGGGGTGAATCTGGTGCTGGGGGAGGTGTTTGGATCGTCAAAGCGGGCGTAGAAGTTGTTGAGAGCGTCGGGTAGAGAGGGGTCCCTGGGGCATTGTGCATCTCTGGTGTTATAGTCCGTGATGCACTTTATGCCCCTCCACATACTCCTTGGATCGTTGGACGTGAAGTGTCCCTGGATCCTCTGGGCGTATGCGGCCTTGGCCCTCTTCACTCCTGCAGTCAGCTGTCTCCTAGCCGCTCTGAGTGCCAGTCTGTCACCAGACCTGAATGCAGCATCCCTGGCTTTCAGCAGAGACCAGACCTCCGCATTCAGCCAGGGTTTCTGGTTCAGATATTCTGTTACTGTCCTGGTGCTGCTGTGACGTCCTCTGTGCACTTGCTGATGTAGCCGAGGACAGCCGATGTATAGTCCTCCAGGTCCACCTCTCCCTCACGGACAGCTGCCTCCCTGAAGATCTGCCAGTCTGTGCGCTGGAAACAGTCCTGCAGTGCGGGGACAGCATCACTGGGCCACACGGTGATGGTCCTCTGCGTTGGTGTGTGGCGTCTCTGAGCAGAGGACGATAGGCAGGGACCAGCATGATGGAGATGTGGTCAGAGAAGCCCAGGTGGGGGTGGGGGACGGCTCTGTATGTGCCTCGTTTGTTGGTATAAACACGGTCCAGCGCATGTTATTTCCCCGTGTCGGTATGGTGACATGCTGGTAGAACTTAGGCAGGGTGTCAGGTTTACGTGGTTGAAATCCCCCGCAACCACGTAAAACGCCTCCGGGTGTGCTTGTGCTGGAGCGAGCTGATGTTGTTGTGAAGCTCCTTTAGCGCTTCGTTAGCCTTAGCACCCGGCGGGATGTAAACAGCCATAACAAACACCTGACCGCTGTAAACTCACGAGAAAGCAGATAGTGTGGCCGGCACTTTACAGTCATATATACTCTCTATCGCCTCGGAGCAGTGGCTGTACAGCAGTGCACCAGAGTGCAGTTTGTGCACCAGCCTTTATTCACGTGAGACGCATAATCCATAATCAGCCCAGCAGGGCCCTGAGTCCGAGGTCCGCTGTTTGTAGTGTTGTAGCTGCTCGTAAATGGCCGAACCATCCCTTATTTTAATAAGTTCGGTTCGGCTGTGTACCTTACACGCTTGTTTACACAAGCAAAACCAGTAAAGTTGGCCTCAGGACCAACCAGAAAAGTACTAATGGGGGGCTTGACCCCGGGAGCACGAGAAGCTGCTGCACTGCTGCACGCGCCGCCATCTTAAAAAAAAAAAGAAAAAAGAAAAAAGGAGTTTGTTTCTGGATCAGTTTATGCAATTAACTACAATATATAGTGGGGAGTAGGGGAAGGAATAAAAGGCTGACATATTCACAATCAAAGGGTTAAGTTTATCGTCGTATCGATTTTTGATGTTGTGTGTTTGTCTTTATTTCTCACAAATTGATAATAATTCATTGTGGTCAAACACACGACACATGCCTAGCACCATAAAGTTAATTAATACTTTGTTGCACAGGTTGGATTAATACGAGATTAAGATGACTTCAAATAAAAAAAATGTCTAAAACTTACCTCTTGACTAAATTTAAACAGGTTTTTACTAGGCTTAAGCAACTTCATTTTCCCCAAGACAGCCACATACTGGATTGGTGAAAGTACAAAGAAGAAGGCTGGGCCAAGTACATCTCATTTCTCATCTCACTCTACATGGGCTTTGGTGTTGATTCACAAGCCTGTGCCATTCTTTGTGTGTAATACTATTTCTAATTTTCCAAATTAGAAATAGTATTACATGTCATTCCATGTCCCTTGCCCTCTCTCTATGCAGGTCATCAGTTTGCTGCTAAAGGCCCTATCCCTCAGCTTTGCTCTAATTCTCTCATTTGGACTCTTTTCTTCACTACTCTTCCTCTGCTTACATATCTATGATGTAAACCGTTGTTTTTTTTTTTTTTAATTAATTGCCTCCCTGTCAGGTATAGTGAAGATGGCAGGCATTTTTAATTGCACTCTAGACCTGCAGCTTGATTGTTCACCTCTCATTCTCAAAGCAGAAAACACAACAGTTTTTTAAGGACATAAACCTGTGTAGAGGATTCAAAACCTAGTTAAAAGGAACATTCATGTAAGTCATCATCATAAATACTCTTGTATTTACTATTTTTGCAAGTGAACATACAGGGGCCACCAGGTGTGAAGATTTGAAAGTGTATTTCAGGACAAATTTGATTAGCCTGACTAGTTCCAAATATAATAAATTCAAACGGAAAATTAACTAATTGGAGATATTCTAGCTTTGATAATTCAGTATAAATCAATAAAGAACATTTTACACTGAAAGTTGAATAATAAGGAGCTTCCATTGTTAAAAGGTGAAAACAGCTTAATAAGGCTTACAAGGCAAGCATCCTATGACTGGGTTAAAAACCTTATGTATTACTAACCTGGAAAATTAAGAAAATTAACTCAAACAACAAGAGTGTTTAATCAATTCAAAATGTACATTATGAAATCTATGAAATCAACATCTGTAGAAAGTAATCTAATTAAACAGAACACCCAAAGCATTCAGTGCTGTTATCACATTAATTTTAAAACAGGATAAACTGCCAAAAATGTGACTCTTGCAGACCAATTTCAATCATTCACTCCAATTCAGAGAGTATTGCCAAGGCCTTGGCTATGTGATTATGTTCTGCCACATGTGATACATGCAGATCGAAACTGCTTTGTTAAAAATATCCATAATGTTGATTATGGACGATTCTCCACAATCTTCACCAAGTTTCTCCCTCCGTTTCGAAAGGAAACCATAAACCCACTTTAAACCAATCTGAGTGTGTGTTAATGAGACATTTGGGTTGATGTGTGGTCACTGGTCAGTAGCTTCTAAAAATAGACATATTAATATGTTCCAACAATGAAAAACATTTACTTGCATCAACACCCAAGTTCCTCATGATGCCCCCTCTCACCTCCATCACCATAGGTCTCCACACCATATCCGTCCTGAAGTCCGTTACTCCAGGTGCCCTCGTACCTGGCCGGTGTGTTAAGACTCTGCCGGACGCCGTACCGGCCCTTGAACCCGTGAGCCCACTCTCCCCGGTAAATCCACCTTCCCTTGGTTTCTACACCGAGTCCGTGGCGTTTCCCTTGCGCCCAGTAGCCCTGGTACACGTTCCCGCTGGGCCAGGTGTAGACGCCGACCACCTCGAAACCACTGGACCAAGAGCCCGAGTATTCGCCCTGGCCCTTAGGTCCGGTGCACACACCGTGGCCGTGGGCTTTGCCGTCCTCCCAGCCTCCACAGTAGGTCCCACCATCATCAAAGTCGAACCGACCGCCCGTCATTCAGACACGGAGGGTAAAAATACTTGGTGGCTTGTTAAGTCCAGAGTGTGCGAGTTGTTTTCAGACGCTAAGTAATGTTGACTGCGGTGTGAGAGGACAGAGTGGTGGCGGCTGAGCGCATCAGCAGTGCTGTGTATGTTACTGGAAGTGGGACGTCGGAGAATAGCAGGTAGCCGCCATGGTTTTTACAGTCGTTACCACAGAATACTGAAAATCACTCCCACTTCTCGCTGAAATGCACATTGATAAAATGTGACGATCAAATAATAGAATACTTCCTGTTTTTCTTTCAAAATAAAAGCAAAATAATCCTAGGTTTTGTGTATCGCATGGCTGGTCTGACTGCAGGAGGGAAACAACAGCTCTGATTTGGCGATATATATTTATACAATTTCCATCATAGAAGTGTCACAATTGCGATTCTGTGATATAAATACATTACCCATTAGAGCGTTATGCGTAAAGCACTGGGCTTTTATTTTGACGACAGAATCACCAGTACGTTTGCGACGGACTAACCAGCTTCACGAAACTGTCTGCTTTTCAGTCTGCAGCCTAACACATGCAAAGTTTCCTTGTAATAGCTGTTGGATCAGTCAGTATACACATCTCAGTGATAGAGCTCATTGAAACAAATTTAAACTGCATGTCTTACTTATTTGTATGCAATTTCACAAATACAAATTTTAAATTGCCAAAGTTGGACATTTAAAAATAACCTTGTATGAAAAAAAGATCATGAAAAAAAAATCTCTATGATCTGTGACCTCCCAGTGTTGGTTAATGGTAAGTCTACCTGGTTTGAAATACTGTAAGTATGGTCCACATGTCAAAAATGTAAACTGGGAATACTGAGATTTTTACTATAGAGATAATGATGGTAGGCTCCAGCTACAGCCATAGTACTGCTTCATTCCTATGGAAATTATATTGAACAATTTGAATCCTCAAGACAGTGCATCTCTTAGTTTCTACTTTTTGTGACTTAATATACCACTGCAGAAAACATTAGCTCTGCGTCATTTGATTTTAAAAGTAACAGATACCAAAAATATTGTTGCTACAGGTGTTTTAAAAAGAAACACCTGTATTTACAACTTCAGTTGAATGAGTTGTATTTATGATTTCTTAACTCAGACAAGTGACATGTTTGCTATTTTAGGTAAAAGGACATCTGAAAGAAGGACTTCGATCTCAATGCATTGTCAAACACTGCCATCATCTGGAAGTTTTCTCAGCTCAGCCTGCTGCTAAGTTTTCAAATATTCATTTTCTTTTCTTTTCCACATGAACAAGTGGAATTTTGTTTCCAAAACAACTGCAGTACATGATTCAAACTTTTCAGGCAATGATGTTTAACTACGAATTAATTTGATCGTTAAATGCATGGGTGTTTTTTTTAAACATTCCTACCTCAGGTATTCAGTGACACATATACAGTTCAGATTAAGACATATATCATATATAATCATATTACTTGCAAAACGTTTTAGAACATAAAATTAGTGTTAACAAACACACAGAATATATATTTTATGCCATTTTTCGAATTTTTTACAATCATTTACAAATGTCAGGGGAAAAACTGTATATTGTTTAAAAATGCATGAATATATTTAATGTAATATTATATTTCTTGTTTATGTAGCCCAAATAAAATATTCATAAATAGGACATGATTAAAATGAATGAATGAATAAATAAATAGGATTTGTTAAAAGAGTAAAGTTAAAAGCATATTTTTTCATTCAGGGTTAAAAAAATATGGGTTAAAAATGTCAAGTTCATGTGAAAAATGTTTTTTGAAAAAACATATAACTTATTTTATTTAATTATTTTGTTAAAAAGTTGCTAATTTCATAGAATATGAATTTGATATAGAAGTGTAACTAGTCATGCTGGTGTGCTGCTTGAGAGAGGAGAAGCAGTGAGCCTGGGGAGGCTTGGCAAATAGCTGGACCATGAATGGACAGAAGATGGCAGAGGGAAGTTACAGATCAGGAAGTGAGATAGGAGAAATTGAAGCAGGTGGCGGGAGGGATGATGGTTGAAATACTGTAAGCTGACAGATAATGTCAGACGAAAACATAAAAAATGATTAATTTCATTTCAAAAATCATTTCAGTGAAATGAAACCGTCAGCATAAAAGAAACTGACAGTGAGCCAAATAACAGCTACAGAGAGGTGAAGTGAGGAACATAAAGTGCTCATCAAACTTTCTCAAGAAGGTGCATCATTTGGTGAGTAGAACCCAATTCAGCTAACAATATTAATAAACAAGTTGCTGGGCAAAGTTAAGAATGTTAAAATACAACAAAATGGATCACTGTTGGTCTTCTGCAGAGATAGTGCTAAACAAGGAAAAGCCATGACTGAATAAGATAGATGGTAAAAGAGTGCAGTGTTCACTGCAGGAGGACAGAAAGTTGGTCCAAGGAGTCATTGTAGGAATACCTAGAGTTGTTTCAGAAGACCAAATAAAAGAGAATGTGGTAGCAGAAAGAAATGCGATAACTTGTCTGTCATGATCAAATTTGATGAGCCTAGACTTGTTATGGTTTGCATTATGCCTTGTTGTTTTCTGTTTTCTTTGCCTTTTGTTTCTTGTTGTTATCACTTGTGTGTTCTCCATCTGGTGTTCCTTGTGTTATCCTGTTTTGTGTTTATTGTGTTCATTGTGTTCATGGTGTTCCTTGTGTCCTCCTTGTCTCTCGTTCCCTGTGTTCTGTGATTAGTTGATTCTTGTTTCCTGGTCCTTGTATTTAGTCTCTCCAGTTCTGCTCACTTCCTGTTTTATTTTGTATTCCCTCCTCTCCTCACATGTCTGCCACTTGACTTCCTGTCCTTGTGTGTTTTCCCTGCCTCTGATGATATTATTCTGCTCCTCCCTTATTAGTTTCACCTGTCCCCCGTTAATCTCCTCACGTGTTTCCACTTCCCTGTCCCCCACAGTGTATATATACCAGTCCCTTTCCTTTGCCCTGTAGCTGTCAAATCTGGACTTATTATACACCCAGCACTCCTGTAAAATGGCCTTAGTAGGTTATGACCCCCTGTGTCCTTGCAGACCAGTCCAATATGCTGCTTGACCCTTCTAATTCATAGTAGCATTTCCACCATTTCTACTTGCATTGATACTGGTGATGTAAGTGTTCCACTGAAAATTCAGAGAGCATGCAACTGTTAAACATCAATATTTTTAAGATTTATATAAAGTATAAGGAATATATGCTATGTATCCATAGTCTACTACTGCTCGCATGAGTGCCCATTAGATATTTAATAGAGATGTCCTGTTTGCTCCCCAATCATGCCCTGACAGACACCGCAGTATCTTGTTGACCTTTTTGCATGTTGTTTTTTTATTTGTCAATATGTTGATACCAGATAAGCTTTTATCTAGGAGGACTTCAAGGAATCTAACCACCTTAACCTGTTTGAGTACTTGCCCATATAATTTCATGGGAACTGGTGTATGTCGTTTAGCGGAGCATAGGACTTGTGACTTTTTGATTTAAATTAAGTTTTTTAAGTACTCTAAATTCCATCTCCTGACCCAAAGTGTCCCATCATCCGCGTAAAGTGATTTCCCAATGCTTGGCTCAATCTGTTCAAATAAGTAATTTATCATTATGTTAAATAACAGTGGACTATACTGCCCTGTGGGGTTCCATTTTCTACTGAATACTGACTGGAACATGCTGGACCCACTTTTACTGCTATTGAAATCTTAGCTTACAGCACCGAGTCCATTGTCCCTCACCCTTTCCAAAACCCACTTTGATGGGTAGCAAACAGATCCTTACGTTCTAGAACATGCATTAACCTCTCTGCGACCATCCATACCATGGTCTTCCCTAACAGCAATGTTAATGCAATGGGTTAGCTGAATGGATTTGATGGATCTTTTCCTTGTTTTAATATTGATACTATAACTGACTGTTTCCATACTAATGGGATTGTACCTGTATCCCATATCCTGTTCAACATTCTTAGTACTACTTTTAGTGCACTGTCTGTCATATGAGCTAACATGCTGTAGCAGATATCATCTCTTTCCCTGGTGAGATTTTCTGTGCATTTGAAATAGCTTTCCCTAATTCAAACAAACTGAATGGTAAGTCTAATGGCCCTTTTCCACTAGTACCTACTCGGCTCGACTCGACTCGACTCGACTCAGTTTCAGGTTGTTTTCCATTACAATAGAGTACCACCTACAGCGTGGGTGGGGTCGTCATAAATGGCAACAGCGTGGCCAAAACTCCAGCGACGTCATGTGTTATGCGACACAAACACGAAACAACTATGGAGCAATGGAGGCCACCAGACGAAGAAATGTCTGCACCTCGTCGGTTGCTCCGTGGGGTTGATTTCTGTGCAGCGATCTCTGATCGTGTTCAAGTTGTTGCGAACGTTTTAAAAATGGCGCTAGCGGTTGACTCTTATGAACGAGTCGCTCTCCCGACTCTAAAACAGTGACGTCAGGCCCTGGCAAATCAGTGGCCTGCCGTCTGCCGACGTCACATTTTCTAAACTTGACTCAGCTGGCGCTTGGAACCCCAGCCGAGTAGGTTACTACTGAAAGTACCTGGTACCAGGTACTAACATGCGTAATGGAAACACGTACAAACCGAGGCGAGGTGAGTCGAGCCGAGCTTTGCAGTAGGTACTAGTGGAAAAGGGCCATAAGTCTTTAAACAAATATATGTAAAAATACGTAATATGTACATAAATATCTAGAGATTTAAAGTTGTAGCAGCCATGTACAGTAGGGGGTGGGTCAGTTGTTTAAGTCAAGTTGGCTCAAGTTCTCAATAGGGGGAAATGGATTGGACAGCTCTGGGGAAAAAGCTGTTTTTCAATCAGGTAGTTTTGGTCTTTATGTTTCTGTACCGCTTTTCCAGAGGGAAGCGGTACAAACAGTCCATTTCCTGGGTGGGTAGGGTCAGGCGGCAATATGTCGGGCCTTCTTCTGGATCTGGGCCTTCTTCTGGATCCGGGCCTTCTTCTGGATCCATGGATGAGGGGAGGAGTGTGCTCTGTCCTCCTGGACCTCCTGTAGTCCACTATGACCTCCTTGGTCTTGCTGGTGATTCAGAACAAGGTTGTTGTTTGAGCACCACTGAGTAAGTAAGTAATAGTGCTGGATCTCCTCTCTGTAGTGTCTCATCATTGTCTGATACGAGGCCCACTATGGTGGTGTGTCGTCTGCAAACTTTACGATGGTCTTTGTGGAGTGGATAGGCAGAACAGTCACTGGTGAAGAGAATGAAGAGGGCTAGGCTGAGCACGCAGCCCTGTGGTGTGCCTGCACAGCGATGGAGGTTTTGAGGCTGACAGGAACTGTAGCAAGCTGCAGGGACAGGTTGAAAATGTCCAGAAAAACTCCTGCCAGTTGGTCTGCACACAATTTGCGACCTGATACCTTTTCTGGTTCTTCAGCTTTCCTGATGTTGATTGTGGTTAAAGTGGTTAAAGTCTCCGGCCACGATCACAGCCGCCTCTGGACTGTTGTTGTTCATCTGCAGACTGATCATGCAGTACAGCTCCTCCAGTGCTAATTTAGCATTAGCTCATGGTGGTATGTAGATGGCTATAATCAGGATAGAACATAGCTCTCTAGCCATCTTAAATGACCTGCATTTCACTGCCAGATGTTCCAGATCAGGAGAACAGTATGTTCCGATGATGTTCGTGGCTGTACACCAGGCGTTATGAATGTACAGAGCCAAACCTCCACCTCTGTGTTTCTCCCTGAGGCTGCAGTCCTGTCCGCCCGGAGAAGAGAGCGCCCCGCTAGCTCCACTGCCATGTCTGGGTTGTTGTTATCCAGCCAGGTCTCAGTAACGATCGCCACACAGCTGTCGATCTTTGCAGAGACGATCCTCAGCTTCATCTCGTCCATTTTGTTGACGAGTGACCTGGCGTTTGTGAGGAAGAGACTGGGAAGAGCCGGTTTGGTCTGTATGGGTTAGCTTGTAGCCTAGCACTCCGTCTCCTTGGCAACAGAGGGATCATGAAAGCCTCCACCGGTCCGCTGAATCTCTGGTGGTATAAAATCCAGGCCTGGAAACGCCCACAGGCAGGTGCGCACTCTCCCCAGTCGGGACGGGCGGAGGGGGTTGGCAGCGGCGGCGGCAAAGACGAAGCCCCTCTGGGCCCCTCTAGACTAAACAGCCTGATGGTCTTGTGTGAATGTAAGGAAGTCCTAGTTCAAGCAAATATTCCTCTAAAAGTGTTTTGTCATGAAGATCATGAAGCCTGGCCTCTAGTCATTTTAGATCAAACTTCAGCTAGTGAGGAGTATTTCAATAATAAAATGAAAGCGCTACTACAAACTGAGGGGAAGACTATGGAGGACATTAAAATTCTATTGACAACAGCCCAACCATCTGGTAAGTCCACTGAGTCAATTCTACAGGCAGTTGGTGATTTTTTCTGCAAAAGACTAACAAACCTCCAACTAAAGTGCCTATGCATCTTCTCAGGAACACAGCCTGTTCCAGCAGAGTACTTGGAAGCTCTTGAAAGTGCTTTTGGATCTGCAGAATCTGGAGATGATTTGTATTTTGGTTTCAGGCTTACGCAGCAGCAGCACAGGAAACACAGAGTCTGGATTATCCTCAATACTTACACTCTGCTGGCCACAGGTGCTCTTTTGGCCTCTTTGTTTGAAGAGTTGCATCGCTGTGGGGTCGTTTCTGAGTCAGGGATGTGTTTGTAGAGTTGTTTTGGCTTTGCTGAACTGACTTAATCTGCTTGATTTAAGATCAGGCCTTTAACGGCTGGCTAAAAACAAGTGGACGAGTGAGATGCATGCTAAAGAACTAAAGAAGAATATGAGGCTTCATGGATGAATCTCAACATGTCAGCAAACAAATCAGACAATGGACATCAAGCAGACAGAGATTCAGTGCCTAAAAGCAGAGAACTGAAGTCTGTAGTTGCATTGGTGGTAACCAAGCAGAAGCTAAAGTGGAGCATTCTAACACTATACCTGCAACCACTTGTGAAAGGTTTCACCTCCTGGTGAAGACCTGCAAGGGGTCTGTAAAGGTTACTTCATGCAACCTGTTGGTTCAGAAATTCTGACGGTTAACACCTCTCCCACAGCTCCACTTTCAGCCACTGTGCTATTGCAGTCCATGGTACTGCCAGGCCATGCAGTGAATATTAACAATTCAAAAATCTTGGTTTGAAACTAATCGCTAAAAGAGACTGTTATACCAGTGGGATCAGTCATGGGACACATGTACCTTACTGAGAGCGTGTCTGGTGTTCTTTTGAGCAAGTCGGCATCGACAGTTTGATGCCAACCATTGGAGTGGAAGGAGCAGCTTATGCAGAAGCTGTCCCAAAGATCCAGTATGTTCTTCCTGACTGAATGGGATGTTGGACAAGCTAAAGGCATAGAGCTTTCCATCCATGAAGTCTTCTGGTGTGCAGGGACCACTCCTCAGGACCTTATATGTGGTGGCATCAGCCATCTTTTATGGAATAGTCTGCTGGGCCAGCAGCATCACCCACAGGGACAGGAGAAGAATGGACAGACTAGTGAGGAGGGCCAGCTCTGTCCTGGAAAGCTCCCTGGTCTCAGTGGAAGTGGTGGGCAACAGGAGGATGATGGCTAAGCTGTCATCCCTGTTAAACAACACCTCCCACCCTCTACAGGACACTCTGACAGCACTCGGTAGCTCCTTTAGTGACCGGCTGCTCCATCCACAGTGCATGAAGGAGAAGTACCACAGGTCCTTTCTGCCTGCTGCTGTCAGACTGTACAATAAACACAACTCCCACTAGTCTGCACAAATTGTTTTCACTGAAATCATGTGACTTACTTTCACTCAGTTACTAGGGGATACATATTTATTTGTTAGTATGTATGTTCCCAGACATGTCTATTTGCTCTATGCACAGGTTTAATTATTTTATATTGACATACTATTCTATTTTATTTATTTTCTTGTTGCTTTATATTTATATTTTTCCTACCATATAACCACTGCGTCTGGCTGCTGTAACAATATAAATTTCCAACTGTGGGACTAATAAAGAGTTATCTTATCATATCTTATCCGTCATTCTGATCATAGACCCTGCGGACAGTGTTCCAAATGTCTAACTCTGGCAAACATTGAAGATCTGAGGAAGTACCTGCAAGACCTCCTGAGTGCAGGTATAATCATAGATGAAACAATAATGGCTATCGGTTACTGAACAGGTGGACAGTTCCTGATTAGTATACCACCCTTTGCATTGATGACATTCTGGACGTCTGGAAGCTGTTGGTTCTCTGTGCTTGACTTAAGAAGTGGCTACTAATAACTATGGCTGGAGAGGACAAGGAAAAAATGGCATTCATTTGTTCCCTGGAGTTCTTTTGGTTTGAAAGGATGCCTCACGGAATAACTGGAGCTCCACCGACTTTCCAAAAGTTATTGGAAAAGTGACATAAACCTGCAAACAAATCACTGTCTACCTCGATGATTTGATTATCTTTGGGAAGTCTTTGGAAGAGTCTGAAGTCCTTGACAGACTTGGAGAGGCTGGGCTGAAGTTCTCTCTTGACAAGTTTTGCCAACTGAAGGTGAAATACCTGGGATACATTGTGTCAGCGGACCACGTCTACCCAGATCCAGGCCACTGACTGAGCTAACAAAAGGCTGTACTCCCACACATAAGACAAGGAAGCACTACAAAAACCCTACTAAGGGCTACCTGAGAGAGTCTGATCCCTTGGTAGAAAGATGGGAGCTAGCATGTGGACATCATCCTACAATTCAAAAAGGTCATCCGGTCTTCTATCAGGAGTGATTAAGACCAGTTACCTTCGCCAGCAGGAAGTTGAGGGAGGCTGAGAAGCCCTAACAGTACACCAGCTGGAGTTCTTGTCACTCGAGTAGACAGTCGTGGACAAGTTCCATGATGATCCAACCCCTTGATGTACATGTTCACAACAGAAAAGCTCAATGCTGTTGGACACAGATGGTTTGCTACCTTATCCACGTATGATTTTATGTCAATTATAGATCAGGCCAGCACAGCATAAATGCTAACCTTCTCTCAAAAAACTTTCCTGATGATGACAGCGCTACAGAGTGGGAGACCATATCCCAGACCGGGATTGAGTTGATTTGTCAACATATCTGCATCCTAAGCTCTTCAGACAGTCCATATAGGTATGTGGAGCAGGTGAGAGCTTCTCCTGATTGTCTTCAAGACAACAACACCTTCCCAAGTCACATAGAATTGAAGCTGCTGTAGGACATGTCAAAATGAGAACCAGTAGGTGTTCAAAAGAAAGATGTAAGGATTGGATCGGCTATCCGAGCAGTTAAGCAGTAGAAATGGCCAGAGGATACAGGCAATAATCCAAAATAATGAAAAATTCACCCAGCTTGTCGTACCCAAGGAGTTTTGTGAGGTCACTGCATTATGATCTCTGACTGCGGCCACTAACTGGTGGACCGCAGTCCGGGTCCAGACCCAGACGCCATTCTACATGGACCCGGACCTGTTATCAATAAATTATAAGGGGATTTTAATTGATTTTTTATGGCATTGGTTGAGAAAATCAGGAAATGCACACACCAATTGCATATGAATTAAGCAATTCCATGTGACGCTACTCAGCCAATGCAGTCTCAGTATTTTAAGTGCTAAACATTGCCACTCTGTATACAGACAAAAGTTAAGAGGGACAGACGACTGTTCAGTCAAGATGTTAGACAGTTAAAGAAAAAGGGAAAAGCTGCTTCTAACCTTTATTTTTCTCAAGTTATGAACTTTCTTTTAAGATGCAGTTATTCAAAAAAGTATTTTATTTATTTTCTCTTAATTCTAAATATGCTGTGAGAGCACAGACACACATTAATATCAAATATATATGGTAGTATTGCAAAATGGAGTCAGCTTATAGACTGGTGAAAGAGTTCAGTGTTGATGGGGGAGGGGGGGGGTGGGCTTGGGTCCATATAGGTCAGTTCGGTTACGCAGTGGACCGTAATTCAGACAGGGCAGAGGCAGAGCAGATACGGATGAACTTTATTTTGCTTACTGGTAGTCACAGACAGGCAGGTACATGGCAGACAGGCAGGCAGGTACAGGACGGGCAAGTAGGTAGGGAGACAGACAGCAGGGTAGGTACACAGATGAACAAATGCAGGGGCAGAATACAGCAAAGATACACAGGGAGGAAACACAGACGAACGTACAAGGGAAGCAAAGGAAGGGGACAGATATGTATAGTGTGGGTGATGGGAAAGTGGAGACAGGTGAGGAGACTAACTGGGGACAGGTGAAAGCAATCAGGGCAGAGCAGAACAATCAAAGACACAGGAAACACACAAGGGCAGGAAGTAAAGTGATAGACATGTGAGGAGAGGAAAGAATACAAAATAAAACAGGAGCTGCACAAAACAATGAGAAACAGACAAATACAAGGAGAGGGAAAAGAAAAAACAACAAACACAGGACACAGAGAGACAAGCAGGAACACAAGGAAGAAACACGAGGAGCACAAGGCAGGACCATGACGAAGTATCTATCCTAATTTACTTGTACCAGATTCAGCATTATTGCAACAAAATTCTGCAGTCTTTTGATTTTGTCTATTAAACATGATGTTAAATGACAGTCCTATTAAAGCTGACTCTGTATTATACAGAGAAGTCCTTTGTCTTCTGAGTTCAGAGTGTGTAGCGAAAACTTTTTTTTTTTTTGGTGCTTTACCAAGTTATGTCATAAAGGCCTTCTTTTGAGGCCTGGTGGGTCATGATACATGGTCATGTGAGGTTTGATTTTTCCAGAGCCTGTCTTGTCACAGAAGGCTCTGTGTACAAGAACTTCAGAGAAGAGTAATATTTCCTCAATAACAGTGTCATAACTTTTTTGGTGACAAAATTAAACCCTAAGGCTTTGTGCTAAGATGGTGTCCCATTTCTAATTTACAGTTTGTTTTAGTTCACCTTAGTTACGTTCACTTAATTAAATTTATTTAAGTTTAATTTTTCCCTGCTTTGACAAATGTGTCATTGCATACCATAAATCCATCCATCCCTTTTCATTGTCATGGGAGCAACAGGTAGTCCAGACGTCACTCTCCCCAGCAAAGCTTTCAAGCTCCTCAGGCAAGATCCTATGGCGTTCCCGGATGAGATATATAATCCCTCCATCATATTCTGGGTCTGCCCTGAAACTTCCTACCTAAAGGGAGATGGCCAGAAGGCATCCACCTCAACTGGCTCCCTTTAGATCTGACAGTAATATCATACAGCTTCCATTTAAAACAAATTCCCAAATCAATTACAAAAAAAAAGTATTTTCCCCAATACAGTATGATTTCTATTTCTCTATATACATCAAGGTTTGTTTGTATGTTATACTGTTGATATGACTAGCAAATTATTGCAACTGATGCAACGACTACTAATGCTAATTACTGTGTTAATCATTACACAATTGTTGACTCAAAATAATAATGCAATTGTATATCATTAAAATGTTTTTATATTGTTCGTTTCATACTTAATATTAAAATATTGAGAGCAATGCTTTATTATTTTACAATGTCTTATAAATCTAAAGATCTAAACAGAAACTATTTTAATACCTTTCCATTTCAAGTTTATGCTATTGTCTTAACATACACAAAGTCAGGACTTTCACAACCAGCATTTAAATTTCTTTTAACGATAACATACTTGATGACATTCAACTCCTTTAAGGAGACTTGATTACTAGATAGTTTCACGGTTCTAACACCCACTCCAAGAAATTTAACTCTTGCCAGTGACTTATTTACATTCACTCACTCATTACATTTTATGTTAAGCAATGCTGTTCATCTGCCTGATAAGGAGCCCCTAAAGGGACATGTGAAAAAAAAAAGATTCTGTAAGATTCTGGTGCACACAGAAAAATATCTCATGTGCACCAGAAAATTTCTCGCGCTCACAAGAAAGTTTTACCTTCAGAGCAGGCAACTAGTAAACTGAGGGATGATTTACTTTATCATCTTTTAGTTGGTTGATGATCAGTTCAGGATATTTCGTGTTTTCAGGAAAGTGAATATATCAACCTCTGCCACCATTCTCTCAATTAAGATGAGCTTAATGGTCTTTTGTCAGCCTTGGAGACCGAAACCAACCTATCTGAAAGCATATGTGAAATTTTTTCATTTGCACGAGATAGTTACTAGTGTGCACCAGGAACGTAAAGACTTTTTTGCACATGTCCTCTTAGGGGCTCAGTTGTCTGAAATAAATACAGGGTACTTCTAGACTACTTCTTTTTTAAAACATGCACACTGCCAAAGTGAGCCCTGTCATTTAATATGATAAAACTTGTACACATCAGGTCTGTGATGAAAAAACTTCATTGCCACCTCCACTAGCGAACAACATGGAATCTCCATGGCGGAGCCTACCTGTTGTAGAACCTGAGGAGCGGAGGTGGCAGAGAGAAAATAGGGTCATGGGCCGGAGTCCTAGTCCGGCTGAGGAAGCGTACATGAAAACCGGCCTCCTCTACCAAGTATTGTTCTGGCTAACGTTCAGTCTCTGGATAAAAAGCTGGATCAACTCTAGAGCAGAAGGACTTTTCAATGGGACATTAAGAACTGTAACGTTTTGGTTTACAAGGAAACTTAGCTCGAACCCCTTGATCCCGGACTCCGCCATTGTTCCCTAGGGGCTCTCCATTCACTGACAGGACCGGACTAATACAGTTCATGGAAGAGCAAGGAGGAGGAGGTGTCTGCTTCATGGTTAACAACAACAAGTGGTGCTCAGATGTGGAGCTCATTTCTACGGGCTGTTCGCCGGACCTGGAGCACCGCCAACGCCAACCTGAGGAAAGTCCTGCTAAGATATCACCAGCACATCAGCTGTCATATGCGTGGTGAGAACACACAAGGACATCCTTTGCCCTCCCTTCGGAAAATCTGACCATGCCTCATTTTTGATGCTGCTTTCCTATAGGCAGAAATTGAAGCGTGACAGACTGGTGACACAGACCATTCAGCAGTGGTCTGACAAATCAGACTCTGCTCTGCGTGACTGCTTCAGCACAACGGACTGGTGTGTGTTTAAGGACAGAGACATAAACACATACACAAACGCGGTCATTGGCTACGTTGGCAAATGCATCGATGATGTCGTACCGAGGATTACTGTGCAGACATTCCCGAAATCAGAAGCCCTGGGTTAACAGAGAAGTCCATGCCAAACTTAAAGCATGGGCTGACGCGTACAACTTAGGTGATTTGGAGGAGTACAGGTAGTCCAGGTACGCGCTTTAGAGAGCCATCAGCAGCACAAAGAGACATTACAGGGACAAAGTGGAGTCTCACTACCAGGGCTACCAGGAGCGTGTGGGCTGGACTTAAAACTCTAACGGACTACAAAAGGAAGATCAGCAGTGTTGAGGTAATGTCTGCATCTCTCCCGGATGAACTGAACTCTTTGAGAGCAACTCCCCAGCTGTGGAGGTGCAAAAGGCTCAGGACCACTGCCCACCTGTGATAACCAAGGCAGACGTGTGTAGAACTCTACACACGTAGAATTAACACATGTAAGGCTCCTGGACCTGACATCATCCCCGGCCGAGCTCTCAAGGTGTGTGCAGACCAGCTGGCAGACATCTTTGCAGACATTTTCAACCACTCACTGCTGCAGTCTGTAGTCCCCACATGCTTCAAGGAGACCATCATTGTCCCTGTCCCCAAGAAACCCCAAATCCTCTCCCTGAATGACTACCGCCCAGTTAGCACTCACCTCCACCATCATGAAGTGCTTTGAGCAGTTAATCAAATCATTCATCACCTTGCCCCTCCCAGACTGACTGGACCCACTTTAGTTTGCCTACAGGCCAAGGTCAGCTGAAGATGCCATTGCCCTCACCCTCCACACTGCCCTCTCCCACCTGGACCAGAGGGACACATATGTGAGAATGCTGTTCATTGACTACAGTTCACCATTCAACACCATCATAATCTCCAAGCTCGTCACCAAGCTCAGAGACCTTGGGCTCAACACCCCTCTGTGACTGGATCCTGAACTTCCTGACAAGGCAGACCCCAGGCTGTGCGAACAGGCAGCACCACACCATCCACCCTGACTCTCAATACCGGCGCTCCCCTGGGCTGTGTGCTCAGCCTTCTCCTGTACTCCCTGTTCACGCATGCATGACTGCGTGGCCACCCACAGCTCCAACACCATCATCAAATTTGCTAAAGACACACGACCGTCATCGGCCTGATCACCAGGCGACGATGAGACAGGCCTACAGAGAGGAGGTCAGAGCCCTGACATCTTGGTGCCAGGACAACAACCTCCATCTCAATGTCAGCAAAACAAAGGAGCTGATCATGGACTTCAGGAGGAGGCAGAGAGAGGAACATGCCCCCCTCTCCATCAACAGGACTACGGTGGAGAGAGTCAGCAGCTTCAGGTTCCTTGGGGTTCTGCGAAGACCTGAACTGGTCTTTTTTTATTTTATCACTCTAGTGCTATTATTTATTTTTAATTACTTTTAATGTTAATTATTTTTATTTTTATTTTATTTTATTTTTATATCTATTTTTTTGTTGAGTGTTCTGTTCTTGTTATTATTTTTTAGCATTGTTTAGGGAGCCTGAGACAATTTCATTACCAATGATTTCTGATGTAAATTGTTGTGTAATGACAATACATCCTTGAATCTTTTCCTTTCTTTTACCCTTTTCAGGTACTTAAATTCATGTCCAGCTTTCACAACATTACACTGTAGCTTCCACCTTTTCTAGGGGTGTGTTTCAATTCTTAGATTCTGTAGGATTCTGTAGAATTTTCAAGATTTTTCAGGGAGTTCATTTAATGTTTTTTCACTTTCAACAATGCTTTGTAGTTAATTAAAGCTTTCAACATGTGCATGCATTTTAAGCAGGAAAGCATTCCTGTCTTTTTTGGTGTGAATGTTGACTTACTACTCACATTATTGTTTTTGTATATTACTTTTCTTCATATTTTTTTGGGGTTGAGTACAAATTCTGAATATTTTCAGCTGCAGAAACCATCCAAATGTAGATAAGGTATTCTAACTTTTATACAATAAATTATTAAGCCTTTTTGAATATATTTTTTAATGGAACTGAAAGGGAGATTTCCTCAATTCCTCTTCAACCTACTCCTATTTTAAGCACTATTTGTCATGTCCAGGAAATTATGTTAAGTTTTCTTAGTTTTTTTTCTCTGTCTTGTCTCATCATTTCCTTTTTTATTTTGAAAGTCTCTCCTATCATTTCAGGTTCCCAGCTTCCCGCCATTGTGTGTTTCCCGCCTTGTCCGTAGTCTACCCCCACCCTGATTGTTTCCATCTGGTCCTTGTAACCTCATGTATGTCTGCGTCTCCCCCTGTCTTGTGTCAGATCATTTTGTGTTGTCATGCCAAACATTCCAGCGTCTCATGTACCATTGTTTAAACTCTGCAGCTTTAACATTAAAGCTTTTGAAAACATCTCTTCGTCGCTGTCTCATGCTTTTGGGTTCACGTTTTGTTAAGTCACGACATTACAATCTGGCCAGCGTGGACCCAGCCAAGGCAGAGGCAGTAAAAGCCACATTAAAAGCTCAGACCAAATAGATGGGCACTCATGAGTATAAGTTTACTGCTATGAGCCAGGCTGTCAGGGAACTGACCACCCAACAGTGAGAATTACAGTCATAGGTAAGCACCCAGATCAACCACATGGCCGAACAACTCCACCGCATGCTTTCCCGGATGGAAGCTGGATCACCGCCTACACCAGTGTGTCCAACCCTGACGGTGACGCCACCAGCTGTGGGAGGATCTGCCACGCCGCTGCCTCATCTAGCCCTGCCAGATAAGTTCTCGGGAGTTCCTCATTCATCGATATGTTTCGCAAAGTTTTTAACCAGGCCATGCCCGCCACTCAAGCAGCTCAGGCATTAGTCTACATTAAACAAGCTCAGTCTAGTTTTGCTGATTACACTATCAAGTTCCGCATATTGGCCGTTGATTGTGGGTGAAACACCATAGCTCTGCGGGACGTGTTTAAAAATAGAGTTTCCAATCCCATCATATCATATCATATCGCTACCCTCAGATTTAAACTCCAAGATCAAGTTAGCCATAAGGATCGACCACCGGCTGAAAGAGAGAGTGTGAAAGAAAAGACTCACTTCCAGCCATCACCATGCCGTTAGGGGGCGCTCTCTCCATTCAGTCTTCATCAGCTCTGTCCCAGGGAAAGCCTGAAGCCTTGTTTAGCCCTCTTTCCCCGGATTCCCCGAAATTTACTTTGTACCCAGATATAAAGCTGATATCACAGTCAGCTAAAGCAGGTAGCGATTTGACTGGATCCATTAGTGTCAAAAGGATATTGTCAGTGTATAGTAAAATTAGTTATTTTGATATTTGTTATTAAAAATATGTTGTTGTTTTTTTTTTACCAATCATTACACCCTGAATATTAGGATCCTGTGTGATAGCCATTGCAAAGCTAAGACAACGGACTTCCTTGAGCCATGTCTCTTGCTAAAGTAAAGGAGGTAGACAAAGTATAAAAGTAAATGAATTAAGGCTGTAGGTGCTTTATATAAGAGTTTCATCCAACCTAGAAAATTAGATCCAAACCATAACCTTTTGATGAAAATGAACATGTATTCCCAATTAATTCTATCAAAGGCCTTCTCAGCATCCATAGAAACCACAGCATCCGCTATTTGATAATAAAATAAAAGGAGTCGTGTGTTGTGATAGGAGTTTTGACTGTTAATAAAGCCTGTTTGGTATGCAGTTACGATAGAAGTCAAGACCTGTTCCAGTCTGAGAGCCAGTTTCTTTGATCAAATTTTGTTGTCAACTCCAAGAATGCTAATTGGCCTATAGGAAGAACAAGGTTCTTGGTTTTGTTTTTTCTTTAACGTTAGTGTTATATTGGCCCTGTGTATTGAATCTGGAAGCCACAAGTCCTTCAAATGATTTATTAAAAACCCTTCATCCTTCATCACTTTAAAAAACTCAGCTGGGAAGCCTTCCTCTCCTGGGAATTTTCCTGACTGGAGAATGGAAAAAGCTTAATCTATTTCTAACAACGAAATGGGAGACTCCAATAGGTTTACTTGATCCTCTTTTATCTGTGGAATATTCAAGTTATTTAAGAAGTGACCTGTCCTGAACTTTTCCAAATCAATCTCTGAGCTAAATTGGTTAGTCTAGAATCTTTTGAAACACTCATTAATTGGATGGTTATTTATTTGTCCATAAGCAGAATTGTATTCAATCTCCAAGAGAATGAGTGCTCATTGGGTTCAACGGTTGAAAGGCCATGACTACAAACAAAAAAATCAATGCTGTCGTGTTGAGGGCAATCTAAATAAGACCTGCAACATGTGATTATCATGATGCAATGAACCAGAACCAAAAAAATAATTACATTTACACTAATAAATAGGGATAGGATTTGATACTGTGGTTGGTATTCCAAATTGAGTATTCATAGACATGTTTTAATATCATCATTATTATGTCGACAAACAACACTGGATGGTAACATTGTTTACTTTCACTGATAAAGATCATTAAGGCTTCCATTAAAAGGCAAGCGTTTTTTATTTGTTTCTTTTCACCATGTCTCATTCTGTTTATATATTTCCTTAGATGTCTACAAATGTTCTTCCTTTGGGAGATGATCATGTGACAAGGACAAGCCAATGAGCCATTGTTCATGTACTGGTCTGGCACTGTAAAATGAGAAAAGCACACACAGTTACTTGCATTTTCTTGTGGAGACACATTTTTTGATGTAGACACTAAGAGTTGGATGTGAATTTGAAAATTTGGGACTCTATTTGCTTATCTCACCATTTTGAAATTTTCCTGGGTGAAAACATGTCTGAGGTGGTTACCAGGGCCTCACCCTGGAGCCAGGCCTGGGGTTGGGGCTCGCACGGGATGCCGGGCTCAGCCCGAAACTGTGACGTGGGCCTGGTCCCAGTAGGCACACCACCCACAGGAAGATCCATCAGGGGCCGGTGCAATGTGGTTTGGGTAGCAGTCGTGGCCGAGGGCCTCGATGACCCAATCCTTGGACCAAAACTCTAGCCACTAGGGACATGGAATGTCACCTCGCTGGGGGAAGGCACCTGAGCTCCACTACTCTGGAGTTGCCACAGTCGATGGCACCAGGACACAGTCGATGATCGACTTTGTTGTCATTTCATCTGATCTCCGGCCAGCCATATGTCTTGGACACTCGGGTAAAGAGAGAGCTGAGCTGAGCTGTCAACTAATCACCACCTGGTGGTGACTTGGATCCGCTGGTGGAGGAGGAAGCTGGACAGACCCGGCAGACCCAAACGCGTGTTGTGAGGGTCTGTTGGGGAACGTCTGGCCGAGCCCTCTGTCAGGAGAGGTCTTCAACTCCCACCTCCGGAGAACTCTCTCACAGATTACTGAGGGAGGCTGGGGACATTGAGTCCGAGGTGACCATGTTCCCTGCCTCCATTGTCACCGCGGCAGTGCGAAGCTGTGGATGCATGCAGGTCTCTGGTGCCTGTCGTGGCGGCACCCCAACCTGGTGGTGGACACCGGAAGTAAGGGATGCTGTCAAGCTGAAGGAGGAGTCCTATCTCAGGCCATGTTGGCCTGTGGGACTCCCGACGCGCATTGTTGACAGGTATTGGCAGGCCAAGCAAGCTGCAGCCCAGGCAGTCCTGGATCCAGGGTCTGGGAGGAGTTGGGTGAGGCCATGGAGGCCATGGAGGGGGATTATCGGTCGGCTGACCTCGAAGAAATTCTGACAAACCACCATCTGGCACCTCAGAAGGGGGAAGGGGAAGCAGTACTCTGCCAACACTGTTTACAGTGCGGGTGGTGAGCTGTTGACCTCAACAGGGGACATTGTCGGGACGGTGGAAGAAATACTTTGAGGATCTCCTCAATCCCACCGACACGCCTTCCACTGAGGAAGCGGAGGCTGGGGACTCTGAGGTGGACTGGTCCATCACCCAAGCTGAAGTCACTGAGGTAGTTCGCAAGCTCCTCTGGTGGCAAGGCGCCGGGGGTGGATGAGATCCGCCCTGAGTACCTCAAGTCTCTGGATGTTGTGGGGCTGTCTTGGCTGACACACCTTTGCAGCATTGCATGGAGGTCAAGGACAGTACCTCTGGAGTGGCAAACCAAGGGGTGGTGGTCCCTCTTTTTAAAAAGGGCATCTGGAGAAAGCATTTCAACCGTGTCCCTCGTGGTATTCTGTGGGGGTGCTCCACGAGTATGGGGTCTGGGGCTCTTTGCTAAGGGCTGTTCGGTCTCTGTACGACTGGAGCAAGAGCTTGGTTCGCATTGCCGGCAGTAAGTCAGACCTGTTCCCAGTGCATGTTGCTGCCCTTTGTTACTGGTTCTGTTCATAATCTTTATGGACAGGATTTCTAGATGTGCTGGAGGAGAGTCCAGTTTGGGAACCACAGGATTTCATCTCTGCTTTTTGCAGATGATGGCGCTGTTGAAGTCCTGTTGGCTTCATCAGGCCAGGATCTTCAGCATGTACTGGGGCAGGTTTGCAGCCGAGTGTGAAGCGGCTGGGATGAGTATCAGCACCTCCAAATCCGAGGCCATGGTTCTCGACCGGAAAAGGGTGGCGTGCCCTCTCCAGGTGGGTGGAGAGGTCCTGCCTCAAGTAAGTGGAGGAGTTCAAATATCTTGGGGTCTTGTTCACGAGTGTGAGGGAAAGATGGAGCGTGACAGGCAGACATTGGCAGGCAGATTGGTGCAGCCTCCACAGTTATGCGGTTGGTGTACTGGACTGTCGTGGTGAAGAAGGAGCTAAGTTGAAAGGCGAAGCTCTCGATTTACCGGTCAATCTACTCTCCCAATCTCACCTATAGTCATGAACTTTGGGTAATGACTGAAAGGACAGAGATCATGCGGATACAAGTGGCCGAAATGAGTTTCCTCTGCAGGGTGGTGGTGTGCTCCCTTAGAGATAGGGTGAGAAGCTCAGTCACTCGGGAGGAGCTCGGAGTAGAGCCGCTGCTCCTTCGCATCGAGTGGAGTCAGCTGAGGTGGCTTGGGCATCTGTTTCGGATGCCCCCTGGGCCTACGCCTCCCTAGGGAGGGAGGGTATTCCAGACATGTCCCACCGGTGGGAGGCCCTGGGGAAGACCCAGGTCATGCTGGAGAGACTATGTCTCTCGGCTGGCCTGGGAACGCCTCTCAGGAGTCCCCCCAGAAGAGCTGGAGGAAGTGTCTGGGGTGAGGGAAGTCTGGGCATCTCTGCTCGCCTGACTGCTGCCTCCGCGAACCTGACCTGGTCCCGGATAAGCGGAGGAAGATGGATGGATGGATGGAGGTGGGAGAAATTCTAGAAGAGGTGGTTACATTAAGAAGAAAAGCTGGATGATGATGCTTCTATGGCATGTTGCTGTGTGCTATTCGTTAAAGGCAAGAATGTGATAAAAACTTGTCTTGTCACCGTTTTCCACTTGACCATATCACCCTTTGGCAACAGACTGCGAGCGTAAAGAGTAATATTTAACCTTATCTTCAGCTAATGTCACAAGCTAGTTAAGCAAACATCTAACTCTGATAATAACCTGGTGTAAGAAGACAATGCAGCACATCCAGAAGTAACTTTAATCCAAACAATTGCATATGAGCATGAAAAGCATGTAAGGATCCTGTCAAAAGGCCAAGAGCATCGACATCGAGGTCAGAAAGGGAACCATTGTGAGCATTTACAGCTATGTTTTTAAACCTTAGTTTTGGAGATTTACTTCCTGCCCTTGTGTGTTTCCCACCGCTTCTCTTAGATTGTTCAGCTCCGCCCTGATTAGTTTCACCTGCCCTGTTAGTCTCCTCACGTGTTTCCACTGTCATCCACAATATATATACCAGTCCCTTTCCTTTGTTCTTTATCCGATTGTCAGTTTTTCTTGTCTTTTCCCTGCCTGCCTATTGGTTATCTTGCCCGTCTTGTTCCTGCCTGCTTATTCTGTAAGCAATAAAGAGAACTTCACCTACATCCACTCTGCCTCTGCCTCTGCCTCTGCCTTGTCTGAATTCTGGGTCCAACCTCACTTCGCCTAGCACAAAACCTGACTGAAAAGTTAGTTACCAGTTATGTACAGGACTGCTACTAATGATTGCACTCATCAATAAGTCTATTAATTATTATTTAGATGAACTGCACTGAACTCTTGATGAACTCTTATCTGTAAAATGTGAAAGAAGAATGCTCTAAGCCCATTATGTGTTGTTTCAGAGTCACTAGTGATGTCTCATAACCCCACTAACTGCTGCATTATAATTTTTAGGGCCCTTTTGCACTTTGGTTTAGTATTTATTTTATTAAGTTTATTAGGTTTTGTATTTTTATTTATCTTTGGTTTCTAAAATATATTTAGAAACTTTTAGTACTAGTCACTGTGTGACCCTGTCTGTTGCAGAACAGCACAGAGGGACAACACAAAGCACATTAGGGAGATTATATCGATGCTTTCAGTCTGAGCCCCAGTTTATCATGTTTTAGATTGGATTTAAAAATTATGACACCCTCAGTGCAGTCTTCCTAGCTCCTGCAGTAGTCGATGGTTAGATGGAGTCAAATGTAAAGGCTAAATACAGTGGGGGAAAAAAGTATTTAGTCAGCCACCAATTGTGCAAGTTCTCCCACTTAAAAAGATGAGAGAGGCCTGTAATTTTCATCATAGGTACACACTTTAACAACTATGAGAAGACAGAATGGGGGGAAAGAATCCAGGAAATCACATTGTAGGATTTTTAATGAATTAATTGGTAAATTCCTCTGTAAAATAAGTATTTGGTCACCTACAAACAAGCAAGATTTCTGGCTCTCACAGACCTGTAACTTCTTCTTTAAGAGGCTCCTCTGTCCTCCACTCGTTACCTGTATTAATGGCACCTGTTTGAACTCGTTATCAGTATAAAAGACACCTGTCCACAACCTCAAACAGTCAGACTCCAAACTCCACTATGGCCAAGACCAAAGAGCTGTCAAAGAACAGACACTAGAAACAAAATTGTAGACCTGCACCAGGCTGGGAAGACTGAATCTGCAATAGGTAAGCAGCTTGGTGTGAAGAAATCAACTATTAGAAAATGGAAGACATACAAGACCACTGATAATCTCCCTCGATCTGGGGCTCCACGCAAGATCTCACACCGTGGGGTCAAAATGATCACGAGAACTGTGAACAAAAATAACATAACCACACGGGGGGACCTAGTGAATGGACCTGCAGAGAGCTGGGACCAAAGTAACAAAGGCTACCATCAGTAACACACTACGCCTGCCAAGTGGACTCAAATCCTGCAGTGCCAGGCCACGTGTCCCCCTGCTTAAGCCAGTACATGTCCAGGCCTGTCTGAAGTTTGCTAGAGATGCATTTGGATGATCCAGAAGAGGATTGGGAGAATGTCATATGGTCAGATGAAAACCAAAATAGAACTTTTTGGTAAAAACTCAACTTGTCGTGTTTGGAGGAGAAAGAATGCTGAGTTGCATCCAAAGAACACCATACCTACTGTGAAGCATGGGGGTGGAAACATCATGCTTTGGGGCTGTTTTTCTGCAAAGGGACCAGGACGACGGATCTGTGTAAAGGAAAGAATGAATGGGGCCATGTATTGTGAGATTTTGAGTGAAAACCTCCTTCCATCAGCAAGGGAAACGTGGCTGGGTCTTTCAGCATGACAACAATGATCCCAAACACACCGCCCGGGCAACGAAGGAGTGGCTTCGTAAAAAGCATTTCAAGGTCCTGGAGTGGCCTAGCCAGTCTCCAGATCTCAACCCCATAGAAATTCTTTGGAGGGAGTTGAAAGTCCGTGTTGCCCAGCGTGACAGCCCCAAAACATCACTGCTCTAGAGGAGATCTGCATGGAGGAATGGGCCAAAATACCAGCAACAGTGTGTGAAAACCTTGTTAAGACTTACAGAAAATGTTTGACCTCTGTCATTGCCAACAAAGGGTATATAACAAAGTATTAAGAGATGAACTTTTGTTATTACTGACCAAATACTTATTTTCCACCATAATTTGCAAATAAATTCTTTAAAAATCAGACAATGTTGATTTTCTGGATTTTTTTTTCTCATTTTGTCTCTCATAGTTGAGGTATATAGGTCTATGATGAAAATTGGAGATCTCTCTTATCTTTTAAGTGGGAGAACTTGCACAATTGGTGGCTGACTAAATACATACGTTTTTGCCCCACTGTAAAACAAAGACACTGTGAAACCTAGTTCCATGCACAACACCTATGCCTATTCAACCAGATTTTTCTGTTCCTTTGTTGTGTGCAACAGGATTTTTCTGCAGCTGATTTATGTTCTTTATGCTTGGTACACTACCAATTTCGCCAGTAGAGATGCTATAGATGAACTGATGCCACCATTCTTCAAAAATTCACTCCACAGTTCAGTGGAAATTACATACTCACACAAGATTGCTTGAGTGAGGACTCTTGTAAAGAGAGTAATCAGGTGCATCAAAAAATAGCATATTTCATCTTTCATCTTTCACTGTGTATTTCAGTTAACTGTGGACTGTGCTCAACTTTCACCTCGTTTTTTTACCATGTGGTAAAAGGGGGATTACTCATCCCCAACAATCCCCAACAATCTATGAAGTTCATGATTACAATGATTTGAAAATATTTTTTAAGAGCCCTTTTCTTTTTAAATGCAAAATAACAATATGGGACTTTTTACTTCCAAAATGTATCAAAGCAGACTTTCATTCCTCCATACAGAAACATTATCTTACTGTAACATAACATTGAAGTCAGTTCTTATGTATTTTTATTGAAGCAATTAAATGTGATAACACATTTTAATACACACACACAGAAAGTAACATTTTAAATGCCAAAAAGGCTCTCAGAGTGGCAGCATGTGGTAGACGCTTTTAATGCTGTGCCTTGGAAGATTGGCTAAAATAAAGAAGAAATCCCACATCAAAGTGGACGGGTGGGGGTCAGAGGACACTGGAGTTCACCGCACTTGATAAAAAGCTGGCAGGGATTATTGGAGAGTTGCTCTTAAATGGAGTGGTGACAGAGACGGAGGGGATACAGGCGCACAAGAGGCACAGATGACTCAGGTAGCTTATGTGATTTGTATCCTATCCTTCTTGTATCCCATTCATAAACTGTCAGGGGACAGTCACATTCCTTAGCTGGGCCACATTATGGAGCACAACAGTTCCTGTATGATAACAATATATGAAACTACACATTCGGATCTGCCTGAACTGAAGCATGGAAAATGACATCCGTGTAAACGTAATCTGTCTCACTGTAGGGGAACATATAGGGGAACAGAACAGAACATATCTGAGGGGTTCTTATGCAGTAACAGATATCGCTCATTTGTATTTATTATCCTAAATCATGTTTTTTGGTGGTTTATTCACTGTAAAAATGGCTTTTGGTGTTTAATAAATGAACTCTTCATATACGATAAGTGAAAGGTAATATTTCGATTTCCTCTACATAACAGGATCACTTTCACATCGTTTCTGTGTTTCATCCTTCTGCCAACCGAGTCGCAGTTCCTCATTTCTCCAGATTATGTGCGTACGTGTGGTTTTTTATAAATCACAAAGTTTGCATAGAAAAAACGTTCATAAATGAGGCCCCTGGACAATTTATCTCTGCAGTACAGAGGGTGACAGTCATTTCACAGTAGTAGTTGCTCTCATTTTCATGAAGAGCAGTGCTAGAATTCTAAGTTTGTGGTGGCAGAGGATATGGTGGGTGATGGTCAGTGGAAGTAATGGCAGTGGGAATGGCGACATTGTTCATGGTAAGATGTGGTAGCAGCTCAAGGTTTTGTAGTCCAAGGCATGGTTGTTTGACCATACATCCTGGTTTCATCTCATGGCAACTTCTACTTCAGCCCCACTTTCGATTTCAAAATGGCAGCCACCTGAAATGAGCCTATTGAGTGTTAACAGTATAGATACGACCCTTGACAGTTCTGAATCTGAAAAAGATCTTTGTCTGATTTTATTGCAAACACTTTCATGTGATAGTTTAAGTACCAATTCAGTAACAGGTTTAACACAGCACACCTTCAGCAATCAAATGACACACCTGGTATTTAATAGCCATTTTAGTCATTTTTTTGAGAAACATTTCCCTTATGTGTGAAATATCCATGGTTCTCCTTGTTTACAAAATGCACTGGCACTAAAATATTTATGGGAGCACAAGTAATTAAAATAAGTTATTATTATTTAATAAATGAATTTGAATAAAAACCCCCACATATATTAGGGAGTATGATTTGCTTGAAACACCAACCTTGGCTTTACCAAAAAATAAAAAAACAAAACAAAACCCATTTTCAACCTCCATTCATCCATTTTCTATTCCTGCTTTATCCTGACACAAAGGGTTGCAGGGGGCACTGGAGCCTATCTCAGCTATCCTGGGCAAGAGGCAGGGTACACCCTGGACAGGACGCCAGTCAGTCACAGGGCTCCATTTTCAACCGATTGTGAAATAAACTTTGCAGTGTTTTTGTTATATTTTGAAAGCAGCATTAGCCAATTTGTACATTCACAATGCAAAACCGTCTGACCGTGGTGAATTTCTACCAGTGTTAATTTCTAGAGTCTCCAAAAGTAGAATGGAAGCCAAAGCCTTCAGCTAACAGGGTCCTCTTCTGTGAAACCAGCTCTCAGTTGCAGTTTGTAGAGCTTCTCCACATTTAGGAGTACTGGAAATGACATGACATGACATACAAATGACATACAAACATAGCAAGACACATTCAGCTCCACCTGATTTCCCATGATGTACTCCATTCTCCTCCTCTCCTTCTGTTGGTATTCATGCCCACTAATGTATGTTACAAACTTTGTATCTTCTCTGGAGTTTTTATTCTTTGTCTTCTCACAGGTTCCTGCGGATCACTGTTGTGGACCGCCTGCCAATGTGGGCACTGATACCATTATTATTAGTTGTTATTGCTATTATTAGTATTAGTAAATAGCAAAGAAATGCCTGTTGTTGTCACTGTTGCATCTGAGACCTCTCCTAGATTTGGGCATGTGATGTCGGTCCAGGACATTTCTGTCTTCCACAGATTGATTGAAGACTGACCAGACTCAATGCAACTGTAGTGGAGAGGAGGATAGGATATCAACACACCTGACTGGATTTTCCCAGAATTCTGTGCAGCTCCAGGGACATGAAGAAAGGCTTTTCTGAACTACCATCATTCCTCTCCAAATCATCACCTTGTTGGACCAATAAATGGAAGGATGGATGAATGGGAGGCATGGAAGAAAAAGCAAGTATGGATGAATGATGGGTAGATAGATTATGGTAAATACACGGGTTGATGAATGTTAGATAGCATTGTCAAATAGGCACATGCAAAAGAGAGGACATTCAGTGATGCTACATGTGTCCTAAGATAGTTTTATTGGCAAACAATTACATATTTGAATTTTGTTTTTGTTTTTTTTTGTCCTGAATGACCACATGATTTCTTTGCAGGGCAAATAAGTATATGCATATGAATGGATGGAGGAAAGTGTCTGTGTCCCAGAGACATACGAATCAAGATGGTGAGTGTAAGTGTTGTTCCTGTTTAAAACTGCAACCATGGATGTGCAAACAACACTGACTGCATTACTTCTGACACTAAAAAATCATTGGAGTTACTACGGTCACTGGTAAGAGGCATGGACTCTAGCTGTATAAGACACCTGTGTATTCTGAATGTTCTAAATGTGTAACAACATTTAAACAGTCACAGTGCAGGGTGGAAAAAGTATGTGAACCCTTGGATTTAATAACTGGTTGACCCTCCTTTGGCAGCAATAACCTCAACCAAATGTTTCCTATAGTTGCAGAT
The DNA here is from genome assembly GCA_023238725.1 of Scortum barcoo. Taxonomy (NCBI): domain Eukaryota; kingdom Metazoa; phylum Chordata; class Actinopteri; order Centrarchiformes; family Terapontidae; genus Scortum; species Scortum barcoo. The sequence continues at coordinate 28,381,044 of CM041533.1, read as the reverse complement.
CAGACCTGCACAATGGTCAGGAGGAATTTTGGACCATTCCTCTTTACAAAACTGTTTCAGTTTAGCAATATTCTTGGGATATCTGGTGTAAATCTAATCTAATCTAAATCACTCTCTTGAGATCATGCCAGAGCATCTCAATCGGGCTGAGGTCAGGACTCTGACTGGGCCACTCCAGAAGGCATATTTTCTTCTGTTGAAGCCATTCTGTTGTTGATTTACTTCTATGCTTTGGATCGTTGTCCTGTTGCATCACCTCTGTTGAGCTTCAATTGGCAGACAGATGGCCTTAAGTTTTCCTGCAAAATGTCAGTGATAAACATGATGAATGATAAACTTGGAAATTAATTTTTCCGTCGATGATAGCAATCTGTCCAGGCCCTGAGGCAGCAAAGCAGCACCAAACTATGATACCCCCTCCACCAAACTTCACAGTTGGGATGAGGTTTTGATATTGGTGTGTTGTGCCTTTTTTTCTCCACACATACCATTGTGTGTTCCTTCCAAACAACTCAACTTTGGTTTCATCTGTCCACAGAATATTTTGCCAGTCTCATGAACTCCATTCTTGTTTAATGTTTTACTTATTATAGATTTGTCAAGAAAGATGTTGGCATGTGCCAGATATTTCTCTAAGTCTTTAGCTGACACTCAAGGATATTCTTCACCTCATTGAGCATTCTACTCTGTGCTCTTGCAGTCATCTTTACAGGATGGCCACACCTAGGGAGAGTAGCAACAGTGCTGAATTTTCTCCATTTATAGATAATCTGTCTCACCATACCCGGGACTGATGTACATCAAGGCTTTTAGAGATACTTTTGTAACCCTTTCCAGCTTCATGCAAGTCAACAATTCTTAATCATAGGTCTTCTGAGAGCTCTTTTGTGTGAAACATGGTTCACATCAGGCAATGCTTGAGAACAGCAAACTCAAAACTGGTGTGCATTTTTCATAGGGCAGGGCAGCAGAAATGTATGCAGAAATCCAAGTAATTCCAAAGGGTTCACATACTTTGCAACTGTATATACAAAACATCTTATAATTGCTCATGCACAGTGTCATTGTGACTGTCATTGCATATCTGAAAATACTGCCTGGTATAAATTTTGATGTGAGGGTATCCTAAGTATCTTAAGTATGTAATCTTAAAAACAAATAGTTAATAATAATGTACTATTCTTTTTATACACTTTTTGCAATTTTGCATTATGGAGCCTGTTTAACATTTTTGTTTATAGTGTAGAACATCCCATTCTGAAATCAATTACGTTGTACTTACAGAAGCAGAGGAAGAGCGTGTCAACACACATGGCATAGATGCTGAAGAAACCATTAGCAATCAGATAGGCACCTATTACCACTGTCTGAAAAAAAATTAAAAAACACCTCGTAATTATTTATTTATTCATTTTTTAAATAAATTAATAGTTGATTAAAATTTAGTTAATAATTATTTTGTGGTTAACAATGAAATGACAATTAATTAAACTATTTATTAACAGTTTATTGTTGCACGCATTATAACAAACACAATTTAAATATGTTAATAATTACAAAATTTGTAAAACATTTGTAAAACATTTATTCACATTACATAGACAGATGGAACAGATATTTGTTTATGGTTAATAATTAATTTGTAAACCATGTAACATTACTTGGATGGCTATTTTAAAGTTGCAACTGATGATTATAATACCTTGTTCAATGGTTAATAAATACTTTCTAAAGCATCTATAAATCATTATTTAGATGGGTAGTTGTCTGGATGATAATTGTAAAGTTGCAACTGACGTTTATAAAACGTGCAATTGCTTAATAAATGCTTTATAAAGCATAGAAATGTTATGTTGGCATTTGTTGGGTGCCAAATGCCATTAATATCACCTTCATGTGAAGTTTGGTTTTTGGTCTCACTAGACAAGCCCCATGGAAACCCCAGGAGTTCCCTGCAACACAGCGGCGACGTCACACAGGTGATATTAGCTGATGCACCCACGCTCCTCACCGCTATTCCCCAGCACTGTTGTTGCTGCAAGAGCTTCTCCGGGCTTTTCTCCTGTGACTCTGGCTGTTGAAAGGGAGCATCCCTCTCAAACATTTGATTTTCTTTCTTTTGTTTTAATTTTTATTTTCATTTTGTTTCCTCTATTTTTAAGTGAGGCCACAAGTCTTAAACTTGCAAGCCGAATAAACAGACTATTTTGCCTGATCCGAAAACCAGCTGACCATCAGATAATCTTAACTCCCGCCGGCAGAATGATAAACAAGTTTGCTGAGGAAACCAGCTCACCATGATCAAAGTAAGAGGCTTGTGTCTGGGCAGAGATTCTAGAGTAGTTTTGTTGTAACTCTGTGTTTTTATTGGAAGTGTGAAAGAAAGACCACCATGTCCGTTAATCACAAAAGTAGGTACTACAGAGTAGTTACTATTATTTTGTTGTTACTGTGTTTTGTGCAGTGTTCACACACACCATAGTTCCAAGGTCCAAGGTCAATGAGCAAAAAGCCCACCAAGGACCAGTACAAGGCCGGATGAAGACCACTTTGTACGCCCTGCTGCTGTGTGGTGAAATAGACACTCATTGTCTCCCGATGCTGCTGGGATTTTCTGGGTCTGTTTGTATGTGCTTCCCCCTCTTTTACGCTCTTTCCTAACTTACACAAACATGCTTAAATAAAGTCAATATACTGTTATAATGTGTTCAACAATAAACTGTGAATAAATGGTTTGCTGAATATATATATCTATATCTATATATATATATATATATATATATATATATATATATATATATATTTACAATTTATTAATCATGATTATAATACAGTGTTACCTATATACTTTATTTATCTTTAACTTTGTATTTCCATGTGCAGAGACATAGTTATCTATATCTGTTTGTAGGTTTTGTACCATAAAAGCATCAAATTAATTTAATATTGGCATATAATATTTATAAAATATATTTCTTCATCCTCATACAAATAGAAAAATTGGAGCTTAATACTTTGAAGGCAGTAGATATAGTAATAGCAGTTCTTGTTTTTATGGGTTTTTTATCTTTTCATATTTCAATGTCAGTTTTCTATTTTCTATATATATATATGATTGGTAAGACTTGCTTTTATATTCCTTGTTTTCTACCTACTGTGTTTATTGTTATGCACAAATATACCAAGGCAAATTCCTTGTATGTGAAAATTTGCTTGGCAATATACCTGACTCATATTTCTGTAGGTACTGCAGTTGAACAATAGTTGGACAAATGTGGTGGATTGTTACAGTTCTTACAATGATTGATGTTTTTTGTGTTATCTGAATAATGAGGAGAATATTTTTATAATTCATCTCTGTTTGTGCACAGTATGTACTGTGTGTGTGTCTGCATGCATCTTTGTGTGTTTGTAACTCTGACCAGTGGAGGGACCCAGTAGTAGTTGAGATTCGGCTCTTCCTCCTGGATAACAGGGATCTTTCTAGTGCAGAAGAAGAAGGAAACCACACCTGGAATGCACAAGTACATATGAAACACAGTCTTGCTGTCTACGTGTGATCTTTGGTCTTTACACTCATATTATATTTTTTTAAACACATAATTGCAATAAATTCTCACATTTGGCCCAGGCCTTTATTTATCTCAGCTGCAAAATTATCGTGCCTTTTATTTGAGGCTTACATTAGAAACATGCCTTTATTCCCTTATTCCTATATTTAATTCCTTGTGGTTCATGTATATATATATATATATATATATATATATATATATATATATATATATATATATACATATGTATATATATTTATATACACACACACACACACACATATACATATGTATATATTCGGACATAATTTTGTTTGAAACCTCCTTGCTCTTCCGATATGCTAGTAAAATCTTTGCCGCTATATTTTGCTACTATATTATACCACTATATTTAATACAAATGCAACACTTTCTCTATCCAAAAATTAAAATTGCTTTAGCATTACAGTAGACAGAATAGCTTAGTTTACTAACAAGGCCTTTGCTGTAAAATCTACATAGGACCATATTGTAGTAAATATAGCAACTTTCACTCTTTCCATATGGTAGTTCAAATGTAGCTTTGTTTCCTCAAACTTTAATTTGGCTGGGACATTAGCATACATAGCCCACAGCAAATAAAATAGCACTTTACATGAGTAATCCAGAGAAATGATATGTTTAAAATAACATGATTATATTGGTATAAATCACAGTGATAGAAATGCATATACTATTTAGGAGGCATGCACATAATATGACTAACAGGAGTTTATTCACCCTTTTTTTAACTCCCCAGTCTGAATATGAAGCCGTCCATTATATGTTCGTAGGCCTTTATTTGATTATCAACTTTTATTTGAGAAAATTAGGTCTTTAAAAAATAAGTTGGTAAAACACTACATTGAAAATTGTAATCTAGAACATAAATATGACAGTGGCTCAACCAATATAAGACCTCAGCCATGTATTTACTTACCAACTCCTCCTGCTATCAGCACTTTGCCTAGAAATAACAGAAGGTCTGCCACTCTATCCAGAACTGCAACCCTGTTGGAACAGAGTAAGCAAGTTCAGCCTTGCCACTCATCCAGTGAGCTGCTTATAGTCACAGACAAAGCCCTGACTGGCTTGCTAAATACTGTACTCTGTGACTATTCCGCTCTGCAGACTATATTAGACATGGAGCCTGTTAGAGAATGTTGCCTGTTGATGAATCTCAGTCACTCACACATTGGAAGTGTATTCACTTTCAATGTGTGAGGATTGTGTATGGGATTAATTATAATAAACAGTGTCTCTTATAAAGGCTAAAATAACCTAATGAATAGACCAGAGAACTAGTCTGTAAAGAACTGAGCCTCCTTACCTGACCATATTCCTCATCAGAAGGAAGAAGGCTTCTCTGGCTGAGGTACAGAAGTTCTTACCATAGATTGCCACCTTGTGGAGAGGGAGACAAAGCATATCTATAACAACAAAGAAAGTTTGTTGTTGACCAAATTGATAGCTTTTTTATTTCATAATTATTAACCAACTCACCATGATATAAACATTACGGTTCATGTAGCGCAAGATGTTTTCCAAACACCAGAAACAGCATTTCAGACAGTGCATTATAAACCTGGACAGGCTGTTGTTAACACCTACATGGATAAACATGCCCAAGATCATTATGGTGATAATGGTAGCAATCATAGTGGTAGTGAAGAAATAAAGACAAACTCTGTACTGCGTTCCCTCAAATAAAAGCTGGATCTCACATAATGGGTGAGTGCATGGTTTACAGAAACAAACAAAGGCCATCCCCAAATATAGGCCAGGAAAAAAAAACAAGGGTAGGTAAACTCCTGGTGCCAGTTATATTACATGCATGCTAACTAAGCATAATGTAGATTTCTATAGCTTCATTTCTTTCAATAATTTAATCATGCCATTTTTAACACTGTTGTTCTGGATTACTAATTTATAGTGTTGTTTGTTTTCAGTCGCTGTAGATGTATTTGTGCTAATAGGCTTGTTCGAGATGAAATCTGTATTGCATTGAAAGTTAGCTATTAGCTACCTAATCTCGTCGATTAGGTAGCTGCAGGAGGGGGCACTGACTGCAAGCTGCATTCAAACTGGAAAGTGTCCAGGAGCCTTCAAAAATATATAGGAAGTCACAGAAATATTTATATCCTTTTAGATCCATCTGCAGGCTACCTTCGTTATTTTTATTATCAACCACAAAATTAGTTGTTTGTTGTCAAAAGTCCGATACAAATCTAACTGGAATGCAATGTGCAGCAATTGCCATTGACTGATTCTGTACAGGCCTGGCTGATCTCTATCGAGCCTAATGTCTCATCCAGTCACTGAATTTTCTTCAACACATTTTTGCAAATGTTTGACAATAAAGGCCTTGTTAAGAAAGGAATTCTGTCCACTTTCTTAAGCCAATACAGGAGTTTCAACAGCATAATGCAGTAATTAACAGCACAAACAGGAGCGGATCAGAAAACAAGGAGGCTTTGTATTAAAATATAACCAAATATACTTCATATCCAAATGAAATTAGAAATAAAGGCCTGTCATTAATACAAGCCTGCTCCCCTCTGCAGTGGAAGATACAGTATATGTGTTTGTGTGTGTGTGTGTGTATGTGTGTGTGTAAACCTTTTAGTTTCTGTTTCAGGTATTCCAGTATGATCTGGACCAGTTGGACTACTGAAAGAATTAGAGCTCCAAATGCCAAAGACCCAATGTGATACCTGAAGATAGACGTAAGAAGAGCGCAATACACAAGATGTTGTATATAGGTTTTTTGCATATAACATCATGTCGCTGCATTGCCATTGCAATAATTATAGATGGGGTCAGGAAGTGAGTTAGTGAGTATTCTACAAAGGAGAACTATCACAAGCTTTCAGAATGTCAAAGGTTTGCATTGTTTACTGTTACTCATTAAATGCAGGCAAAAATGCCTTTTGAACCTTTGTCTGCAGTCAGAGGTCCTACCTGTACCTCTAGTGTTTCTTTGTGTTTCTCCCTCCCTGTGTTTTTTGATCCAGTTTGTCTCTCTTGTTGAGTTTTGTGTTTATTATATTTCATTCCCTGTTCTTGTCTTTGGCTGTTTTCAGTTCCCAGTGAACCTTCATTGGCTGCTGTGCTGTCTTGCATTTGTGTCCACCCTATTCCACACACAAGAGGGAGAAGAAAGTTGAATATTGTGTATGTCTGTGTGTGTGCAGTGATCACCTTGTCAAAGATAAAGTAACTTAACATTGTTGAAACTAGCACAGGAGTGGCTTTTCATCTTGACCATTCTGCTTTTCACTTCCTGACCCCCATATGGATTTTGTGCATTACTGGAATCACATGACTGCAAAAAAAGTATTACTAACTACAGATAAAAGATGAAACAGGAAACATTTTACATGTTTGCATAGACAATAATGATTCCCAGGCTGATGGTCTGAGTGTCTTCTGACCTGACAGCCCTGCTAAATGATGAAAAGAGTGGGCATTGTGGGATATCCTGAGGTTTCCTCTTAGCCCAGTAGTAGCTAGCAAATGTTCCAGCCAGGGTACACTGCTCCAGGGCTAAGCTGAAATTGATTAGCCAGAGGAAAACCAGTAGATTGGACAGCTGCAGCAGGGAGAGGTAGCGGTGGTAGGATGTCTCCCCGCCATAGAAGGCAAACAGGCACTGAGAACCCAGACACAGTGCTGATTTGGAGATGTTGGTTCCACTGAAGGTCTGACAGAGATGTAAGAGGAGAGCAAAGGAATTATTTTCTACATCTTTAAGTTGATGTAAATGAGCTCAGCTGAACACCAAAATACATATCACCAACACATAATCATACACACAAATTTGCTGGCTCTATGTCATTTTACCAATCCAAATCCACTGCAGATCTTTAGTGAAAGTGGACAAATGGTGTTTGATTGTTTAGTGCCACAAAATGTCTTAAAACCTTAATCGATACTCCAAAATATCATGTATAGCTTTGTCATGACTTCAAAAAGCAGAAAGATAAAGAGTTATTAAGTTTACTGTACCTCAGGGTTGCAAGTACTGTTGGCATAGGAGCAGCCCACATCAGGAGAGATCACCTTGTAGACAGCTTCACCTGAGGATGCTAGGTAACTGATATCATAGTGCTTGTTAAAGATCCATCTAACAAGCTAGAATGCTAATCATTGGGTGCGCAAGAGTTTTTAAATATATGGACTTATTCTAATGAATCTCTCAACTATAACATATAAAGTTTAACACAAAATCTAAATGTGTCTCTCTTTTTTGTTCTTGTTGCTGACACTGAAGGATACACAGCAGTGATTGCCCAGTAGGAGATGCAAACAGTCAACAAAAGAAAGGTGATGATTGGAAAGAACAGCGTGGACATGATGTGACCAATGGCTCTGCAATAACAGTAAACCCATAAGGCCAGGAAAACATTACCATCATTCAAATTATTGTTAATACTGTATATTTTTTGAAAATCATACAGTTTGAAGGACACACATTTTAATGATTTTACTTGACTCTTTTTAGAGTTCATACTTGCTAGCCTCTCTGAGCAAGGCGATGGCCACTCTGATTCTTCTTCTTAAGAAGATCAACATCAAGAAGATGGAAGCTTCTGTCATTCCCAGAGACACCACTGACAAAGACAAACAGATACTTTCTGTTATTTATATTTTCTGGGACAAGGTAGTTGCATAGTTTAATTTGTTATATTTTTGCTTTAGCTCCAATTACCCCTAAATTTACAGTTATGAAACTTAGGTGTGTCGTATTATAATAACTTTATCATTTACAAAGTAAACCAACAGGAACACAGTAGAAATGTTGACCAATTAGTTTAATTAGACTCATACACATCAGTATAATCTGATATTGTAATGGAAATTGAAAATGTGTATTTGAAGTTAAATTTTTGTATGCACATGAGTTAGAAGAGCATAATCTGAACTTGCAACTTCAACTTGCACAATGCATGAATAAAGCAGACAGGTCAATAATTATCTGATAACTGCTGAATCATAAAAAAATTTAAAAAGTCTTTTAAAGGTGGGTCAAATTGAGAGTGAGAACTTGTTGGAAGGCACAGACAAATGAGAAAGTTGTGGGGAGGATCTCATTTTTTTAGCTTATGTTACAATCTTTTCACATTACCATTAAAAAAATAATTAAAAATGTTAATACATTCAAACTGTTACATACAGAACCTTTAACTATAGGACACTGATGTTCAATAGCTTGGTGTTTTAGACTTTGTTAACCCAGTCCATCCATCCATCCATCCATCCATCCATCCATCCATCCATCTATCTTCATCCGCTTGATCCGGGACCGGACTGGGTGGCGTGGAGGCAGCAGTCTAAGCAGAGATGCCCAGACTTCCCTCACCCCAGACACTTCCTCCAGCACTTCCGGGGGGACCCCGAGGCATTCCCAGGCCAGCTGAGAGACATAGTCTCTCCAGCATGTCCTGGGTCTTCCCCAGGATACCTGGAACACCTCCCTAGGGAGGCATCCAGGGGGCATCTGAAACAGATGCCCAAGCCACCTCAGCTGACTCCTCTCGATGTGAAGGAGCAGTGGCTCTACTCCGAGCTCTGCAGCTCAGAGCTCAGGAGTGACTGAGCTTCTCATCCCTATCTCTAAGGGAGCGCCCAGCCACCCTGCGGAGGAAACTCATTTCGGCTTGTTAACCCAATATCGTCTGAAAACAAAGTGCTAAAACATTCCATTTTTATATGAGCAATTTCTGTGTTTTTTTCTTGCTACTTCTTAAAAGTCTGCCCTACATCCAATCTAATATTGTCTTTGAACTGGAAATTGGGAGGAAGGTAAGTAGGTAGGTAACTGAAACTAAAGAAAGGGCATGTACAGCCCTCCTAAGTTGTTTAAAGAAAAATAGTTTTCTTATTGAAAATAGCACTTCAGTGATGGAAAGTTGCTCTTGACTTGCAAATTCAAGCAAAACAAAGCCCGTTAAATATTACACAGATTACAACCTAAGAACACCCACACTAAATGCCCAAAAGTGAGAATGAGAATTCTAATGACTGACAGATTTCAGAGACTTACATAAAATGATCCATGTCTGTGTGAGTTGTAGATAGATTTGCAGGTCAGTCTGCAGGCCGACTTGTACAATAGCAACATCAGAGCCTGGTCTGTGCCTAAGCTGGGACAACTCTTTGGAGCAGTACCACATACCTGCACACACACATACAAACCCACAGATTTGCATTCAGTGAGCAATTTCAAGAATACTAATAGGATGTTTTGGAAACATTTTCACTACTTGTTCCTGTATTTCTTTGACACTTCATGTCATTCATGAACAGAGCCGGCTCTAGATATTCTGGTGCCCCAGGCAAGATTATGGTTTGGCACTCCTCAACCCCCACCCCCACCCCTCCGCGCACACAAACCCAGCAGCACCCCCTCCAGCAGGTGGCTCCCTAACCCTAACCCTAGGCAACCGTCTATATGGCCTATGCTCTGTTCATGAAGTTCAAGCATTGCTCTTTTTAAGTGAGATCTCTGTTGTTACTTTGATTACAATGCCTGACAACAATAAAGGCAGAGTTAAGCTCTGGAGTTTAAGGCAGAATCCCTTAAAACAATGTAAAGCAAAGCCATGAGTACAAACCATATGCCACCAGCAGTGTGACAGTGATGATGATAGTCCACAACAGCAACCCAGCTGTAAACCTCAGAAGTAAAATGAAGACTAGGGTAACAGCCAAGGATAACAGCAGACATCTGTAATGCACACAGAGTTATAAACATTCTTTGATAATATATGGTTTTGTTTGTAGATGCAACTTGAACACAAAACCTAAAAATCCCCCGTATCTCGTTACAATCGTTCAGATTTTGAAACTTTCAGCAGCCTCCATATGCTTCATCTGGCAGCCAGTTTCCTTCAATTAAATTATTTCAGGGTTTTTGTAGTGTTTTTATAAAGTACTGGTAAAAAATATTTTAATATCATGCACGTTTTTCTGCAATAGCTGTTCAATGTATTTACTATTTACATTTAATAATAATTATCTCTCTATATATTCATTTTTTTTGTATTAACCATTGCCATGTTGGCTTCAAGTTGCCTTCAAATACGTGAGGGATTCACAGAAAAATGAGTTCTGTTCTGGATAAATAATATCAGCCTCACAGTCTTTTAATAATGTCAGAGCTGTATTAAGTTACTGTGAATATTAACTGAATATTCTACTGTGGGAAACTACTCATGCCGTAGAATGAATTTACATTGTGGTTATAACTTCCTAATAAAAACAACATGAGTTTGTTTGACAGCACTATAAACAGATACACTAGCTGCTCTTGTTTGTGTTTATCACAGAAGCCACAGGTGTTTACAAGCCACCAAGGGGGGAAATCTAAAGGATTACAATTTTTACTTGTGACAGACTGAGGCACTGTGGCATATTATTTGATGGAATAAACTTGAAACAGTATAACGGTATCGATAGACCACAAAGTAATAATTAATCAAGCAAATTTACTGTAGATGTTATTCAAAGAGAAAGTAACACAAAAGTAGTGACATGGTGGCTACTGATAATTGTATAAATATTAGTCTAGTCACATACTAGCTCTGATTAACAGTATTGGCAAAATGGTAAGAGGGAACTACAAAACCTGAGACAAGACGAGATGTTGTGGACTTACACTTTCTATGTGTGTGTTGTGTATATAGTTACATAAGTATTAGTGCCCATGACTTGGAATAATCTTCCACTATCTTCATGCCCAGCTCCTTAGTGTCCACTAGACCAGTTATACCCCTGCATAAAATGCAGACAAAGGTGGGAATTAGACTAGAAATTAAAAGAGTTAGAGAAATAGAGAAAAATGGCGCATTTTTATGCACACGTGATGTTGAGTGACCTCTGACAATTCAGAACATGAACAGAAAGAAAACTGAGAGCTATGTAAAAAAAAAAGAAGTTACAGTACTTGGCAGCATGTTGGAGGTCAGTCACACTGCGTGTTTCCAGAGCATCTTTAAACCTGGTTCTGTTAGCTATAGTCACAGTCCCATTCAGAGTGATGAAGTCTGGAAGACATCTCTGGAGAACTGACACACACAGACACCACCAGTATTCAATATGAGCTTATCATAGTAAAAATATCAAGGTAAAAGTGGCCTGACATTTTGAGACATTTTGAGAGTCAATACTTATACCCACCCACAATTACACAATTTGCATTATAAGCACCATAGTGTTTTTTTGGGGTGTTTATTAATAGACATGTAATTAAAAGGAGGAAATATATGAGATATGATAAGGCAAGAGACAGAAACAAAGAAACTTTCTTTTCTTCTTTTTAGTAATTAACAGTAAGCACATGAATAAAACTGTTTAGATCCAGTTAGATTTCATAGACATTTATAATTGTACTGTTCACATTAGTACTTGCACGTGTATTTTTGGAAATTGTGTATAGAGTGTAGAGAGGGAAAGACAGAAGATAAAGAGAGAGAGAAAAGGTTACAAGGTTCCACTCTGGTAGGGCTCTGGGGACAAAGTGTTGGAATAAAACTGCTGCAGGTCAGGAAAGCTGAGTCTGGCCAGGGTTCTATTTATTTACTTAGCAATTTCCAAAATATATTCCCTGTCTTTTATCAATCCCTTCATCTATTTTGTTTTTATTTGTTTGTTTCCTTTTTCCTTTGACCTTATAATCAAGTGAAATCCCCTTTTCAACATCCCCTGCCCCATCAGGAGGGGCCCCAAGTTCATTTGGTCAGTAAGAGAGGGCCTGATTGGGCAATCCCAACCTAATTCTATTTTCAGGATAAAAATTCACAATAATTACTCATTCTGACTAATCACAGTCAAACATTTAAGCTTGTTGGGACCTCATCAATTCTACAAATAACTGTAATATGATTTATGTGATAGTGCAGATATACTAGTTATTTTAATTATTTTGGTCGGCAAATAATGTCCAGTTTTAACATTTTCCTTTTTTTTTTACATTTAAATACTGCCATAATTAGTTGAAATGTTACTGTTGACAAGAGAAACGTCTCTTCCTTACATGGTCTACTAGGTACAATCACAGAGGGACAGTCTTCATCTCGTAGAACCTCAGATACCGGCTGGAAGAAACACAGGAGAGGATTAGAATAAATAACACAGTGTGTGTGTGTGTGTGTGTGTGTTCAGCTATTTTGGTCTGCGAAGATATCTGGTCTGCTCAAAAACAAAGACGACAAACAAAAAACATAAAAACTAGGCCATTTTGTCTGCAGTACAAAAAGGTGTGCAGTGGGATTATATCTTCAGCAAAGATACAGAGATGTATGGACACTTTCCAGTCCTTGGCTTTGATATACTGTACTGAACATTACTGGTTTAATTCACTACAGCTATATCAAACCACATAAAGTTCTCTAGTAAATCCTGCTGAGTGTGTAGATGTGTCAATAATACATCTGTATCATGTCTCAGTATTAGTACCTTGTCAGGGTTATTAAATCCAGGCTTACAGAACTGTTTATAATATTCCCAGTAATGACTGCTGAATTTGTGTTGCAGCTGCATCTCAGTGTAGGTGGCAAACTTGTCTGGGCACTCTGACACACACATCTGGAAGAAAATTTAAATAGTACATTTGTTAGGTAAGATATTGAATACTGTTAGGGTGTATGGATTATGCTAACTTAATTAATGCCAACACAAACTTTTAGTCAGCTGGTATATATCAAGTGACATTTAATTTGCCAATTCTGGCTGCATTACTCATATATACTTCAGTGACAAACATTACAGTATCTTACAGTCTTTTTCATTCCTGTCTTTAAAAGGTAATTCACCTTTTTGGTTGTTAGCTCTGTCATGTCTTACATAACTGAACTTGAAAAAAAATCTGAAAACCTAAATGTGACCACAACCAAATCAGTTGTACACATATTATATCAGGTTCAAATTCATAGATACTTTTCGAAATCTTGCCATTGGCTATGAAGCTTCTTGCATTCCACTGTAGTATGCAGAATACCATAAAGTCTTACCCTCTCATCCCCAATCTTCTATGTTTTTTCCAGCGTTCAGCAGATCAGATAAATGCCAGTAATGCATGTATCTGATTTGCTTTTACATCTCTCCTTCCAAAGAATTCCTGCTGCCTTGTCTTGAGTCAATTTACTTAAAGAACCCCTTTTTTTCTTGCTTTGCTTGTGTGTTTTAAACCTTTGCAACTCTTTTTCTACCTACCTACCTAGCTACCTTTCCACCTACCTACCTGTCCAAAGTTAGAACTTGTTAGCACCAGATAATGATGAGTACCTGAGTTGTGGGGCACTGTAGATTGATCAGTATAGCCGGGCTGGTACATTTTAAAATGTTGAAGTAGAATAGGATGGTTTTATTCCTGCAAAAGAAATGTTAATGTTAAATCACACATATGTTAGGATTCCCGTCTGTCTCGTGTTTGTCTCCCTCTGTCTGTGTCTTTGTCTGCTTGCTGCCTAGGAAGACGAGGTTACTCCAGGGCATTTGTTACCACACCTGAGAGTCATCCTGCAATCAACTCACCTGCAGTATTTAAGCCACGGCTCCATTCATCCACTCTTCGCCAGATCGTTCAGTTACCCACTCGGTACTTCGTGGCTCTAAATAGTTTTTTCCCCTGAGCTTCAACCAGCTTCTAACCTGTTCTGTTTTTATGCTCCAGACTCCTGGTTTGCCGATTCTGCCTGCCTGGTAACCTCGTCTTCTCCTGGCCTCATCTCCACCCCTGCAGTCCTGCCTGCAGCACTCTCACGCAGCTTGGCCTGCTGTATCTACTCTGCGCCGGCCTCACACCACACTCCGCCAGTCTGCCTGCTCTGTCCCTGCTCCGTCAGCCCCACATCAAGCTGCGACACAGACAGCAATTCTATTAAAACTGTTTAAACTCTAAATCCCGTGGTGTCTGCTCTGGTCTGCATTTCGGGTCTAGCTTACATCTGCCTGGAACCGTAACAACATACACTATATCATCATAAATATCTGTCTGTGACCTTCAACAAGTAAGAAGCTATTTTGTCATACCGTCATTTCACTTCTCTCTAGTCTGCCCTATATGCCTCTTTTCATTTAGTGTTTTTATATGTTTCCCAGAATGCCTTTGTATTTCATACTGCCTGTTTTTTCTTTTGTCTTTTTTTTTAAATAAGAAAAACACCTAACATTTAACATTTAAGGGTAGGATTTGAGATGTTCAGTAGGAATATATCTTGGCTAAATTGCAGTCTGGTCTATGTTAATTGTACGGTGAATGTAGAAACTGGAATATACATGGGAGAAATATCTTCTGTAGTATATGTAAGGCTGTACCCTGAGTAGGCCACTAGGTGTCACAGTTTCACTGTCTATTCCTTAGATAGTTCAGAAATTTGCAAGAAATAATAACTTCGAAATTTGTTCTGGGGATCACATTTCTCAAACTTTACTTTGCAATGCCCCAAAAAGTAAGCAGTATTAATGACATCCTACATTATCATAAAATATCTGTACTAAAACCACATTCAGTTCAGCTTTTGTTTTCTTAAGATTTTATTCAATCATTCATTTTTATGATGACAGTATAGTTAAAAGATGTATTCAGAATACAGTATTTAATATAATGTGGCAGTAAACTTTATTTTATTATTATGTGCATATATTTTTCTTCATGTTTGACTGTTATTTTTATGTGGGATTTATTCCCCAAAACTTTATTTTCTACTGCCCCACAAGGTGATGAAGCAAGCAGCTACTGTGGTATACGGTAGTATACAGTATAAACAGCAGAGGATTGTTTCTCTGAATAAATATTAATCAAGGTCTCAAGCACACACCATACACCCAAAACACAACACAGAATTCCGTAGGGTAGAGAGATTCCAATGGGAACACCGTGGGAGTGGGTTACATCATAATGTGAATGTGAATCATGACGTTCTGTCTAATACACAGTCCCCATACTGATATGAGAATGTGATCTTGACAGCTTAAAAGTTTAAAAAAATACTTCTTTATATATAACTTAGAATGGCTACACTCGAACTGTGAACAATAGGGAAAATATTATAAAATAAAACTTAAAATATTATAAAACAATAAATATTATTAGGGGCTATTATATTGTGAGGGACTTGCATATTCAAAGTCTTCTAAAACTTTTCCAAGCTTTTATTTAGTATTATTTAGTTGGAGCTGCAGCAACACCTGTGACGCACAGCTCATGGAAAACAATTCAAGTGACAATCAGTAATACTAAGAGAAAGTGCTTTGATTTAGAAGATTAGACCGAATATGAACGCTTAATCTTCCCTATGGTGCAAACCAGCTTGCCTCCAATGCCCCTCTCTGCAGCAATGTTTGGTCTAAGTTTGGTCTTTGCGCTTCTGTTTTTAATTAGCTTTTCTTCATTGCTCTTTGTCTGTTACTTATCTTTTGTGTAAACTGTTGTTTTTTTGTTATTTGGTTGTTTATCCACAGTATGTCTGCTTGAGTGAGCGCATGTGGGGTGAAGCATAGCCTGTACAGGGGCACACCCTTAAACTAATACTTTGTTGCAGCACCTTTGGCTTTAATTACAGCACTCAGTCTTTTTGGGTAAGAGTCTATCAGCGTGGCACATCTTGATGTGGCAATATTTGCCCACTCTTCTTTGCAAAACTGCTCCAAATCTGACAGATTGCGAAGGGCATCTCCTATGCACAGCCCTCTTCAGATCACCCCACAGATATTCGAATCAGATTCAGGTCTGGACTCTGGCCTGGGCCATTCCAAAACCTCAATCTTATTCTGGTGAAGCCATTCTTTAGTTGATTTGGATGTGTGCTTTGGGTCATTGTCGTGTGCTGAAAGATGAAGTTCCTCTTCATCTTCAGTTTTCTAACAGAATTTGGAAGGTTTTGTGCCAACACTGACTGGTATTTGGAACTGTTCATAATTCCCTCCACCCTGACTAAGGCCCCAGTTCCAGCTGAAGAAAAACAGCCCCAAAGCATGATGCTGCCACCACCATGCTTCACTGTAGGTATGGTGTTCTTTTGGTGATGAGCAGTGTTGTTTTTGCGCCAAATATACCTTTTGGAATTATGGCCAAAAAGTTCAACCTTGGTTTCATCAGACCACAACACATTTTCCCACATGCATTTGGGAGATTTCAAATGTCTTTTTGCAAAATGAAGCCGGGCTTGGATGTTTTTCTTCGAGAGATAAGGCTTCCATCTTGCCACCCTTCCCCATAGCCCAGACATATGAAGAAGACGGGAGATTGTTGTCACATGTACTACACAGCCAGTACTTGCCAGAAATTCCTGCAACTCCTTCAATGTTGCTGTCGGCCTCTTGGCAGCCTCCCTGACCAGTTTTCTCCTCGTTTTATCATCAATTTTGGACGGACATCCTGTTCTTGGTAATGTCACTGTTGTGCCATATTTTCTCCACTTGATGATGACTGTCTTCACTGTGTTCCATGGTATATTTAATTCCTTGGAAATTCTTTTGTACCCTTCTCCTGACTGATATCTTTGAACAATGAAATCCCTCTGATGCTTTGGAAGCTCTCTGCGGACCATGGCTTGTGCTGGAAGATGTGGCTACAAAAATGTGAAGAAAAGCCTACTAGAACAGCTGAACTTTATTTAGGGGTTAATCAGAGGCACTTTAAATGGTGACAGGTGTGTGCTGACTCCCATTTAAAGTGACTCTGATTAACCCCAAATAAAGTTTCACGAGGTCTTCCCAGGCGAGATGGCATAAATAATTTTTCCAGTGTGTTCTAAATCTACTCATTCCAGTTAGACATGCCTGGAAAACCTCCCAAAAAAGGTGCACCCCAATCAGATGCCCAAAATACCTCAAGTGGCTCCTTGTGACCTAAAGGGCTCTAATCCAAGCTCCCGCCGCACTTCTCAGCTCTTCACCATATCTTTAAGTTTGAGTCCAGCCACCTTATGGAGGAAACTTATTTTGGTCCTATGTATCTGCATCTCATTCTTGTGGTCAAAGCTTATGACCATAGGTGAGATCCTGAGGTCCCCAAAAGCACACCCTTCAGAAGTCACCTTCTTCCACAGGTGGGAGTGGAAGACCTTGCAGATAGGGGGCTCCGCCAAACATTCCCAATTCACCCTCACCACAAGTTTGTGTTTACCAGGACCAAGCATAAGTACAAACAACAGTCAAAACCTTCCTCCTAACAACTTGCACAGAGACAACTCTCTTGGTCACCAGGGAGAACTCTATAACATGAATAATAGAACTATTAAATCAAGGGCTGTGAAAAGCATTTAGTGTTCTATGACCTCCTGTTGTTTCAAAGATATACGTAGCTAACATTCTAGTGGGACAAAGTGTTAAGTGTAATAAAAGTGACTTACGCATTGGAAGTTCCTCTCTGACCACAAAACTGTCCATGGCTGTCTGTTGGATGGAGCACCTTCCTGGGGTCCCCGTGTAACCGGGCTGGGCAGACAGACAAAGGGATGGAAAGAAAAGACAGAAGCAGATACACTACATGCTACAAGCACTTAACAAAATGTGGCTACTAGGTTTAGACCTGGTTGTTACTATACTATATATCTGTTACCTGAATATTTCATTCTATAAGTGGAAATATATATCTACAACTCTTCAAAAGTTTTGGATTGACTTATATTGATGTTTTTTCCTTCACTAATGGCTCCTGGGTACTGTTGTTTTTTCCCTACATTCATCACCCACCCGTATCTACAGTGCAGGAAAATATTAATGTGGAAATGGAAACAGTGAAGAAAGAAGCGCTCTTTATGCTATGTGTGAGTGTGTATGGCACTGATGAAAATAAGGAGGGATGAAAAAAGAGATGGCGGCTAAGTATGAGGATAGATGAGCAAGTAAAGCTGATGTCATCAGGAATTATGTCATTCATGTTTGGTCATGGTGTGTCATAATCTGTGACATGCCTATGAACTCCAGGAAATGGGGGATGATAAAATCTAAGATTATAGAATCATCAATATATAGCAGAATTTCATGTTAAAGATCAAGCATAAAGTGGGGCAAAAAAGTATTTAGTCAGCCACCAATTGTGCAAGTGTAAGTTCTCCCACTTAAAAAGATGAGAGAGGCCTGCCTGCCCGGCTCTGCCGCCTGCGTCTCCTCAGCTCCTCCGCTCTAGAACTGTTAGGGTTCTGGATGTTTCCCTATGTTTTTTTTTCTCCCCTTTTCCCTCGTGTGTTCATGTAGTGGTGTTTGTCTCCCCCTGTCTGATCGTGCATTCAGTCAGCTCAACACCTCTTCACCTCGGCCCCTATACTCGCCCAGCCTGATCCGGCCTCTCCCTTTTGTGGTAGAAGTGGATGCGTCAGATGTTGGAGTGGGGGGGGCTGTTCTTTCTCAGAGACAAGGCCCAGACGCTCGCCTCCACCCGTGCGCCTTTTTCTCCCTGCGTCTAACCCCTGCTGAGGCCAACTACGACGTGGGGAACCGGGAACTCCTCGCCGTGAAGCTGGCTCTGGAGGAATGGAGACACTCGCTGGAGGGTGCGGCCGAGCCCTTCGTCGTGTGGACGGACCACAAAAACCTTGCTTACATCCTGACCGCCAAAAGACTTAACCCCCGCCAGGCCCGGTGGGCATTATTTTTCAGCCGCTTCAACTTCACCTTCACCTATCGCCCTGGCTCCCGCAATATTAAGCCTGACGCCCTCTCCCGTCTGTCCACGGTGGAGGAGGCGCCTCGCAGCGCGGGAAAACATCCTTCCTGCATCCCGTATTAGCGCGTCTCTGACCTGGGGATAGGGGAGACCGTGCGCCATCCCCAGGAACAAAAACCTGACCCAGGGGGGGGTCCGCTGAACCGCTTGTATGTTCCGGATGCCGTCCGCGCTGAGGTTCTCCGCTGGTGCCACTCCACAAAACGGCTGACCTCCTCACGTCTCACGTAGTGCGCCTCCATGGCATCCCTCAGGACGTCGTGTCTGACCGCGGGCCTCAGTTCATCTCCTGTGTCTGGAAGGAATTCTGCAGAGGGCTGGGCATCACAGTAAGTCTTTCATCTGGTTTTCATCCTCAAACTAATGGTCAAACGGAGCATACCAACCAGGACTTGGAGTCTGCCTTGCGGTGTGTGGTCGCCACAAACCCCAGCTCCTGGAAGCTCTTATCTTCCGGGGTGGAATACTCGCACAACTCACTCACCAGCTCGGCCACTGGACTTTCATCTTTTGAAGCTTCCCTCAGCTACCAACCACCCCTCTTTCCCAGTCAGGTGGAGGAGCTTTCCGTTCCCTCCATGCAACATCACCTCCAGCATTGCCAGGCCGTGTGGCGGCGAACCCGAGCGGCCCTGGAAGCCACTGCCAAACGGAACCAGCGGACAGCTGACAAGAAGCGGTCTCCGGCCCCTCAGTACTTCGTCGGCCAATCCGTCTGGTTGTCCTCAAGGAATATTCCCTTCCGAACTGAATCCCATAAACTGTCCCCCCGGTTTCTGGGTCCCTTCACTATCCAGGAAATTATCAACCCTTCAGCCGTCCGTCTTAAACTCCCAGCTTCTATGCGCATCCACCCCACGTTTCATGTGTCTCAACTCAAGCCAGTTGTCACCAGCCCACTGTCTGTCATGTCCTGTCTATTGTGTTTGTCTGTTCTGGAGGATGAGGAGGTCACCTGCGGTCAATTTCCACACCTGGTCTCACCTGCACACCTGCCGCTGATCAAGCCACTCAAGCCACCACCTCTACGAAATAAAAGCCGGCTTCTTCATCCACTCCCTGCCAGACTGTCTGTTTTGCCGCCATCGGTTATCCGCAGCTCTAGCTCTCGTTTGAATAATTCTGCCTGCGACTAACCTTGTTTTCTGTTCGTTCTATCCCAGAACCTGCCACTCACTTCCCCCGCTGCCATGGCTTCTCGTCCTCCTCCCGGATCCATCGCCTCTGATTCTCAGCCCTGCCTGCCCGGCGCTGCCGCCTGCGTCTCCTCAGCTCCTGCTGCTCTGCCAGTCCGGCGTGCCAGTGCGGCCCCGCACCAAGGACTGGTGCCTAAGTGACTCTTTTGTTTGAATTAAAGTCCTTGGTTTCACCCGTAATCCTCTCTCGCCTCCTGGTTCTTAAGTCTGTATTAGTGGATCCATTAAAATTCAAAAACTTAACCTTAACAGACCTATTGAATGACCTGCAGAGAGCTAGGGACCAAAGTAACAAAGGCTACCATCAGTAACACACTATGCCACCAGGGACTCAAATCCTGCAGTGCCAGACGTGTCCTCCTGCTTAAGCTTAGGCCCATCTGAAGTTTGCTAGAGAGCATTTGGATGATCCAGAAGACGATTGAATGATAAAAAATCGATTGATGGAAAATAAAAGAAATTACAGAATTCTTATTTCTTCACGTCTCACTCATACCCTATGAAAACAGACATGATATTGTAAGGGACTGGGTAACATGTTAGTGTTAAGCTGTTTGTGTTATTGTTTAAGAAATAGCGTTTAGCCAAGGTAAGACCACTGTCTGTCAGTTGTAGCTACCTATAACAGTGATGTGTGTGACATGGCGTATTTCCATTGGCAGAGAGTCAAGTAGGACATATGTAATGTTCCTGTTTGGGAAGTTAAGAGATGTTGTCAGCGGGAACTAAGAGGCACGCTAGGGAACTGAGCACAGAGAAGAGCAGACAGGTTAGTTGTTTTGGCATTGGCTACAACCTACAGTAGCCTGTGTACTGCCATTAATAAAACTGCCAAACCGGCTAATGTCTCATAGCCTTCTTACTGAGGGATATTACAACGTTGGTGGTAACAGCTCTGCAATATTTACAACTGAAACATTGTTTAACACTATCAATTTATGGCAACTACACACTATATGACTTTCAAAGACGTTAGATTGCTGTACTGATCCCATTACATAATTGACTGTTGTGCACATTGCATTAGTGATTGGTGACAAGTTCACACATTAGAAGACATTCAGGAGACAATATTTAGATTTCATTAAACTTATTCCAGTTCATTACTAATATGTTCAATTTGAGAGCCATTCAGGAATTACTTCTTACCATTTTGGCAGGAGGCTCAGCTTCACTCTTGTCTCCAAGCCCATTGAAATCTAGAATTTTTGGATTATCCTACTTATTATGCATTCATGACATTAGGAATAATCCCCGACAAGTGTGTCTTGTCTCCAAACAACGTTTAATCAACAAAACACATACAAGAAGTGATACAGAAGAAGAATTGACTCAGTTCTTTCCTCTAAAATGGATGTCTTTTGTGTGTTGATTTGCAGTGAAAAAACATGGAAGAAAATAAAATAAAATAAAATTCTAAATATATAAATAAATAATCCATCCCTGCTGATGTTCTGTTGTTCTGTTCTGCTTTTCTCTCCAGGAAATTGTCACCCGCAGTGAGGAACTACAACATCGGGAATGAGGAGCTGCTGGCGGTTAAAGTGGCTCTGGAGGAGTGGAGACACTGGCTAGATGTTGCCCAGAACCCCTTTTTTGTCTGGACTGATCCCTAAAATTTAGAATATATTCACAAAGCCAAGTGGCTTAACTCTCACCAAGCCAGGTGGTCCCTGTTTTTTAACAGATTCAATTTCTCTCTGTCTTACAGACTAAGTTCAAAGAATATCCCAATGCCCTCTCCACGACCCAGAGCCCATGGCCAAGGACCCCGAACCCATCCTTCCACTAAACTGTGTGGTTGGAGCGGTGTCCTGGCCTATAGAAGAAAAGGTGAGAGGCAAGATTGGTGAGAGCCAGGCACTTAGCAATTGAATAGTTTGTTTGTCTCTGTGTCAATGCAGTCACAGGTCATCCATTGGGCTCGTTGATCACCTCCTGTCCGTGGGTCAAATGCACGGTGTTCATGGTCCAGCAGAGGTTTTGGTGGCCTTTACAGGTGAAAGTCATCACAGACTATGACACTGACAAATGATAAATCTCTTATTACTAACTTTGATAAGGGACAGTCGGGGATTCCTGGGCCGTCAAGAGTTGGCCATAGAGGGAGGAGTACTGTCATGTCTTTATGTCATTTACTCTATTATATACACTCATTTATTAGTATATTAATTGTTTATTATTTAATTAATTAATAAGTTATTAGCTTATAATATCAGCATTTATTCGTTCGACATATGATCAAGAGATTATTGCAATAGGGAAAAAATCCACAATGAAAGCTTTCCTTTAAAGTTCACTGTAAATTGCATTGTGCCAGAAGTATTGAGGTCCCTTGTTGGCAGACAGATTTGATTTATATTTTTTTTTCTCAGAGTATTTTAAACATTTGATCTATTTTCACAGTTATAATAATCCATTTGCATTTCCTATGTCATGGACCACTTTTTTTATTCTATAAAAGTTCAATTTGCCAGCTGTTTCCCTGCAGTTGTAGAAGGTTTTTTTTTCAGTTTTTTGAAAATTAGTTAGAACTCATTATAATAAAATCAGAAGTCAGTAAAAAAAGAGCTTGAGTGTGGTTAAGTTTATGTTCAAGTACTGGAGTATCATTAATCATGATTTTCAAAGATTTTGTTTCTTTTTCAATTTACAGAATTTTGTTTTTCAATTTTTTGCAATAACACCTCACCATAGCACATCTAACTGGGTGAGGCTGTGTATATAAATACTGTTTCTGTTTCTTTCTTTTTTTTCTGTTATTATTATTATTATTGTTCACTATTTATTGTAAATACTGTTTTTTGTGTCTTGTGTGTTTTTTTTTGTCTATTATTTAATGTCTATTTTACTTGTTTTGAGCTGCTGGAATTTCCCCACTGTGGGATCAATAAAAAGATCTTATCTTATCTTATCTTATCTTTTTTATTTAGAACTGGTATACTGGTATAGCTACTTAGCTGCCATCTAATATAATCCTTAAAACCTCCTCCATCTTATTACAAATGAAGTTTCATCTTAAAGAACTATTCTATATGTTGGTCAGTGAAATGAATAAACTCTGGTTCAGGAACTGCCTTATTATCTTATCTTAACCGTTAGTTAAAAAGATACTTTCAGAGATTGATTGTGGGAAGCATACTGATTACAATTTTGATCAATACTATAATGCACGGGCTGAAAACAGGAGGTCTCAAAAGCAGTAAACATTTAGGCAGATGACATTTTAAGAAGGACGAAACAAGATGAGAGTTAATTTACCAAAATAAAACACGAAGTGACAGACAAGACTGTGCAGACATGACAAACACGACCTCTTAACGACCTCAACAAAACATAACAAATACTGGCTTAATTCTGAGATAAAATCCCCTCCAATAATTTCCCCTCCCAGTGGGGCAAGTGTTGGAGAAATTGCACATGATCTTTATTATGGCCATAGACATTTATAATTTGATTAAGATAAATAAATTTAAAAAGCTATCCCCCACTCCAGAGTAGTGATATTCATCTGAAAAGGAATGCTTTCAGAATTAGAATGAACACCCCACTAACATAACATGAGAAATTAGCAAAGGATATATATATATCTCTATATATATATATATATATATATATATATAAGATTACTCAAGACTTAACTACTTTTCCCTCTCCCCTGCAGATCTGCCTGCTCTTAAACTGGTCCCTGTCTCCAGTTTTCCACTGGACCTGCCTTGCCTTTCCACAGCCTCGGCAGCATTACTGCCAGCCTCAGGCCCAGGTTCCCGGCTACCAGCCAGCACTGCATCCTCTCTTCCTTGCCTTTAAATAAATTCCTACAACATGATACCTGTCTGAGTCCGCCCCTGGATTCACCAGTTCAGCCCCCTTGTAACAATCTAGCATGGCACAGGACTTCTTTCTTTCTAATACAAGACTAAATATGGAGTTGGTTTTTGTAACTTATTCAAGCATAGTCATAATATCATGATGTGTATGTCTTAGTTTATGTCTTAGAGGCCAAGAGGGGGAAAAAAAGTATGTGTTACTATGTAATCAATAGAAAATGCACTACAAGAAGAATCTAATCAAAGACGACTTTTGCCAACAGCAGGACACTGTATTTGTGCATGCATGTGTATAGACTCACCCACTGTCCCCAGGGCCACATATGAAAGAATGACAATGATGAAGATCAAACAACATAAGACATCAGTGCAGCTTCTAAAGAGACAGAGAGGAAAAATGTTTTAAACCACAGCAGTAATATTCATAACAGTTTATTTCTTTGTTTCAGTTTCAACGACAGTTGAAAATGAACATGAATCAAGTGTAGTTTATGCGTATTTTCACAGTGTGCCGTTTTTCCTTCCCAACATACAAAGAGCAAGACACTGGTTGGTTTAATTAATGACTCAAAACACACGTATGACTCAAAACACATGTATGATTAATTAAAAGACTAAATACAAATATATGAGATGATGTCAGTTGAACAGGAGGGCATTTCAAGTGACGGGAATGTGGTTGTGAAAAGAGCTAGTTTAACAGAATTATTGAAACAGTTATACAAGAAGTATGCAACACCCTGTTTATGCAGCTTGAGACTAGCACTATGAACATGCCAGGGAGATGAAAACGAGTAACAGAAGTTAATAATGTAACCACCAAACTCTAAGTGTCAAAAAAGATTGTCTCTGATCCTAAGGTGGTGGTTGACCACAATCATGTGATTATTCACATGACTAGGCTATTTCTCAAGTCCAGTCCTACAAGTATCTTGGTGCTCAGAGCGACAGCAGTTTTACCTGGAATACCCATGTTGAATGACTTTGCTCTCATTTACATCAAAGACTGTACTTTTAATGCAGACAGAGTTTGTATGTAGTTAATGAAAAAAAATCATGCTTCTGTTCTATCAGGTTGTTTTAGAAAGCATAATCAGATATTGAATGACTGTATGGTATGGAAATTTGTCTTTAAAAGTTAAATAAATGTTAATGCACTTGGCACAAACCACAATGAAAATCACAGATCTGTTAGGATCTCAGACCATGTGCTTGAAACAATAGAAGGCCTACATAGAAACAAAGCCTGACCAGAATTAGCAGGGGGGGTTTACAGCCCTTTATTCAGAGAAGAACGCCAAATTCCAACATCTAAATGGTCGTAGACTGTGGTTATTGTACATACTAGTAGTATATATATGGCACCTTTGCGCGTGCACGTACATGCACCCCCACCCGCTCACTTACGCCCCCCTTTTTTTTTTTTTTATTACTCACCACCGGGGGTAATAAAAGACATCTGTCTTATACTAAACAAACGCCGTGTGTATAGCGTGTTTATGACCATGTGACCCGACCACACGTGTATTTCCCAGCATTGTCACATCCTGCGATGTCTTATAGTAAGAGAAAGATAGATGAATGAATCTGTGTGTGTGTGTGTGTGTGTGTGTGTGTGTGGCTAAACTGAATCGCAATGTAGTGCGCTATAAACTGAGTACGGGTTTTTTTCTATTTAATCTGTAAGCGCAATGTAAGAGTTTTATGAATGAATGACTTTTTATGAACGAATTCAAACTGAATGAATTGAAATGTAGTAGGATTGTTTAATTTATTCAACGAATGTGTGCGCCTTCTTTAACAAAGAAACGGCTGCTTTGGCGTTGTTATTTGCGCTTTGCTTTTTTTCTGGGCCTAAACTGAATGAATGAATTTAACTTTAGTGTGTTAAAAGTACGTATAGTAGAAGTAGATTTTGAAATAAGTGTCGGCGCTGCAGTAGGCTGAATCTGTGGCGTCCTCGCGAGTGAATACTATACAGTCCTACAGGCATCTGTGTATTTCCACTTAGACAAGATGCGCTAATCACTCCAGATGAATGTTTTCCCACGGCCGAGACATCCTGTTGTCTTATAGTAAATAAATGACAAACAAAGGCCGAATGTGTTTATGACCAATAGTGTTTGCATGGGGGCTATGTGACTGACCACTCATGTATTTCCCACCGCAGGTAAATCACGACCCCTCCTACTGTGCCCAATTTCTGTTTAAACAAAAGAGAATTGTTGGACCAACTTAAATGAACTGCTTCAGTTGGTAACAAGCAATTGAATAGAGTTTATCCAACTTAATTTTAATAAGTTATATTAACTCTACTGAATCAGATCAGATATACATAAATATTTAATTTTTTTCAAATGAAAAGTCTGCATTGCTTCAACTCAATTGTAAAGAAAGTCAGTTTATCCAACTTAAGTATTTGCCTCATTCAAAAGTAAATTCTACACATTTACAACCTATAATCATAGCTTCAAAGATTGTAACGTTTGTTGTAACAGCAATGCATAAAGATAGTTTGTAAATTATATTAAAAATACTGTCTTGATGATTACAAAAAACTGAAGTTGACTGAAATTAAGTATCACAGACACAAAACTGCCTTTTGCTACTCTCTATTAACTTTGCAGTTGGGAGCAACTTTTGTACCAAAAAGTAAACAATCAGCCCAACAATGCGTAACCAAATGTCAGCATTTTCTTATCCGTCTTCCATAAGATTGAGCGGAACATATTTTTGAACATAATTGAACACAGCATCAAATCAACAGTAAGAGCTGAGTCGCTCCTTGTTTTATGCATTTGCCACTATGAAATAGGGCTAATCACAGATCCAATACTGATTGTCTATATTTATCTGGACAGAGTGATGACACCAGTGTGTCAGCAACAGCCCAAAATTAACAGAAGCAATTCTCAACAACTTATCAAAGCAGTTCATGATCATGAACAATTAATTAATGAAACAAGCAATATAATGCCTTATTAAGCCAGCTAAATCTTGAAAGCAATCCAACATTTAACAAGCTGTCTAACCTGGCATCTGTTTATGAACTTTTACCAACCCACTATCACTTTGGGCAAATATGGCCTTCAACATACAAGGCACACAAAGGTATTGTTTCATTCAATGTTCACAACTGTTTTTAAGATACATTTTCTGTAAAGCAAACAGCATGGTGGAATATATTTTTGAGCTCTAACTAGTAACTGCTCATGCTCAAGAGTCAAGTGCTATGTAACTTTTTGTTTCAAAAACCTGAAAAGCAAAATTTCTCAATTTGAGGAAAACATTTTTTATATTGGGCCAGATCTTAGAAGATCTCAGAAGTCTTTGGGCCAGGGGACCATTATAGTCCTTACTCTAAACTGTGAAGTCTACCATACAAGCTCTGAACTTTGTAGGACATCTTGTGTGGATCAAGCTGCATGAATACCTTCTGGAACACTTCAAATGTGAAACGTAGAGGCTTTGGATAAGCTAGGTTGAGTATGTACACCAAACCTAGAAGATGGGCACAAGCTGAGGCAACTGAAGTCAGGTCATGCAACACCTCCATTCCCTCTATGACAATGCCAATGTCTGCTGGAGTCTCTTGCAGTCCTTCTCCCTCCTTACGAATAACAAACACTGCCGTGGTAAAGTTGCTCCAGGTCCCTCTGGACATCCTCTGCACTGTTGTCCTAAAGTAGAGTACACAGCACAAACAAGAAGTCACTTTTCAAAACAATTACCTGAAATAAATGCCTTGTGTGTGTGTAGACTGAGAGAGAAATACAACTCATGATAAGACAAATCAAAGTATTAAGATGCAAGGAGTCATGATGAAGGGCAAGACATTTACATAGCCTGATGATTTTTTAATGTTTAAAACCATTTAGACATGGTTTAAATGTTAAATTACGCAAGTGTGCAATCCCACTAACGTCTCTGCTACCTCACTTGGACTTCTTGGCACATCCTCATATTTGATATTAATATATAATACTTTCACAGTTTCTCAGATAATGTTGTGATGTTAGACAATCAGCATGGCTGTTAAATGGCAGTTAAATGTTAAATAAATAACATACTAATAACCAATCTACTGTTTATTTGAAAAGATGAGCTGATGCATGTTGAAACTGACAACATATTCCCTAATAAGGTCATCTGCATCTTCTCCCAGGAAGATAATGAGAGCGTTCAGGACACACTCCCTCTGAAGATGGATGTCATCAGCCTGGAACAACATTATCATCATTATTATTTTCCAAATCTCCTAATAAATGTATCCTTAACTCTTCCGCATAGTGTTCACAGTAAGAGGCCGCATCACATTCTGGCTCCATTGTGACTCCTTAACACAGGTGGATACCACTCTAACCAGTCAATGTGTCCACAGGGTATTTAAGATTTGGTCTTAACACTTGTCCTAAACCAGCTATCATTACCAGTCATGTGCAGTAGATAGACATTTTATGATCATAACATGAATAAATATACAGGTTAAGGACAGTTGTTCCGTTTGTGAGAACAAGTGGACATTTAACATTTAAACTTGGAAAGTTGGAAGCAACAAAATGTCATATTCAAGTACAGCAACACACCATCTCTTGTAACATATAAAACATCACATCACATTGGACTTAAACTGTCAGAATATTGAGAAAGCAGAACCTGTGACTAGATGCAGTGGACTCTGGGAAAAATGAGAGCACAACGGAGCAAATCCTTGAGATGCAGGAAACACCAGTTAATTATTAGCATAAATTCATCATAGACTATCACTCCTAAAGTGTTTTTAAATTGCATAATGTTTAAATTATGATCGCCTATTTCAATGAGGGTGAGCATTGGTGAAATATATACCTGGTCTAAAGTTTGTATGATGTTTGCTGTTTTTTCACGTGTTGCTCCTCCTTTGGCCTGGATAATGTGTATCAACTGATCTGAGTACTTGTCAATCTGGGCCAAAAACGTCTGCTCAAGGGGTAGAGCCACAAGCCTCTGGAATTCTGCATTGATCTGAAACATAAAAAGATATAGTGGATACTCTACCCTGCATTAAAAGAAACAAAAGGTTTCTCAACTGGTGCACACACACACACACACACACTTTTTAGCAGTCATGCTAAATACATAGGATGACTAATCAAAATTATCAGTAACATCATCAACACTCCTACCTCCTTCTCTCGGAAAAGTGCAGACCATCTCTCTATAAAGTCCTGAATCATTGGTTCTTGGTTCACCACTTCCTGTTGCCTGTAGGCAAATGTGCGAGCCATTTTGTCTGCAATGATGCCTTCATTGTTCTTCTTTTGGATCTCCTTGAGAAGTTCAAGTCTGACTTTTTCAAGACTTTCTTGAGTCTCTCCAACAGGGAAGGATGGATAAAAGTTAGCTTCAGCTCGTTTTGGCTTTTTTTACTTTTTTGGTAGGGAAAACATCTGTAGTTGCTTTAGATTTTAAAGAATTTACAGATACCTCTGGACAGCCCTGCACTTTGAGCTAAGTTCTGTAGTTCCAACCATAGCAGCCAGTGAAGGAGCCAGGTTCTTTCAAACAAGGATGCTTTTTGATTAAGGCCTCTGCAACTGCACAAAAATGTGCATCTTCTGGGTAAGCTTTGTATTTGTAAATTTCTTCTGCTACGCTATTCAAGATATCTGACTTCATTCAGGGAGGTGACAGCCAACATTTTGTGGCTCACCTGATACTCAGTGTTTCCCTTTTCAAGCTGGAGCTCAGTATCATATGAAAATCTTGGAACTGGAAAGTCCTCTGGCCACTGTTGAGTTCAAGATGACACAGGATGAGTGTATCATTGGATGCAAAAGAACCACTGTCACCCAAGTCAAGGGGAAAAAATGAGAAGATGCTGTGACACTGACAGTGTTATTTTTACATCACAAAGCGGTGACTGGGTCCCTCCCTTAGGTCCGTATCTGGGAGATTTAATCAATGAAATCAATGACGGTGATGTTTGCGGTCTGTCCTGAGGAAGACTACATCACTGAATTTGTGTCGGGCGGCCCAAAGTGTTATGCGTATCGCACGCTAATCCGGCAAGAAACAGGTCAAATGCAAAGGAGTGACACTAAATGCTAAAAACGCATCGGTGTTGAATTGAGATTGAAGTAGTCATTGCCAAAGTCTTCATCCATATATCGTAACCTTATATTAGCCTTTAATCCGAAAGTATCCTTTACCTTGCTGAGAAGCTCATCTATTGAGTCTGGTATACCATTTGGAAGAGTCCGTTTTTCAGTGTTGTTCTCCCCCAAGATCACCCTGAGTCTTGTAGGCTTTAAACCAGTCATGGCAGTCTGGGGAAAAGACACAAGCACAGTTAACGCTTTTGGTTAGCAGGACATAGATTTTTTCTTTGTAAACAAAAACAAATAAATAATAAAAAGGGGGGGAAAAAACATTGCCATTGTAAAGCTTTATGTATTTTAGACAGCTTATGACCTGCTTGTTGTTCACACACCAGCAATATTAATCAATATATCATCAGTGTGACTATATCTTTTGTTTCTGTGTAATAAAATCAATTACAGTCTCACCCTTTAAACATATATGTATCTTTTTAATGTGACAAGACGCATTCCTCCAATTCTGTAGTCTGCCAGTGGGTATGTATCACAGAGTTGTTGTGGCTCAACAAGTTCCACTTCCTTGCCTGGAGATGTTTTCAGATCAAAAGATCTGTAATGTTCAATATACCACCCACTGAGCTTCTTCACTATGAAGATTAACTTGTCTTGCAGTATAACCATTTGGAGAATTTCACAGAACTCTGGCAATCCTCCCAGCGAGCCATGGATCAAAATCATCCCACACTTGTAGTGTAGTCCATTGTGTGTCACACTTTTAGCCAGGCACACTGTATCTACATTTGTGGACTTCTGCCTCAGCACGGTTGCAACTTCCTTATTAAGAACATCAATCTGAACAGTGGAAACACTGGTTCACTTCCAAAGTAGGCTTTAGGAAATCTAAATGATTGCAAATGATGTGCCATGTAAAACTGATGTCTCTCTGACAGTGAAAAGAGTACATTTTTGAAACACCTGATATTCCTTACTACTTTTTTTTAAAAAAGCTATGCTTAGCTTCAAAGCGCATTGACCAAAGAGCTACTAGGGGACCAAACTGTCGGATCAATTGTTGATAATGTTCCACGAAATGGTGCTTAGTTTTAAGTTCACAGTCAGTCTTGAAATCTAATTTGATGCTCTGAGATCTTAAAGTCAAGATATGCAATGGTGTCCTCGGTATGAACAGGACATACAACAAGATCAACAACCTTCAGATCATGTCCTTCAGATCTGTTAAGATCTGCCATGCAGGCTCCTCACAGAGGCAGAAATCGGATGACTGGTTTAAAGCCTACAAGACTCAGGGTGATCTTGGGGGAGAACAACACTGAAAAACTGGACTCTTCCAAATGGTATACCAGACTCAATAGATGAGCTTCTCAGCAAGGTAAAGGATACTTTCGGATTAAAGGCTAATATAAGGTTACGATATATGGATGAAGACTTTGGCAATGACTACTTCAATCTCAATTCAACACCGATGCGTTTTTAGCATTTAGTGTCACTCCTTTGCATTTGACCTGTTTCTTGCCGGATAGCGTGCGATACGCATAACACTTTGGGCCGCCCGACACAAATTCAGTGATGTAGTCTTCCTCAGACAGACCGCAAACATCACCGTCATTGATTTCATTGATTAAATCTCCCAGATACGGACCTAAGGGAGGGACCCAGTCACCGCTTTGTGATGTAAAAATAACACTGTCAGTGTCACAGCATCTTCTCATTTTTTCCCCTTGACTCGGGTGACAGTGGTTCTTTTGCATCCAATGATACACTCATCCTGTGTCATCTTGAACTCAACAGTGGCCAGAGGACTTTCCAGTTCCAAGATTTTCATATGATACTGAGCTCCAGCTTGAAAAGGGAAACACTGAGTATCAGGTGAGCCACAAAATGTTGGCTGTCACCTCCCTGAATGAAGTCAGATATCTTGAATAGCGTAGCAGAAGAAATTTACAAATACAAAGCTTACCCAGAAGATGCACATTTTTGTGCAGTTGCAGAGGCCTTAATCAAAAAGCATCCTTGTTTGAAAGAACCTGGCTCCTTCACTGGCTGCTATGGTTGGAACTACAGAACTTAGCTCAAAGTGCAGGGCTGTCCAGAGGTGTCTATAAATTCTTTAAAATCTAAAGCAACTACAGATGTTTTCCCTACCAAAAAAGTAAAAAAAGCCAAAACGAGCTGAAGCTAACTTTTATCCATCCTTCCCTGTTGGAGAGACTCAAGAAAGTCTTGAAAAAGTCAGACTTGAACTTCTCAAGGAGATCCAAAAGAAGAACAATGAAGGCGTCATTGCAGACAAAATGGCTCGCACATTTGCCTACAGGCAACAGGAAGTGGTGAACCAAGAACCAATGATTCAGGACTTTATGGAGAGATGGTCTGCACTTTTCCGAGAGAAGGAGGTAGGAGTGTTGATGATGTTACTGATAATTTTGATTAGTCATCCTATGTATTTAGCATGACTGCTAAAAGTGTGTGTGTGTGTGTGTAAAAGCACCAGTTGAGAAACCTTTTGTTTCTTTTAATGCAGGGTAGAGTATCCACTATATCTTTTTATGTTTCAGATCAATGCAGAATTCCAGAGGCTTGTGGCTCTACCCCTTGAGCAGACGTTTTTGGCCCAGATTGACAAGTACTCAGATCAGTTGATACACATTATCCAGGCCAAAGGAGGAGCAACACGTGAAAAAACAGCAAACATCATACAAACTTTAGACCAGGTATATATTTCACCAATGCTCACCCTCATTGAAATAGGCGATCATAATTTAAACATTATGCAATTTAAAAACACCTTAGGAGTGATAGTCTATGATGAATTTATGCTAATAATTAACTGGTGTTTCCTGCATCTCAAGGATTTGCTCCGTTGTGCTCTCATTTTTCCCAGAGTCCACTGCATCTAGTCACAGGTTCTGCTTTCTCAATATTCTGACAGTTTAAGTCCAATGTGATGTGATGTTTTATATGTTACAAGAGATGGTGTGTTGCTGTACTTGAATATGACATTTTGTTGCTTCCAACTTTCCAAGTTTAAATGTTAAATGTCCACTTGTTCTCACTACGGAACAACTGTCCTTAACCTGTATATTTATTCATGTTATGATCATAAAATGTCTATCTACTGCACATGACTGGTAATGATAGCTGGTTTAGGACAAGTGTTAAGACCAAATCTTAAATACCCTGTGGACACATTGACTGGTTAGAGTGGTATCCACCTGTGTTAAGGAGTCACAATGGAGCCAGAATGTGATGCGGCCTCTTACTGTGAACACTATGCGGAAGAGTTAAGGATACATTTATTAGGAGATTTGGAAAATAATAATGATGATAATGTTGTTCCAGGCTGATGACATCCATCTTCAGAGGGAGAGTGTCCTGAACGCTCTCATTATCTTCCTGGGAGAAGATGCAGATGACCTTATTAGGGAATATGTTGTCAGTTTCAACATGCATCAGCTCATCTTTTCAAATAAACAGTAGATTGGTTATTAGTATGTTATTTATTTAACATTTAACTGCCATTTAACAGCCATGCTGATTGTCTAACAGCACAACATTATCTGAGAAACTGTGAAAGTATTATATATTAATATCAAATATGAGGATGTGCAAGAAGTCCAAGTGAGGTAGCAGAGACGTTAGTGGGATTGCACACTTGCGTAATTTAACATTTAAACCATGTCTAAATGGTTTTAAACATTAGAAAATCATCAGGCTATATAAATGTCTTGCCCTTCATCATGACTCCTTGCATCTTAATACTTTGATTTGTCTCATCATGAGTTGTATTTCTCTCTCAGTCTACACACACACAAGGCATTTATTTCAGGTAATTGTTTTGAAAAGTGACTTGTGCTGTGTACTCTACTTTAGGACAACAGTG
This sequence comes from Scortum barcoo, assembly GCA_023238725.1. Taxonomy (NCBI): domain Eukaryota; kingdom Metazoa; phylum Chordata; class Actinopteri; order Centrarchiformes; family Terapontidae; genus Scortum; species Scortum barcoo. Next base: position 28,346,795 of record CM041533.1, on the reverse strand, counting down.
CAGAGGATGTCCAGAGGGACCTGGAGCAACTTACCACGGCAGTGTTTGTTATTCGTAAGGAGGGAGAAGGACTGCAAGAGCCTCCAGCAGACATTGGCATTGTCATAGAGGGAATGGAGGTGTTGCATGACCTGACTTCAGTTGCCTCAGCTTGTGCCCATCTTCTAGGTTTGGTGTACATACTCAACCTAGCTTATCCAAAGCCTCTACGTTTCACATTTGAAGTGTTCCAGAAGGTGTTCATGCAGCTTGATCCACACAAGATGTCCTACAAAGTTCAGAGCTTGTATGGTAGACTTCACAGTTTAGAGTAAGGACTATAATGGTCCCCTGGCCCAAAGACTTCTGAGATCTTCTAAGATCTGGCCCAATATAAAAAATGTTTTCCTCAAATTGAGAAATTTTGCTTTTCAGGTTTTTGAAACAAAAAGTTACATAGCACTTGACTCTTGAGCATGAGCAGTTACTAGTTAGAGCTCAAAAATATATTCCACCATGCTGTTTGCTTTACAGAAAATGTATCTTAAAAACAGTTGTGAACATTGAATGAAACAATACCTTTGTGTGCCTTGTATGTTGAAGGCCATATTTGCCCAAAGTGATAGTGGGTTGGTAAAAGTTCATAAACAGATGCCAGGTTAGACAGCTTGTTAAATGTTGGATTGCTTTCAGATTTAGCTGGCTTAATAAGGCATTATATTGCTTGTTTCAATAATTAATTGTTCATGATCATGAACTGCTTTGATAAGTTGTTGAGAATTGCTTCTGTTAATTTTGGGCTGTTGCTGACACACTGGTGTCATCACTCTGTCCAGATAAATATAGACAATCAGTATTGGATCTGTGATTAGCCCTATTTCATAGTGGCAAATGCATAAAACAAGGGCGACTCAGCTCTTACTGTTGATTTGATGCTGTGTTCAATTATGTTCAAAAATATGTTCCGCTCAATCTTATGGAAGACGGATAAGAAAATGCTGACATTTGGTTACGCATTGTTGGGCTGATTGTTTACTTTTTGGTACAAAAGTTGCTCCCAACTGCAAAGTTAATAGAGAGTAGCAAAAGGCAGTTTTGTGTCTGTGATACTTAATTTCAGTCAACTTCAGTTTTTGTAATCATCAAGACAGTATTTTTAATATAATTTACAAACTATCTTTATGCATTGCTGTTACAACAAACGTTACAATCTTTGAAGCTATGATTTTAGGTTGTAAATGTGTAGAATTTACTTTTGAATGAGGCAAATACTTAAGGTGGATAAACTGACTTTCTTTACAATTGAGTTGAAGCAATGCAGACTTTTCATTTGAAAAAAATTAAATATTTATGTATATCTGATCTGATTCAGTAGAGTTAATATAACTTATTAAAATTAAGTTGGATAAACTCTATTCAATTGCTTGTTACCAACTGAAGCAGTTCATTTAAGTTGGTCCAACAATTCTCTTTTGTTTAAACAGAAATTGGACACAGTAGGAGGGGTCGTGATTTACCTGCGGTGGGAAATACATGAGTGGTCAGTCACATAGCCCCCATGCAAACACTATTGGTCATAAACACATTCGGCCTTTGTTTGTCATTTATTTACTATAAGACAACAGGATGTCTCGGCCATGGGAAAACATTCATCTGGAGTGATTAGCACATCTTGTCTAAGTGGAAATACACAGATGCCTGTAGGACCGTATAGTATTCACTCGCGAGGACGCCACAGATTCAGCCTACTGCAGCACCGACACTTATTTCAAAATCTACTTCACTAGACGTACTTTTACCATTCTAAAGTTAAATTCATTCATTCGGTTTAACCTCAGAAAAAACGCCAAAGCAGTCGTTTCTATGTTCCAACCAAAACATCAGCTAGAAAGCATAGGAACTGAGAAGTGGTCTGTGGTCACCACCTGCAGAACCACTCCTTTATTGGGGGTGTCTTGCTAATTGCCTATAATTTCCACCTGTTGTCTATTCCATTTGCACAACAGCATGTGAAATTGATTGTCAATCAGTGTTGCTTCCAAAGTGAAAGTTTGATTTCACAGAAGTGTGATTGACTTAGGAGTTACATTGTGTTGTTTAAGTGTTCTCTTTATTTTTTTGAGCAGTGTATTTCACTTTACAAACTGTTTACCTGACCTTGTTTGGTGTCACTTATTAGCACAACCTCACATGTGTGATTTTACAGTTATTCTTTCATTTTGACATACTGTATGTACTGGACCTAAAATCACACAAAAAACATTTTACAACACATTTTACATTAAAATGCAGGCAATGTTTTTTGCAGGCAAGGCTTTTTTTATACAACTATTTACAAATCAGGTGTCACAACAAGATGCCACAAATTATTTCACTCCAAAAAAGCTAGCATTTTAGCACTTTCCTTACAATAGCCCATTTTTACCATTTCTTCCTGCACCAAATGCACACCACATGATGAGAATATTTTGTATGCAAAAGAAAAAGCATTGGCACTAATTATGTTTAAATGCAGAATCTGTTGTGAAGGTTTATGTGTGGTTGTTAAACCATGGTATTGAATGAATGAGTAATTGTGTGTTGCATGTATTCTAATAATCTGTCAAATATTGAGTACTGATGTACTGGTTTATACTGCAGGCATTACAGCATTCAGAAAATAACAGGTGAAAAGAAAAATCAAAGGCAAATCTTGAAAGAGTTACATAAGTGGATTAAAGTAAGTTGTGGAAAAGATAAGGTAAGTTGTGACATGTGAAGTGAGATTCTGTAGAGCTTTTTTGATGTTGAGGAAGAGTGATTAGAAGACATATGAAGATGTAAATATGACAGTGAAAGATTTATAGCCGGCACAATCCTAAGCAGATACCGCTGGTTATATTTTGCAGATCAGCTGGGTGCTGGAGTCCTTCAAGGAAACTGGGTGTAAAGTGGCTAGAACTTGAAAAGAGATAGAACACTCGAAGATACCGTGGTTGAAAAGCGGCTGCGTACTAGGGAAGGATGGTCTGCACAGGCCAGAGGTTAGGGTTAGGACATCAGACGGAGGAAGACGGGACAGAGGTAGTCCACTGGGCCAGTGCTGTGGAATACTGCACATAGATTTTATATAGCTTTAAAAGTGTGTATTCATATAATATTCATATTCATGTATGTAATTATTTATTATCCACTAAAGTGTGTTCTCTACAGTGATTTGTTTTTAACACATATACCACTTCCTTATAGTAGTCTGTAGTTTTGAAATACCTTTTGGAACTATTTATTTACATGTAACTTCATTTAGAACAATTCAAATGACAGGGTCAACCCTTGGCATGAAATGCCTCAAAAGTAATATCTAAGAAACACCTCAGAAATATTGTCAAACTTTATTTAGGTTAGAAATAAAATAAAAGGTAGTTTACTGCAAATTAAAAATGCACATTATTTATGAACAACATAAATTTTGATTTGTGTTGAAGACAGGATTCTTTACTCTTCAAAGTGCAATAACACGCCTGTCTGTTACAATGTCTGACCTGTGGAGAGAGAATTAAGAATTGGATTTATGATCAGACAGTTTCAGTTATGAATGAAAACATCTTGAAGGGAGACTCATTTGTTTTAAAATAATCTAAATTACAATTAGACTTGGCCTGGCTTGTTTTTAAATTCAAGCTGTGTATCTAATATCTAGCTGTGATAGTTTGACCAAAACAGTCTAAATGTAAACTGCTGTCAGGAATCATCATTTTTGTCCAGTGATACAACCATTTACATATCAAATTATTCGTACCCTGTGCCTGCTGACTTGTGTCTCCAATAGCTCCTGGGGTGGTTGAAGTCGGCATCAGACACTCCAGGTTGATGTGGGTAATTCTGCCTTGTATCTGAAATTAGAGGTTGGAAAAAAATATATGGAAACTAAATATTACAACTTTTTATATTCCTTGGAATTTTAAAGAGGAGGTACATGACAAATAAATACTAAATATTAACTTGTCTCTATCCAACATAATACTGATCTGGATTCAGCCACATAATACAGGTGTGAATTATCACCGACCTCATGACTTAATGATGATTCACCTGACTATGATTCAAACACACAAATGATTCTTTGCTTCTTAAATACGGGGTAAGTTTTTGTCACTCACTGCTGGTTTGGTATCTCCCAACATGCAAAAGTTGGGAGAGTGTATTCACATCACTGTGAATATGGCTCAGTCTGTTACACCACTGTCAGTTGGGAAAAGTACACAATCATGTTCTTACCTTACTTATCTGCATGTCTTGCCAACAACTCTGGACATGTTGGAATATGCTGATGTTGTAGCTAAAAAACCTGCCTGATATCTGCAAAAAGCATATATTACATCATTTTTTGTCTATTCTAAAGTCATAAATAAGTAACTAAATAACTAAAAGATAGATCCTCCTAACATGTGTCAGCAGGCAGTGAGTACCTCAAGTCTCTGGATGTTGTGGGGCTGTCTTGGCTGACACACCTCTGCAACATTGCATGGAGGTTGGGGACAGTACCTCTGGAGTGGCAAACCGGGGTGGTGGTGGTCCCTCTTTTTAAAAAGGGGGACCGGAGAGTGTGTTCCAACTACAGGGGGATCACACTTCTCAGCCTCCCTGGGAAGGTCTACACCAGGGTACTGGAGAGGAGAATTCAGCCGATAGTCAACCCTCGGATTCAGGAGGAACAATGCAATGCGGTTTTCGTCCCTTGGTCGTGGTAACACTGGACCATACCCTCCACAGGGTGCTTGAGGGTTTATGGGAGTTTGCCCAACCAGTCCACATGTGCTTTGTGGATCTGGAGAAGGCATTCGACCGTGTCCCTCGTATGGTATTCTGTGGGGAGTGCTCCGTGAATATGGGGTCCAGGGGCCTTTGCTAAGGGACCGGAGCTCTGCTCTGTATGACCGGAGCAGGAGCTTGGTTTGCATTGCTGGCAGTAAGTCAGACCTGTTCCCAGTGCATGCATTTGGACTCCGGCAGGGCTGCCCTTTGTCACCGGTCCTATTCATAATCTTTATGGACAGGATTTCTAGGCGTAGCCAGGGGCCGGAGGGAGTCCGGTTTGGGAACCACAGGATTTCATCTCTGCTTTTTGCAGATGATGTTGTCCTGATTGGCTTCATCAAGCCAGGACCTTCAGCATGTACTGGAGTGGTTTGCAGCCGAGTGTGAAGCGGCTGGGATGAGAATCAGCACCTCCAAATCCGAGGCCATGGTTCTCGACCGGAAAAGGGTGGCATGCCCTCTCCGGGTGGGTGGAGAGGTCCTGCCTCAAGTGGAGGAGTTCAAGTATCTCGGGGTCTTGTTCACGAGTGAGGGAAAGATGGAGCGTGAGATTGACAGGCGGAATTGGTGCAGCATCCGCAGTTATGCGGTCGGTGTACCAGGACCATCGTGGTGAAGAAGGAGCTGAGTCGAAAGGCGAAGCTCTCGATTTACTAGGTCAATCTACGCTCCCAACCCTCACCTATGGTCATGAACTTTGGGTAAATGACCGAAAGGACAAGATCGCGGATACAAGCGGCCGAAATGAGTTTCCTCCGCAGGGTGGCTGGGCTGCTCCCTTAGAGATAGGGTGAGAAGCTCGGTCACTCGGCGAGGAGCTCGGAGTAGTTTCCAGCTGCCGCTGCTCCTTCGCATCGAGAGGAGTCAGCTGAGGTGGCTTGGGCATCTGTTTCGGATGCCCCCTGGACGCCTCCCTAGGGAGGTGTTCCAGGCATGTCCCACCGGGAGGAGGGCCTCGGGAAGACCTACAGGACACGCTGGAGAGACTATGTCTCTCGGCTGGCCTGGGAACGCCTCGGGGTGAGGTCCTCCCCGGAAGAGCTGGAGGAAGTGTCTGGGGTGAAGGGAAGTCTGGGCATCTCTGCTTAGACTGCTGCCTCCGCGACCCGGTCCCGGATCAAGCGGTTGAAAATGGATGGATGGATGGATTTTAATATTTCACAAAGTGAAATCAGCTGCTACATTACTGTTGGGAGATTTTAACAGTGCTGACCAACACGCAAGGAAAAATAAATGTTTTCGACATGAAAAGTAATCTATAGTAATATCTGTTCGGTAAGACAAAGAGCATGCACGTATTTCAGAGCTTAGATGTTTGTTTGATATGAGACTATCATGAATAATACTAAATAAGAAGTAAACCCCTTCTTAGAACATTTAGCTGTGAGAGCACAGACACACATCAATATCAGGACAAACACCAAACTGATTACTGTCTGGATACTTCACAAAGAGATTTTTAACAGATAAAGATAAAACAAAGCTAAAAATTAGCCTTATCACTTAGCCTGAGCATTGGAAACGAGCTAATGTTAGCTCTGCTTCAACGTCACAGTAAGATGAGAGCCACTATGGACTGTTATTGTAATCATTGACATCTTAGCTTTGTGGTTAATTTGGTAGGACATCAGATATAATAGTAATAGTAATAGTAGTAAACAGTAGTAATTACCTGTCCAGCAGAAATGTGTGTAACTCTCCATCAGTATGAATCTTTCAGCTCTCTCCACCTCTCAAAGGCTCCGGTGTTTACTCTTGTTTAATCTCCGACTCGGTCAAATCCTTTTTCTTTAGCTTCTTTTCTTCTCTGCTCATCTTCTGTTTCTTCTCTCTCAGTATCAGCAGTAGTTGTCAGAGGAGGGAGGCTCAGTTTTCTCTCTGCTGCTGCTCCTCATTGAGTAAACAAACAAACTCTTGAAACTGGCAGCAACCTGTTAGAATTTGAGTGTGACCGGGGCACCCACAGCATGTTCACAAACTTTGATTGACACTGTGTCACTCCTCCTGCTCTGATTGGTTGTGTTGACCAGGTGTGGTGAATTTTTCCAAATGCCGTTAGAGGCAGAAGGCGGGATCAGAGGATGCTGATTATTATCACAGATAATCTTTCTTAGGTGATCTGACAGATGATCTCCCTGATGATCTGTCAGGGTTACCCAAGATGGCATTGTGGTTGTGTGTGTTAAAAGTCTATGGCTTGGAAGACAAAGCTAAGCAGGGTATATGAAAAGAAGTCATCCAGGTGTGTTAAACTCTTCCACCAGAAGCCAAAGACAAACTATCAGATGTCACTGATACGGGACATTGCCTTGGCCCCAGAAAATTGACACAAACCAAGAGGAATCATCCTGCAGTTCACACCTCGGATCTACTGCAATGCTGTGTGATATTCTGTGAAAAAACTCAACTTTTCATAAGAACAAAAACTTGAAGCTAGCAGAGGACTTGTCTGCAGAGGAGACATGAGGAATAGACTCTGGCCAGCTGGAGAAAAGGCTCAGAAAGAAAAGAAGCTAGCTTTCTTTGTTGGAGGCCATGCTTTTGTGAATGGAACTGAAATATTCCCACCTTAGAGAAAAGATTGGTGTGTCAAATCTAGCATAACCCTAATCAGAGTTCAGTTCACAATGCTGTTTCATTTTTTTCTCTTCCTTTTTTCCTTCATCTACATTGGTGCGGGAGGCTTTTTTAAACATTTCAAATGCACAAGTTCACCAGAAGCCTTTGCCCTTAATTAAAAACTGCTAGGATGTATAATTAATTAATTTTGATGATGTGCACAAATGCTAATTATAAGTAAATGCAAGGTTTAATTAAAAAACACTTTTTCACTTGTTCTTTTACCTCAAAGAGAAGAGAAAATAGCATTCTTGATATGTTACAGTCAACACATTGTACTGTATCCACATATTCACACTCAGGTTTGCTCCCTTAGTTTGTTATGTTACATTCTTAGGGACCACAAGTTCTCAGTTATTGGGTCTATCTTTACTTTTTTTTTTCCTTTTATCTATTATGTCTTTGTCTATTATTTCTAAGAGGGCTAAGAAATCACATCAAGCATATAGCCACTTTTGCAACAGTATAATACCAACTTGTGTTTTAAACAAGAATATCATATCAAGATGTTTGTTTTTGGAGGTCACAGTGGGGATGTGATTTATCTATCTCATCGGTCAGGAAGATCAGCTGATGCTTGGATTTTGAAAAAATGTTTGAATGAAAAAGTTTTCTGACTGTGACAAAGATGGCCATTGCATATGCCTTGTACTTGAAAATGTAATTACATCATAGTAAATGTTTATAGCTTTAATTCAGAAACAGAGAATAATGCTTATATTAACAGATTGGAAAAATTGTTACTTAACTGGTCATCTAAATGTACAAATTCAATCATAATCTTCAGAGGAGACTTCAATACTGTGCTGGTTAGTTAGATTGACAGGTGGCCTTCAGGGTGTTTGGATTCATCAAGTTGTAAATGAAGATGTTCTTACATAAATTTAATTTAACTGATACATGGAGAGATACCCATGATAAACAATACCCTTGTGTATTGATTATTGGCTTGTCTCCAAAGATCTGAAAAACATTTTAACAGACATTATACCTTCACCATTGTCCGATCATAGACTGTTCATATTTAGATTCCTTTAACAACTTACACCACTAAATACTGAAACTTAATAGTTCTATTCTTAAACATAGTGTTGTAACTGCTGAATGAAAATGAAAGAATGATTAGTCATTACTGGAACAAAGCTCTAAATTAAAATGTGTATAGTAATAATAGTTAAACACAATACAGTACTTAAGATTGCAACTTTAGCATCCGAGCCAGTAGATGCCCTCACTGAGCCTGAAAGGACTGAACTTATTGATCAGCAGCATAGCTTGGATAAGATATACAAGCATAATGCTAAAGGAGCATTTGTTAGTAAATGTAGAAAATGGCTTGAGGAAGGAAAACAGAACTCTGCATTGTTTTTTAGACTAGAAAGGCAAAAATCAATAAAACAATAAAACCAACACTATACAGTGATTACAATTCAACAGATTGATCACTGATGATCAAAAATAATTGTTTTGTTGTGCTGAGTTTTACAATAATCTTTATGCCTTCAAGTATTGCCATCAATCTGCCTCTCACTCTTGTGATCAATTCCTAATATTAATCAGATGAATGAGGCAGATTGTGATTTTTCTGACAGACCCATTTCATTGAAAGAAATTCCTGATGCTATAAACCATTTAAAATGTAATAAATAATAAATAATGTGATGACTTTTGTCAAAAACATTTACATTTTGGAACATAGAACAGAAAATGTACAAACTATTCTGTGCTAATATATAATTTATTTGAATATATTTTGCTGCTTCAGCTGGGGTCTTCACCATAGTAACAGTTGTGTGCTGTAGTACGTGGTATTTCGACACACAGCATGGCAAGGAAAAAAGTGATTACTCAGAAACAAAGTTGGGCCACTTAGCAACAGCCAACATAACCTGCTAATAATATTGTATTTATCTACAAAACTCCTGTGTGTCTCTGTTCAGTAATATTGCAGTATTGCAATTAAAAGTAAAATTTCAAATAGGGCTTCTTCGCAACTCTATGGCAATAAGGAAGTTCAGTCATCAGTCAACTTCAGAATTGTAAGTCATTTAACTTAGGTTATTCACACATTTAAATATGTATACAAATTAGTATAATATACTTGCATTTCATAGTAATGCAATTAAACTTAAATAATATATTTACATTGTAATTTCATTGATTAATCATGACGTGCATGCTAACTTGGTAAATATATGTGAATCTAGACCCTTCTTATTGTATTGTACCATATTTCAGTGTTCCAAGTTCTTACAAACAACAAACAAGACTGAAGAAGAATATTAACCATGACAATATAGATGTTTAACTATATTCTTCCTTGAAACACAGCAGGACAATACATTAACAAAGGCTGGAGCAGAATTATTATATAAAAATTATTTATATCACAGGTTATCTAGCGCTGAGGGTGCAGCCCCCTCACTCTGACATCTCTCCATTAATGTGTGTATTCAAACCTGTGTGTATGTAAAATGTAATACCAGAGTGAAAATAAGCAATTTCCTTCGGGATAAATAAAGTTGTATTATTATTATTATTTTTTTAGGTAAAATGATACTTCCACCAGAGCCCCTTGAGGCAAACTTTGATTTGTGATACTGGTCCATAGAAAAAAATGACTTCACTATATTTCACTCACAGCACAGTGTTTTAGCTGGCTTAGTATGGACAGAACAGGACATAATGCATAGACTAAAGTATCCCTAAAATTTTATATATATAAGAAAAAAATATTAAGTTACCGTTTGTGGACTGGACCTCTGAAGGAAGGATCAAATTTGTATGGTTCTCCTGGAAGAAATAACAGTAAATTAAAAGAGTCAATAAATTTAGGGCAAACCAAATTAAATCAGTTGCTAAGGCCTGTAGCAGGTGGTTGGTCATAGTCAGGCAACTGATGTTTAAAGTATTGTCTGCTCTGCTCATTTCATGTATGTATTTGCATGTTGTTTGTTAGGCAGAAAACCACCTGCAGTAGAACCTGTTTACATTTCACTAAAAAGGAATGGAAAAGAGACATAATCATTTTCCAGAACATAGCTTATTAAGTGGGCTTGTGTGACTGTCTAAAGTTCTGTCATCTGAAGAAGATGGATCCAGAGGAACACCGTGGCTGCAAAAGAGGATTTAGGAAGAGCAGTGGTTATAAAAGCACCTCTGTATGCACTATGATGGAACAATAATCACATCACACACTTCCACCATGCAGTACTCCCACTGCATCATGTTGACCCAAAATTATGGAGTAAAATATTTACTGCAGTGGCCAGCATTGTCCTATTCAGCAGTGGAGTATACTGACAGCTCTCTCCCTTTCTAAGATGGCGGCGCGCAGCAGTGCAGAGGCTTCTCGTGCTCCCGGGGTCAAGCCCCCTATTAGTACTTTTCTGGTTGGTCTTGAGGCCAACTTTACCGGTTTTGCTTGTGTAAACAAGCGTGTAAGGTACAGCCGAACCGAACTTATTAAAATAAGCGGATGGTTCGGCCACGAGCACAACTATACAAACAGCGGACCTCGGCCTCAGGGCCCTGCTGGGCAGACTGCAGCTCCTGAGGACACCGGACTGGCGCAGCGCTGCCCGCCGGACAGAGGGCAAGAGGAAGCGGTGTGCGCGGAAGCAGAAGAGGGGCAAACGGGGCGGACTGCTAGCCAGGCTAAAGGCTAACACCGGGAGACCACCGATCCCGTCCCTGTTCCTGTCCAATGTCCGCTCCCTGGACAACAAGCTGGACCTACTTCGACTGAGGCTGGGGGTTTCCCGTGAGATGAGGAACTGTGCGGTGCTTTGTCTTACGGAAACCTGGCTGAACGACAACATGCCGGACCCAGCCTTCCAGATCGACGGCCGGCTTCTCTTCCGTGCGGACCGCAACCAGCGGTCGGGGAAAGCCATCGGGGGCGGATTATGCGTCTTACGTGAACAAAGACTGGTGCACAAACTGTACTCTGGTGAACAGCCACTGCTCCGAGGCGATAGAGCACATGACTGTAAAGTGCCGGCCACACTATCTGCCTCGTGAGTTTACGGCGGTGTTTGTTACGGCTGTTTACATCCCGCCGGGTGCTAAAGGCTAACGAAGCGCTAAAGGAGCTTCACAACAACATCAGCTCGCTCCAGCACAAACACCCGGAGGCGTTTTACGTGGTTGCGGGGGATTTCAACCACGTAAACCTGACAGACACCCTGCCTAAGTTCTACCAGCATGTCACCATACCAACACGGGGAAATAACACGCTGGACCGTGTTTACACCAACAAACGAGACGCATACAGAGCCGTCCCCCACCCCCACCTGGGCTTCTCTGACCACATCTCCATCATGCTGCTCCCTGCCTATCGTCCTCTGCTCAGATGCCACACACCAACGCAGAGGACCATCACCGTGTGGCCCAGTGATGCTGTCCCCGCACTGCAGGACTGTTTCCAGCGCACAGACTGGCAGATCTTCAGGGAGGCAGCTGTCCGTGAGGGAGAGGTGGACCTGGAGGACTATACATCGGCTGTCCTCGGCTACATCAGCAAGTGCACAGAGGACGTCCACCAGCACCAGAACAGTAACTGAATTATCCGAACCAGAAACCCTGGCTGAATGCGGAGGTCCGGTCTCTGCTGAAAGCCAGGGATGCTGCGTTCAGGTCTGGTGACAGACTGGCACTCAGAGCGGCTAGGAGACAGCTGACTGCAGGAGTGAAGAGGGCCAAGGCCGCATACGCCCAGAGGATCCAGGGACACTTCACGTCCAACGATCCAAGGAGTATGTGGAGGGGCATAAAGTGCATCACAGACTATAACACCAGAGATGCACAATGCCCCAGGGACCCCTCTCTACCCGACGCTCTCAACAACTTCTACGCCCGCTTTGATGACACCTCCCCCAGCACCAGATTCACCCCCCCACCAGGAGAAGAGCCCCTCAGGGTGACCGCAGCAGAGGTGAGGAGGACCCTCCAGAGGATTAATCCACGCAAAGCTGCTGGTCCCGATAACATCTCCGGGCGGGTGCTCAAGGGCTGTGCATACCAGCTCACCGAGGTGCTGACGGACATCTTCAACACCTCTCTCCAACAGGCGGCGGTCCCCACCTGCCTGAAGACCGCCACGATCATCCCCATCCCCAAAACGCCCACAGTGACAGGCCTGAATGACTATCGGCCGGTAGCCCTCACCCCGATAGTCATGAAGTGCTTCGAGAGACTGGTCATGGCCCACATCAAGGACTGCGTCGACGTCACTGTGGACCCGCACCAGTATGCATATAGGAAGAACAGATCCACAGAGGACGCCATTTCTTCTGTGGTCCACACAGCCCTCACCCACTTAGAGAACAAAGACTCTTATGTCCGCCTGCTCTTTGTGGATTTCACCTCTGCGTTCAATACAATTATACCGCAGACCCTGGTCCAGAAACTCACAACACTCGGACTGAGCTCCACCCTGTGTAACTGGGTTCTGGACTTTCTGACAGACAGACCGCAGTCTGTGAGGATCCACGACGTCTCCTCCTCCTCCATCAGCCTCAGCACCGGCTCCCCCCAAGGGCTGTGTGCTGAGCTGAGCCCCTCTGTTCACCCTGTTCACCCTGCTCACACACGACTGCTCAGCGATACATCCGAGCTGTCTGATCGTGAAGTTCGCGGATGACACAGCTGTGGTGGGACGGATCGGATCGCTAACAACGACGAGAGTCCGAACTACAGGCAGGAGGTGGTGGAACACCTGGAGGGTTGGTGCAGACAAAACAACCTCTGCATCAACGTGAAGAAGACCAAGGAGATGATCGTGGACTTCAGAAGGGGCAGACACCTCCCCTCTCCCCTGTACATCGGAGGGACTGCGGTGGAAGTGGTCTCCAGCTTCAGGTACCTGGGCGTACACACATCTCTGACGACCTCACCTGGAGCAAGAACACTTCATGTCTCATTAGGAAGGCACATCAGCGTCTCTACTTCCTCAGGAGGCTGAGGCACGCCGGGATGGGGAGCTCAGTCCTGACCTCCTTCTACAGATGTGTGGTGGAGAGCGTCCTGTCCTCCTGCATCATCGTGTGGCACGGCAGCTGCTCGGCGGCAGAGAAGAAGGCTCTGCAGAGGGTGGTGAAGGCTGCACAGAGGACTGTGGGATGCAGTCTACCCACCACCACGGACATCTACACCTCCAGATGCAGGAAACGGGCCTCCTGCATCATGAAGGACCCCACTCACACTGCACATGCACTGTTTGTCCCCCTCCCCTCAGGCAGGAGGCTGCGGAGCATTAAGAGCAGGACCACCAGACTGAGGAACAGCTTCTTCCCGGAAGCTGTGAGACTGTTGAACTCTGGAGGACCCCTGTAGCCCCCTGCTGCCCCCACCACCATCACCCCCCCCCTCCACTTCCCTCCCTCTTCTGACAGCCACCCAAAGACAATACACACTGCAACACCTGCACAGAATGCAGTTGCTTTTTTGCACTACAGTTAATCCTATTTATTCTGTTATTTTGCACTACCTCATTTTTGCTTTTCTATCTTGTTTATTTTATTTTGTAATATTATACTTTTTTTTTTATCTTTTATACTTATTCTATTTGGGCTTGCACCGGGACCAGGGTAGCTAATCTCGTTCCTTCCCATGTTTGACTTGTGTTGGAATGACAATAAAAAATCCTTGAATCCTTGAATCCTTGAATCCTTGAATCCTCTTGCTGTGAGGTGACAGTGCTAGCCACTGCACCACCAATATTTACTCTTCATCTTCATCTTCAGAATAAGGTTTTAAGCAATTACTTATTGACAAAGGCAATAGGATAAGATAATCCCTTAGTAATCCCTCAGCAGGGAAATTTGCAGTGTTAAAATAGCAATAGCAAGTGCAATAACTAGAGGAATAATGAAGAAAAAGCAAGATTAAAAAAAAGGACCATAATAAGACAGTAAGACCATTATAATTGAACAACTACAATATAATGACTATATTATTTTGTTTTGAGATGTCTTTTTACATTTTATTTATTTATATAAACAAAGAGTTTGTCACAATAGAGAGCATCCTCTGCCTCAGTGCAGTGCAGTGTGGTATGGCAGCTGCACTGCACAATTCCCTGTGGTGAAAACAGCACAGGGGATTGTGGGAAGTCCTCTTCCAGACCTGGACTCAATATACGCTTACCAGATCCAGAAGAAGGCCTGAAATATTGCCGCTGCGCTGACCCTACCCACCCGACGGCAAATGGACTGTTTGTACCGCTTCCATCTGGAAAGCGGTACAGAAACATAAAAACCAAAACTACCAGACTGAAAAACAGCTTTTTCCCCAGAGCTGTACAATGCATTTCCCCCTATTAAGAACTTGAGACATGTAATGACTACACTTAAACAACTGACCCCCACTGTACATTGCTGCTACAACTTTACATCTTTAAATATTTATGTACATATTACATATTTTTACATATATTTATGTTTAAAGCTGGAAGTTGGAGTTGGGACCAGTAAGCAGAGTTGCAGTCTTACACGCTTCTCTGTGCCTCCATTAGAGCAGGTGCACACCCAATATATATAGAATAGAAACTGTGTCTGCCCAGTGACCATTTAAACTCTTAAAACCAAAAAGGGGAGTCATTCAGAAAAATCTAATAAAAATTAACACAACCGCTGCTGTAGCAACTCAGCAACAGCACCGTAATAAGAAAATTAAGTGTGGCCTCTTAAACATCAGATCTCTGGCCTCTAAGGCTGTTCTGATAAATGCTTTGATATCAGACTCTGATATAGACCTGTTCTGCCTTACTGAGACCTGGCTAGGTCAGGAAGAATATTGTTAGCCTAAATGAATCCACTCTGCCCGAAGTCATTCTAACATTCATGTTCCTCAAGACACTGGATGAGGAGGTGGAGTTGCAGCCATTTTTAATTCAGCCCTATTAATAAATTCTCGGCCTAAAGAGGGCTACAGCTCATTTGAAAGCCTTACTATTACTCTTTCATCTCCATCCTGGAGGAGCACAAAGCCAATATTAGTTGCTGTAGTGTACCGCCCCCCTTCAGGCCCATACTCTGAATTCTTATCTGAATTTTCAGAGTTCTTGTCAAATTTAGTCCTTGAAAATGACAAGGTAATTAATTGTAGGTGATTTTAATATTCATGTGGACATGGATAGTGACAGTCTTAGCACAGCATTCATCTCATTATTGGACTCCATTGGGTTTTCTCAGAGAGTAAATTCTCCAACTCACTGTCACAATCACATCCCTTGATTTGGTCCTTACCTATGGTATTGATATTGAGCACTTAATAGTCTCCCCCAAAATCCTATATTATCAGACCACTACTTAGTATCATTTGAATTCCTATTACAGGACTATGCACCACTAGAAAAATTAGTGTTCACTAGATGGTGACCCAATTATTGTACTACTAGGACTAAATTTAAGGAAGCAATTCCGACAGCAGCATTAAAGTCAGTAAGATTTCCTAGTATCTCTGACGACTCTCATGATTTTTTGAGCTCCCCCCAAATTGACCAACTTGTTAGTAACACCATGGACTCACTCAGAGGCACTCTGGACTCTGTTGCGCCCCTAAAAAGAAAGATCATAAAACAAAAGAGATTGACACCATGGTTTAACTCTGCAACTCGCAAGTTAAAACAAACAACACGACAATTGGAAAGGATATGGCGCTCCACCAAAGAGGAGGACTCTCGCCTAGCCTGGAAAGAGAGTCTCAAAACATATAGGAAAGCCCTGTGTGTAATGCCAGAGCAGCCTACTATTCGGCATTAATAGAGGAAAATAAGAACTGCCCTAGGTTTCTTTTCAGCACTGTGTAGCCAGGATGACACAGAGCCATAGCTCTATTGAACCCTGCGCATCCCCTTAAGTTTAAGTAGTAATGATTTCATGAGCTTCTTTAATGACAAGATTTTGAATATTAGGGACAAAATTTGTCAGGATCTGCCCTCGTTAGACTCCGATGATCTATCTAATGTGCCTTCAGACTCAGGAAATTTAGGAGCAGATACATTAAAACCTGACAATTGCTTAGACAGTTTTATTCCAATTGGCCTTCCCGAATTATCCTCGTTAGTTTCATCATCGAAAGCAACAACTTGTCTCCTAGACCCCATCCCAACTACGCTGCTTAAGGAAGTTTTCCCATTTATTGGCACATCACTGCTTGCATATTATTAATCTGTCTCTGGTGTCAGGCTTTGTACCCAAGTCTTTTAAAGTAGCTGTAATTAAACCATTGATCAAAAAACCTACACTTGATGCAGATGTGTTAGCCAATTACAGACCAATATCCAACCTCCCCTTTTTGTCTAAGATCCTAGAGAAAGCCGTTGCCAGCCAGTTATGTAATTATCTCCACAGTAATAGTCTTTTTGAAGATGCACCACTGCCTTGCCATCCTCGGAACCTCAAGGTTTTATATGATCAGGATATGTCCTTCGACACCCATATTAAGCATATTTCAAGGTCTGCCTTTTACCACCTGAGCAACATGGCAAAAATTTGACACTTTTTGTCCCAAAGCGATGCTGAAAAATTAGTACATGCATTTGTCTCTTCCAGGCTGGATTATTGTAATTCACTTTTATCAGGCTGCCCAAACAAGTCGTTAAAGACTCTACAGCTGGTCCAGAATGCCGCTGCTCGGGTGCTGACTAGAACCAGGAAAAGAGACCATATTACTCCAGTATTGGCTTCTCTGCATTGGCTTCCTGTAAAATTTAGAGTGGATTTTAAAATCCTACTCCTCACATATAAGGCTCTACATGGTCTGGCACCATCATATCTTAATGAATTGATAACTCCTTATCATCCGACTAGAGTGCTGCGCTCCCAAAACGCAGGCTTACTTGTAGTTCCCAGGGTTTCCAGAAGTAGTCTAGGGGGCAGAGCCTTCAGCTATCAGGCCCCTGTTCTCTGGAACCAGCTCCCAGTCTGGGTCCGAGAGGCAGACACAGTGTCAGTGTTTAAGAATAGACTTAAAACCTTCCTTTTTGATAAAGCTTATAGTTAGGGCAGGGCACAGGCTCGCCCTTAGTTATGCTGCTATAGGCTTAGACTGCCAGGGGGGCTCCCATGATGCACCGGGCACCTCTCCCTCTTCCTCTGTCTCTGCTTCCTCTTTCTCCTGCTTCCTCTTCCTTTGCTTCCTCTACTCTTATTATGATAGTAGTGCAAACTGGAGTCACCTTATAAACTGGTAAAAGTGGCTAAAGTGGTTAAACTGGTTAAAGTAGTTAAAGTGGTTAAATTGGTTAAATTGGTTAAAGTGTTAAAGTGGTTAATGTGAATACTCTTATGTCCTGTAAAGTGCATGTTACTGCCGGAGCCCCAGGTCCTCTTTGTTCTCTCCGGTCTTGCAGGTTCCTCACTTGATTATGGTTGTGGTCCATCTGTCTGAGGTTCACTGGCCTGGTGGGGGGGACATGATCTGTGTCTGTGTTGTGGAGAGAAGGTCGAGTGGCCCAGAGCTCCATATGAGGACATCTAGAGATGCACCTGGACTCACGGACTCATTTATATTACCTGTGATACCTTCACACATGGACTAAACCCATGAACTCAGTTTATCTACAGCTTATTACGACCCATGTATAACTCCATATATGAGTGATGATGTTCTCTGTACATGTGGCATATATTGCACGTCTGTCTGTCCCAGGGAGAGGGATCCCTCATCTGTGGCTCTTCCTCAGGTTTCTTCTTTTTCCCATAAAGGGTTTTTTGAAGTTTTTCCTGACTTGGTTCGAGGGTCTAAGGACAGAGGGTGTCACAACTGTACAGATTGTAAAGCCCTCTGAGGCAAACAATGTTTGTGATTTTGGGCTCTAAATAAATTTGATTAAATTTGATTTTGAAGTCACCAATCTTAATTTTGTTATGTGAAAACATGACGACAATAAAGTATCTTGATTCTTGATTCTTTTTCCCCTGTGTTTTTTCCCTTGTGTGTGTTCCAGTTCAACTTTACACACACCTGGCCTCATCTACACACCTACAGTTGAGCATCAATCGAGCCACCTACTCCTCTTCAAGACCGGCTCATTTCTCCGCTCTTTGCCAGACCGTCTGTTATCATCCCTTGGTAACTGTGTGGCTTGGATGTTGTTTCATTGACTCTGCTAGAGCTAATTTCTGATCTCCTTGTCTCCCTAGACTCCTGGATCCAGGGAGTGGCGCGGTGGGACTGTGGGGTTCGTGTGTGTGTTAATTAATGTCATGCAGAAAAAGTGTTGATAAACTTACAGAGATAACAGTATGTTGTTGTTCTTGAAGCAATAGAGATAGAGATCAACAATACATGGTGTCAGAAGTGCTGGACCCATGATGGATTGAGTCTAATAAGCCTGTGAAGACCAGTTTGACCACTTTGCAGAAGTTTGGTGAATGAAGGCTACAAACGAGAGGTTAATCCACGCCGGACGGTATTAGCCGACAAGCTGAGCTAACCCACCGTCAATTCTGTATTGCCACTATGGAGCAACTAGTGACTTTTTCCCCGCCAGCAGCGTTTGATTTTGAACCCAGCTCGTGGCAAACATGGATCAGGAGGTTTGAACGCTTCAGGACAGCATCTGGCCTGGCAAGTAAAGAGGGGGATTATCAGGTAAATTCCCTGATCTACATAATGGGAGATAAGGCTGATGATATCTTGAGTTCCCTACCTCTAACCCCGGCACAACTGAAGGACTATGAGACAGTTAAAAGGGATTTGATAACCACTTTGTAGGAGTACATAATGTCATATATGAGCGGGCAAAATTTAACAAAAGAAGCCAGGAGGTAGGAGAGAGTGTGGAGCACTTTATTACGGATGTCCATAAGATGGCAGAACTCTGCAACTATGGGGATTTACGTGAGGAAATGATCCGTGATAGGATTGTTGTGGGGATACGCGATGCTGGTTTGTCAGAGAGACTAGAATTAAATGCTAAATTGGATCTGGTCACAGCAATCGCGCAAGTGAGACAGCACGAAGAGGTGAAAAAGCAACAAACCGTTTTACGATCGGCTGATTCTCCCACTCACAAGGATGCAGTAATGCATAATAAATACAAGAAAAATAACTACAAGCAGAGAACAAATCATGCCCAAGCCTCACGCCAGTCTACCTCTGCCCAAGTAAAACCCTGTGGAAAATGTGGAAAAGCCACAAAGCATTCATGGAGTGAGTGCCCAGCAAGGGATGTCGAATGCAGAAAATGCCACAAGAAGTGACATTTTGCAGTTGTGTGCAGGTCAGCTCAGACCCTCCATTCTGTAGAGGTAGGGTCGGATGCAGCAGAGGCAGTATATTTGGGTACAGTGGCCGTGCAGTGTCCACAGAAAAGACCTAGATGGAAAGAAAATCTGATAATGAATGGGGAGTCTGTGTGTTTCAAGATAGACACAGGGGCAGACGTCACTGCAGTTCCTGCATCTGTATACACAAGGGACAGATATGATCCACTCTCACCCTCCAGCAGGTCCTTTTATTGCC
Organism: Scortum barcoo; assembly: GCA_023238725.1. Taxonomy (NCBI): domain Eukaryota; kingdom Metazoa; phylum Chordata; class Actinopteri; order Centrarchiformes; family Terapontidae; genus Scortum; species Scortum barcoo. The sequence goes on along the minus strand of CM041533.1, from coordinate 28,326,926 downwards.
CTAATAATGTGCCACTGGACACCATGGGACAGGTGGATGCAGTTATTGAGAGGGGAGACAGAAAAATTGAGGAGACAGTTTTTGTGGTTAGGGACCTAGCCATGCCACTGCTCGGCTACCCAGCAATTGTGAGACTAAACATGATCCCCCATCTGAACAGCATTGAAGATGCAGAGACATTTTTCCGCTCAGCTTACCCGGAGGTGTTTTTGGGGTTGGGGCAACTTGAAGGGGACTACAAAATAAAACTAAAAGAATCAGCACAGCCCTTTGCCCTCTCTGTCCCTCGACGGGTGGCTCTTCCCCTTAGGAGCAAAGTCAAGGAGGAGCTCGATCGGATGGAGGAGATGGGGGTCATAGCCCGTGTAGGATCCTACTAAGTGGTGTGCAGGTATGGTTCCTCTACAACAGGACAACAGGAAAATTGCGCATCTGTGTGGATATGACACATCTCAACAACAGTGTTGAGAAAGGGAAGGGCTCATCCTGCCTGCAGTGGACAAGACACTGGCAAGATTGGAAAGAGCCACAGTCTTCACAAAACTTGATGCTGCGTCAGGTTTTTGGCAAGCACCCCTACACAAAGACTCACAACTGCTCACAACTTTTATCACTCTGGAAGGCAGGTACTACTTCAAAAGGCTGCCTTTTGGAATAACATAAGCCCCAGAACACTTTCAAAAGAGAATCTCTCAGCTTGTTGATGGCATTGATTTAGTCCTCTGTCATGCTGATGATATACTCGTGAAAGGAAGGGACCAGGCTGAACATGACGACAGGCTGCACAAGGTGCTGACAAAATTCAGAGAGGCGGGGCTGACTTTGAATGACAAGTGCAAGTTTGCGATGACAGAAATCAAGTTTCTCGGACACGTTGTCAATGCACAAGGCATCAGAGCAGATCCTGAGAAAATCAAAGCAATCTGGGATATGCCAGAACCAAAGAATGTGGCAGATATACGCCGCTTTATCGGCATGGTCAACTTTGTGAGGAAATTTTCTCCACGCCTCCCTGAACTGACAAAACTGCTCCGAGAAGAGTGATGCTGGCTGGACATGGGAGGTGCCTCAAGAAAAGCTTTCATGGACATGAAAGGAGATTTTTGTCAGGGCAGAATATCTTTCAAAAAGATCATTACTAGCAGGTATAAGTATTGGGTGGATCTCTGCCCTGCTGTGGATGAAAGCCCAAACTCCCTTGAGTGCAAAGGCAGCATTCAAACTGGAGGAGTCCTCATCTGCAATAGTAGGTAATGAGATATTGTTTAGGTAAGAGGCAATGTTGGAGTCGAGTCCTCAGTTGACACGGGCCCTTCTGTGTGGAGTTTGCATGTTCTTCCCTGTGTCTGCGTGGGTTCTCTCTGGGTACTCCAGCTTCCTCCCACAATCCAAAGACATGCAGGTTAGGTTAATTGGCAACTCCAACTCCAAATTGCCCCTAGGTATGAATGTGAATGTGAGTGAGTGGTTGTCTGTCTTTCTATGTCACTGTGACTGACTGGCGTCCAGTCCAGGGTATACCCCGCCTCGCCTCGCCCAAGGTAGCTGAGAGATAGGCTCCAGCACCCCCTGTGACCCTGTGTGTCAGGATACAAGTGGGAATAGAAAATGGATGGATGGCAATGTTGGAGTCAGACTTCTCTCAATGCTAAAGGGATTTGGATTTCTAACCATTTTATTAATCTTTAGTAGATCATATGAGACATTGTCACACTGTGCTCTTATCATGTTGATAAATGAGTGATCACTGTTCTTATTTTTCAGTTGATGGGCAAAGGACTGAACTTATTACCATATTCATAATACTTTCACTGTTTAGTGAAAAGTAATAAAAAGAAAAAAAGAAAAGTGTGATCCATAATGAGTTTGGTCTTTGCAGCCACTAGTGCTTTTGGATTTGCAAGTTTGAATGTTTGTTTATTTATTCATTGTATTTTTCCTATTGTCCTGCAGCACTTTCTTTCAATGAATTCCAAGTATAAGCGATGAGATGTCCTCGTAAAGCAGCTTTTGTCGAATAGCAGTAGATACCAGAGAACTGTTATTGTCAAGAAAAAATTGTCATAGGTTGTTTTGGACAAAAGTACAGAGGGTGTCACTGTTCAAAAGTATTGAGTTGACTCCCCAAATTGTAGGGATGCTGAATGCTAGGTCAATATGCAGATATGCACTGAGGCATGGTCTGATAAGACAATAGAATCTATACGGCAGGCCTGAACTGGATGAAAAAATAGTTTAGGAAAAAAAATCAAGTCTAGAGTATGCATTGTGAGAGTGTGAATAAAATGTACAGTCTTTTATTTTAGGATATCTATCATTTCAGCATTTGGGCTTATATTGTTTAGGACAGAAGATGACTTCGGATTTGATATGTTTGTGGAGGAGGACTTATCCAGAGAGACAATTATTAAGCAATTAGAATCATAATAAATGAAAGGGATGCCTCTTTATGAGGATGGGTGCTCTTTTGTTCTGTGAGTGGGAAGAGAAATAAACATGCCCCACCCAGTCCTTCTTAAGGTTTAAATGTTCTCTATCAGGTAACATAGTTTCTTGAAGCAGTGGCATGTTGGATTTTTGTTTATCGAGATGCGATAGACTGTTCTTCCTTTTCAAGAATCAAGAATCAAGAATCATTTATTGTCATCATGTTTTCACATGACGAAATTGGTATTGGTGACTTCCAGCTTTAAATGTAAATATAGTAAAAAAGAATAATAATAGTAAGTAATAATAATAATAATAATATGTACACAATTGCTAACTAAAGTAACCTAAAGTTGCAAAGTTGCAATGCACAGTAGGGTACACAGTGGGTCAGTTGTTTAAGTGCAGTCAATAGGGGGAAATGCATTGTACAGCTCTGGGGAAAAAGCTGTTTTTCAGTCTGCTAGCTAGTTGTCTTTGTCAAGGTTTCTGTACTGTTTTCCAGATGGAAGCGGTACAAACAGTCCATTTCCCATTTTATAGCCATATTTCCCATTTTATTATATGGCCAATCCCTTAGATGTTCCAAGTAGTTTTAAGGTTTAAGTGACATTGGTATTGGTGACCAGAAATGTAAATATAGAAAAAGAATTATAATAATAATAATAATATGAAATAACTAACTAAAGTAAAGTTGCATAAGAATTGTAAAGTTGAAATGTGAATACCTAATATGGGTTGTTTGGAGAAAGGCTGGATTTCAAATGTAGTAAAATGTAAAACGGTATTAAGGCACAGAGCAGGTGAACCCAAATGCAGGACACAGACAAGGGAAATATGGACTATCAATACATTAGGCAAAGGGAAACAGGTGGAAACAATCAGGGCAGGGCAGACAATCACACAGGCAGAAAACACACAAGGGCAAGAAGTCAAGGGAGACCTGTAAACGAGAGGAGAGTTAGAACTTTCAAAATAAAACAGGAAGTGCATGACAAAACAAGACAGGTGAGGACAAGACAAGACAGACTTTTAACAGACACGGCGAGACATGACAAAGGGGGAATCAAAGAGAAGGCCTGAGCACCAGTCGTACAGCATGGTAAAAAAGTTCAAGTAAAGAAAAAAAAAGTGCAGCATTTACCCTCCTTTGTCCATAGACAACAGTAACGACTTACACATCTGAGACAACTCCAGGCTATGTAATGGACAACACTGTGTGTCACTCCATTTAAAAAATAAACATATTATTTAAGAACTTCCTTAGTTGTAGTTACTTTAACCAAAAGATACACTTTGTGCGATTGCCTCTGAAACATGACAAACACACTAGTTAATACAAAACAGTTAGTTTGTTGAAATAAAACTAAAAATACTATAAATACTATAAATAAATAAAACAAAAAAGACACTAAGGTGAAATATGAAATAAAAATATGAATCTACTACAGTATATCAGCTTTTTGCACTATGGTAGGCACTTTAAGGCAAGTAGTACTAAAATCATTAAAAACACCTTGCTTTCAAGGGAAAGAACTACAGGTAGATTCTAGTGTACGGCATTAATGCTTAGCATTAACGCTAGCAGTTAGCATTAACGCTAGCTAACGTTAGCTTTTGGCTCAGGTGGGTAACAACAGTACTACATCAGCTGGCGTTACAACATTTAACAAGGATCATGTTCGCTGTGTGTGATTTATCTTCAGCTGACCACTCCTCGTCTCACCGAGTCCTCACATGGCTGAATTAAAATGCTGGGAATATTCAGAGACGTCCAGCTGTAAGGTCCGCCCACAAAGTTCCTGTTCCTCTCAGTACTTGATGTATATTCACTCAGCAAGACTGTCTGCAGACGTTCGTTTTTATAAAATACAACATCTGTCACATGTTCTCAGCAGCTCACAGTTATTTGTTGTACCATGGTTCTGCACCTCTCAACTGTGACAAAAAAGGTTTTGAACAAAGTTGATGTAATTAACTTGAGTTTGATGACATTTGTCTCTGTTATTCACTTGAAAAGTTTGATCTTTGACTCGATGACGTAATGTGGAGTTCTTAACCTGATAAACCATAATGCTGATGTGGCCCGTGGTGAAAATGAGTTTGACACCCCTGTTCTAGTGGGTCACTTATTCTTTCTTTAAAGAATAAGAATCTTGGAAAGATTAGAGAGAGCGATCTCGACAGATGTTTTTATATCACTCAGGACTCCATCAATAACATCCAGACAGGCACAGACAGACTCTTGTGTGAATGACATTGATGAATGTCATTCACACAGGAGTCCACAGACGTTACCTTGGCTAAAATTCACTCCACAGTTGCTAAGACAGTTAGTTTATGCTCCCTTAAGCTGGTCCTTGTGTTATGGTTTGCATTGTGCCTTGTGTTCCTTGTGTTATTCTTCCTTGTGTTTTAAATTTCTTGTACCCCTTGTGTTTTCTTGGTCTGGTGTTCCTTGTGTTATCCTGTCTTGTGGTTATTGTGTTCAGTGTGTTCAGGGTCTTCCTTGTGTTTTTTTGTGTTTTTTGTGTCCTCCTTGTCTGTCATTCCCTTTGTCCTGTGTTTAGTTGTTTCTGGACTCTTATCTTCTCCACTTCTGCTCACTTCCTGTTTTATTTTGAATTCCCTCCTCTCCTCACATGTCTGCCACTTGACTTCCTGTCCTTGTGTGTTTCCCTCCTCTGTGAATTATTCTGCTCCTCCCTTATTAGTTTCACCTGTCCCCTGTTAGTCTCTTCACCTGTTTCCACTTCCCTGTCCCCCACAGTGTACATATACCGGTCTCTTTCCTTTGTTCTTTGTCGTGTCGTCTGTGTAACCACCCCTCCTGTGCTCCTGCCTGTCCTGTTCCTGCCTGTGTCCTGTTCCTGCCTGTGTTCCTGTCTGAGCTTAATAAAGAGTCTGCTACGTCTACTCTGCCTACTGACTTGTCTGCATCCTGGGTCCAAACTTCGCCCTTCACCCTGCACCTACCCTAACACCTTGTTGGCAACACATGTGGCCGCTTTTGAGTGTCTTTTCTTTTATTGATTTAGGGGCCAGTTGATGGAAAAAACGAGAAAGTCTTTGTTGTGTTGCAGTGTAGACATCTCTGCGGTTGAGTTCAGCTAACAGTTTCATGTTTGCTAGTTATGAATTTGTTTAGAGTCTGGAGCAGAGCAAAATCTCAAGCGGCCGTTCTACAAAAGTGTATAATCATCCTAGTGGCACACATCCTGTCTCACAGGGTTGCGGGGCACTGAAGACTCCATATATACAATATTGCAATACAATTTAAAACTACACAATTGTAGTCTAAGACTAGATTCCCAGGAAAATTGACCATCAGTTGTTTATGTTTAGGGAATACAGCAGATCTTTATGGCCTTTTTCCACTCGCACCTACTCGGCTTATTTGGAGATTATTTCTACGGGCTGCACCTCATGATTAGATGCCTTATTATCTCCCAAGGGAGTTTACATCGGTCATTAAAACCACAGCGTACATTGCTCCAGATGAAGAAACTAACCAAGCCCTGATTAAGCTGTATGGAGTTGTCGACAGGACAGAGCATTTTTTTTAATAATACCATCAAGAAAAGTCCTGCTGAGATACTATTAACACATCAGCTGTCCTATGCATAGTGAGATATATAAAGCCCATCAGCAGTGGTCAGAACAGAGGGGCATGTCTGTTTAACCCTTAGATGCACAAGTGATTGGACCCTACACTCTTCCATAAGTGGGTCAAAAATAAACCGTATAAGAATCATTGTGTTTTTAGGCCATTTTTGTCATTTTGGTTAAAAATAATCACTTGTATTATTGTTTGTATTATATTTTGGTCCACACAAGAATGATTTCATGTTTGAAATAAGTTTATTTTTCACATTGTAATGGATTTTGAATATATTATTATATACATGTTTTGAATTTTGATATATAATTGAAAAAGAAGATTACACAGGACAGCAATAGAAGAATGTCAGCATCCATTTTGTGTGTGGGTGTGGAACTGTCCAGTCATTGACAGTTTCTCTCTTTTCTATTTACTTGCAGGTGTCTGTGCTGAAGCTTTTGATGTGCTAGACCCTGTTTTTCTTTCTTGTTTCCTCAATGTATGCAGTTGTGACAAACTTCTTGTTTCTGGCTGTGATCATTGCACGCAGGTACATTGCGCTTCCCACACCTATTCCTGACTTTGCGATCTTTGTTACTTGGGCAGTTCTGACACCTCTTTCTCTTCAGTTGGTCCTGTCTGCTTCCTGTGGCTGGGTTGTGGCTTTTGTCACCCCACACCTTCCCATTGCTTCAATGATTGGTGTTTGCAGTTGTGGGCAGCCTTCCAGTTGACTCCTCATGTGTGGTGTGACAAGCTCTTTTGGGAGCTCTTTGAGGAAGAGCCATTGTGCATTAGTGATACCTCTGTTGAATTCAGGGTGCTGAGCCGTGAAAAAGGTGGAGGCATTCAGGGTGGCGATGTCAAGGATGTTCTACCACAGCACCATGGGCCACCTCTGTGTTTGTCGCTTGCAGGTGTAGGAGCCAACCATCTGGTCTGAGGTTTCAACATCAGCCATTCCTTTCTTTCTGACATAGCTGGCCATGGTAATGCTGCCATTGAATCCAAACTCCTTCATCAGAGGAGAGATGTCTGGCTTGTTCTGTCGCAGAGTCTCCACAATACAAAATAATACACACAATAGTCATGAATGTGCTAGTGTGCTGAAAAATATCAATTTGATGACATTATTTTTTTTTAGGTAAAAAATGAAGACAATACTTGCATGTATCAGGTCTTACTGTGTAAAATAATCTTCCTGATCAGTGACACTGTCATAGTTTGTGCGGTCCGCAGTAAATTTATTCCTGACAGCCACAATTGATAAGTATCACGTTCCTATAAAATTGAAATGGAATGATATCAAAAACATGTTTGAGGAATAGCTGGAATATAAAATCATAAAAACTCTTCAGTAAAAAGATATTGCAAACGACCTCACCGAGTGATTTTTGACCCACTTATGCATCTAAGGCAGGGGTGTCCAAAGTTTTTTTAGTGAGGGCCAAATACAGAAAAATGAACAAAGGGCCGGGCCAAACACTCGAGGTGACATATCGACACATGAATAGTGTGTGTATTTCTAACTATAATGTGAAGAACATTGCACTCAGTGCAGGGTTTATACAGGTAACAGCTGATCAAATTTAATGCTTTTTAATGCCCAAGTATAACATTTTTAATGCCACAAATGCAAAGAATTGGTCCACATTCTATTTGTTAGGATCCCTGTCTGTCTTGTGTTTTGTCTCCCTCTGTCTGTTTGTCATTGTCTGTCTGTTGGCTGCCTAGGAAGATGAGCGAGGTTACTCCAGGGCATTCGTCACCACACCTGGTTCAATCGCACCTTTCACCTGAGAGTCATTCTGCTATCAACTCACCAACAGCAGTATTTAAGCCCCGGCTCATTCATCCACTCTTCGCCAGGTCGTTCAGTTACCCAACTCGGTACTTTGTGGCGCTTCGTAGTTCTTTCCCTGAGCTTCTGCCTGTTACTAATCTGTTCTGTTTTTGTACTCTAGACTCCTGGTGTCGCTGCATCTGCCTGCCTGGTTAACCTTGTCTTCCTCCTGGCCTTATCTCCCCCTCTGCAGTCCTCTCTGCAGCACTCCAGGTGCAGCTTGGCTCTCTGCCCCTGCTCCATCAGCCACACGCCAAGCCGCGATGCCCACTGCAGACCAAACTCCCCGCGGTGGCAAGCGGAGAGTCTTGGCTCCGAGAAAATACACCTTGACTTTGATTCCTGCCTTCACTGAAACTACCATTAAACTCTGTTGAAACTTCAATCCCTCTGGTGTCTGCTCTGGTCTGCATTTTGGGGTCTAGCTTCTATCTGCCTGGAACCGTAACATTCTTAACATTTGCAAACATTCCACCAAAGAGATCCATGGGGAGAAATGTGAATATTCAAAAGCAAACTGGACACAACACTTCTTGAGCAAAATATTCTGTAAAATTTTAAGAAAACCTGCAGCTGAATGTTTTAACTATAATTTGGGGGATTTTTCACAAGTTTACACAGTAAAATTAGTCGACTTTTAATGCTTTTTCATATCGTGTGGAAACCCTGTCAGTGGGAGCAGTGATGCTGTCCTTTGGACTGAAGGATGGCTGACATGTCAGGAGAAAGTTTGGTGGTTGAGACACGAAGGACTTCACAGAGATCAGTCATTTTGGTTCTCAGTCTGTTTTTGTTCTGATGTAACAGAGAAAATGTTTGTTCACATATGTATGTTGAGCCAAACAGGCTCAACATTCTTTTTGCGTGGCGTCTCATCAGAGGAAACTTGGCATTATCCAAACTCCAATAGAAGTCAGGGAGGGAGAGAAGATGATGTTGACTTTTCAGAGAATCATCACACTGCATTTCAATCAGTTCTAACTGCAGACTCTCTTCCACTTCTTCTGCATCCACCAGGAAGGGGGTTGAGAACAGCTTGATTTGTTTTTCAATGACAGAAAAATCTTGAAAACGCTGGTTAAATTCTGTCACGAGAGATGCAATCGCAGACACATATTTCTCCTTTTTAGCAGAAAGGTCGGCCTTTGGAAAAGCAGACTTGATTTCAGACAGCGTGGGGAAGTGCGCAGCATTAAAGCTTCGTAGTTGTGCCTCAAACAGGCGGAGCTTTACACAGAAGGCTTTCATGTGCGCATACAGGTGTGGCACCAGCTTCTTTCCCTTGTAGGCTCTTGTTCAGTGTATTCAAAAGATGTGTAAGATCAACTAAAAATGGCTGGTCTGCCAGCCAAAGAAGGTCACTCAGTTCATGAAGAGGTCGGCCCTTCTCTTTCAAAAACTGAAATGTAATGTAAAATTTCTGAATTTAATTAAATGGAATACAATTTTCAGACCAATGTTTCTTTTAATTTATTTGTGCATTATAAGTGATTGCACTGTCTCTTTTTTCTCAGTTTCTGTCTTTTGATAGAAGCTTGAGGACAGCCAATCTGCATGTGTGTGCATGTGTTGGGGGGAGGATTTGGCAGAATAAGGACAGATAAGGAGAAGGCTAATCTGATAAGACTAAACAATTAGTTATGTGTGTGTGTATGTGTGTGTGTGTGTGTGTGTGCACATTCAGATTGGGTGACATCTTGAATATGGACTCTAATATCAAAAAGTGTGGGGGTATTTTAGACCAACAACCAAAACAACACAGTACTCTCAAAGACACTCACAGAGTAGTAACCTCTCACAGCAGTATTACTGCCGCAGGTTCACTTAAAGTGAAAGCATCCTGGAATGCTGTGTTGAGATGGCACTTAGACAGCACCGTAAGTCAGGGGTGTCCAAACTAAGTTTTTATTGGTCCGCAGCAAATTATGAAAATATAATTGAATATAGCCCGCACAAGAAGCTTGAGCTCAACACAGTCACTGGTTGCACTTCTCAGTTTTAACACTAGATGGAGCCAGTCACATAAACGGTGCTTCTCCACTTAATACAATTACACGTACACGTACCACTCTGACGTGCGCTGGCTGAGCCAGCGCACGTCAGAGTGGTAGAGTACATCCCCATATTCAGCATCCACGTCAGATAGGAAAGCTTGAAATTCTCTGTGGTACAGTCCTCTAGCTCGAATTATGTTGACAGTTTTTACAACAGTGTTCATCACATGGTCCAGCTGGACAGTCTTGGCACACAGTGCTTCTTGGTGGATTATATAGTTGATTCTAACAGCCTCACCTCCGCTCTCTTTTACCTTGGCGCACACCATCGATGCCATTCCTTTGCGCTCACCCGTCATAGCCGGAGCTCCATCCGTTGTTACTCCACAGAGCTTGTCCCATTTAAGCCCGATCTTTTCAACTGCCTCTGACACAGCCTCAAAAATATCTTTACCCGTGGTTGTGCCTTTTAAGCTCATCATATCAAGCAGCTCCTCCGTACAGCAAAAATTATCATCTACTCCCCGCAAAAAAATTAACAGCTGCGCGGTGTCTGTGGCATCTGAGCTCTCATCGCATGCTATCGAGTAAAAATCAAACGCACAAGCTTTGTCTCTCAGCTGAAGTTTTAAGTTAGCTGACAAGTCCTCGATTCTCCGTGCCACTGTATTTCTGGATAAACTCACGTTGTTGAAATCCTGTACTTTCTCCGGGCACATTATTTCTGTGACTTTGATGAGGCACTGCTTTATGAAATCACCGTCTGTAAACAGTTTGCCGTGCTGGGCAATGAGTTTCGCAACTTCATAGCTTGCCGTTGTGGCGTTTTCCTGTAATTTGTTAGCACGGAAAAAAAAACTGTTGTTGAGCTTGCAGGCTAGCTGGCATTTGCTTGACTTTCTGTGTTCGTTTGGCGCCGGTGTGTAGTTTTCATATTTGGTCTCATAGTGCCTATGGACATTATATTCTTTCATCACAGCAACAGCTTCATTGCAGATCAAACAGACACACTTTCCGTTGATTTCTTTGAAGAAATATTCCCACCGTGTTTGAAATCTTCTACACTCACTTTCTATTTTGCGTTTCTTTGGCGCTGCCATTTTCTGCTGGCTCATGGTAAAAGTTTTTCTTAATCTTAATCGTGTAATTGTATTAAGTGGAGAAGCACCGTTTATGTGACTGGCTCCATCTAGTGTTGAAACTGAGAAGTGCAACCAGTGACTGTGTTGAGCTCAAGCTTCTTGTGCGGGCTATATTCAATTATATTTTCATAATTTGCTGCGGACCAATAAAAACTTAGTTTGGACACCCCTGACTTACGGTGCTGTCTAAGTGCCATCTCAACACAGCATTCCAGGATGCTTTCACTTTAAGTGAACCTGCGGCAGTAATACTGCTGTGAGAGGTTACTACTCTGTGAGTGTCTCTGAGAGTACTGTGTTGTTTTGGTTGTTGGTCTAAAATACCCCCACACTTTTTGATATTAGAGTCCATATTCAAGATGTCACCCAATCTGAATGTGCACACACACACACACACACACACATACACACACACACACATAACTAATTGTTTAGTCTTATCAGATTAGCCTTCTCCTTATCTGTCCTTATTCTGCCAAATCCTCCCCCCAACACATGCACACACATGCAGATTGGCTGTCCTCAAGCTTCTATCAAAAGACAGAAACTGAGAAAAAAGAGACAGTGCAATCACTTATAATGCACAAATAAATTAAAAGAAACATTGGTCTGAAAATTGTATTCCATTTAATTAAATTCAGAAATTTTACATTTAAATTCATTTTGGCATACGGTAGGCAGTTAATGTACAACAAGGCTGAGAGAGAGGAATCCTTGTTGAAATAAACAGACCACAGGTCAGCTGATGGCATCAGTGAACAGTAATACTCAGATAATCTTTATCCTGCTGCTGACTAAAATAGCCACAGTCTGTTCAGCAAAAAGCACAAATACCTTTGTTGGCATTGTTGTCATTAGCAATTTCCTTTGAGAATGTGGCTATGTTGACTACAAAAGGAATGATGATATCAGTGAAGACTAAATAATCCTGAAAAAAATACAGCAGGGCACAGAGAGTGCAGGTTATTTGAAGTCAGGTTTTTGAGTTGAATATCAGCCTGTATGTTAGACTGTTCTTTATACAACCATAAGAGGAAACAATGCAAGGTGATCCTAAGATTAAATGTCTACCTTACATTTTGGCCATTTCAATGAGAGGATAAAACTAAAAAGTAAAATTCCTTCTTTTATGTTTTCCAAATTATGAGTATTGTGTAAGTGTATTTTGGGTGAAACACAAACCTATAGTTACAAGCAACGTGTGCTATGTGCTAGCTTATAACATCCATTTTTAATCTAAAGTAAAAAAACATTGTTTACAACATGCAGTCAGTGCACAATCTGGTAGTGTGTATGGTTGTATTTGCAGCATATCAACAAATATACCAAATTCTAGGAAGACTTTTTAATGCTTTATCATTTCAATAAGTTAGTTAATTTGGAGCTCTAGTTAAGTTAATTTGGAGAAACATAGTGCCTTTGGTTTCTGTTTTGGTTGTAATCAGTTAATAATTAGCTAATGCTGATTATAATATATAACTGTCATCTACTACTATTACTAGTATACAACTGTATGATATATTGCTATATGATATGTCTGTAAGACCTACCTTATTATTATAACACTGACATAAAAAATACAGGCCTATGCTGCTGCAGAATTAAAAACCACAACAGTAACCAGTAAAGCTGTCAGCCATGCAGAATGGGCGGCACTTACCGAAGTAGGGATCCGGAGGTGCAGGTCTAGCGGTTGTCTCGCTATGAACGGAGGCTGACATGCTCTGGGTGTACCGGTGATGTGCCATGGTTGTGCTGTCGCTGGAAAAAGGAAGAGATGAATCAGGAGGCAGTTCACTGTGAAAGTTGTTTATAGCTCTTCTAAGCTCTCCCCCCTCCCTCTCCTCTCCACTAGGCTGCTTAAACTAGACTCACATGTACAGTCTCTCTTTCTATGTATATATGTCACACCAGTTTCATAGTTTTAATTGGTTTTCATTTTATTTTCTAGGCTTAGCTTGAGATTTTGAGTGTCAGACACTTCATTTCATGCATTCTGTGCACTTTTGTACACCACTTTGTTCTTTTTATGCACCAGTTTGCCCGCTGCTACTTTCAACATGATGGTAAAGAAAATCACAGTTGCATCCACTGGAACATATATAAACTTGGAAATAGTAATACACCAAATATACTAAAAGTCAAGCAAATTTGTACTAAGAGCCTTATGACATGTGAAATTTAATTTTTGTACATGAATTTAGCCCTTCTCTACTTGAGAGATGCAAATTTTTCAATGACTCTATGGTTGTATGTACACACAAAACATACCAGGGGTACATATACTAACTAACAAGAGAAAGGAAAATAAATAAATAAAAGAAATGTATAAGCATTCACATTAAAAAAGATTATTATAAATAAAAAAATAAAAAATAAAAATTCAAATTTGTCATGTACAAAACTAGTTTTAATTGCCTTCCTCTTCTTAAGGACTCTCATCATGGTGTCCTACTGATGCATTTCTTGATAAAAAAGTTCAAAGTTTGGTTTAGAGTCCACCCATGTCTTCTTGTAAATGTGGAATTTTCCTAAAAATAATATGTGGCACTTCTCGGGCCACTACCGGGTAATGTACAGGACAAAACATCACAGTCAGAGTTGGTTTGAGTTGGTTTATTGTGCCACTTGTGCTTCACTCAGTTCGTAGTGCTCGTGCTTTTCTGTGTTCGCTGGCTCCCGTGTGTCTGTCTCTCCTCAAGGCCTGGCACACTACTTAACAAAGAGAGAGAGCTGTTAGATCGTGCAGCTCAGCTGCGCAAATTACCACACCTGGCGCCAAATCTCCTCCCTCCCTGTCCTGCAGCCACCCACTAACCACGCTGCCCCTCACATATTACTGTACAAAAAAGACAATGTACTTTTTTTTTAAGCTTCAAAACACATAAAACATCTTTATTCTGAAAGTAAATTGTTTTCTTCCTCCTATAATGTTGAATATCAGCCCAAAATATTCTGATATACATAAAGTGATAAAACAAATGACAAATATTTTCTTCCTCCTGTCCAACTCTCTCTCACTCAGCATCAACTTCAACACCTCATTCTGCAGTATTTTATGTCTCTCTGCTGCCTGCCACCCAGGGTTTGGTGACGGCAGCAGCTGCATTCAGAAAAATTCTGTCAGGGTCCTGGACAAGCTCCTATGACTTGCTTTGAAGAGAAGTGAGATGCATGTGCACAACTGACAACTAATGAGAGTCAATGGGCAAAGACTCTTGTACCCCAGGCCACAAAAATTCAAATGAATTTTTATTATCCTGTCTTATTCAATCAAGGTCTATTGTAGGTGCCATATGCACATGTCCATGTATTTTATATTGAGTTCCTGATTAAGGACTAAATCAAAATCAAATTTATTTATTTAGAGCCCAAAATCACAAACATTGTTTGCCTCGGAGGGCTTTACAATCTGCACAGTTGTGACACCCTCTGTCCTTAGACCCTCGAACCGAGTCAGGAAAAACTTCAAAAAACCCTACTGGAACATGGAACTTTGTTTTGAATTATTATTATTATTATTATTATTATTGCACTTAGCACTATTATCAGCAGTTTTACCTCTGGTGATGTACCACAGTACATGATTTATGTTTACATAGAAATTTTTTGGTTGGACAATGTTATTGCGTTGTAATTTCTGATTCAAAGGTGCGCCTGTCGCTTTAAGAATTTTGACCTAGTCATGACACCGTAGCTGGGGAGAGAGTGTGCCTGTGAGAGGCAGGAGTCTCACGGTTTTCTGAACGTGCAAGAAAATTTCTGTGCTGTGCTGTGGAACATATGCCGTGGACTTTTTTATTGAACAACAATGTACGTTATCGTTTTGTTTTTATTATTTTTGTAAAAAATAAATCTACAAAAAAAAGCATCACTGGGAAGAAACTTTCTTAAATGAAGACATGCGTCAGCCATGGACTCCTTGTTGGGATATTTGGTAGATTTTTATTGGGAAAACCTACATCTATGATGTGGGGAATGATGGGGGCAGTGGCTTCGTACCCTCTATTGGCCAGCAATCACTGCTTAATAGTAGCATTGAGAACATAGGTGTGAATTACACTAATGAAGTTGGGGACATGTCCCCATCACTTTTTACAGGAAAATGTATTAAAAATGTTCTGAAAATGCAATGTGAATATAGAAGAAAAAAGTCACATAAAACAAAGAATAAAAATCCCACCCAGCCCACTGATTCTAAAATGCCCCCAAAGCATGCATGTACCGACCTGTATCTTTAACTAATTATGTATGTAAATGACACCTGTGTTGGTATTTGGGTTGAACTGAGTGAAATGTATGACTTAATTCTGTGGAATTTTATAATAATGAATCAGAAAACAATTATTTGAGTTTGGTTTAAAATGAATATGGATAAATAAATAGAAATAATATAATCCCTGCTCAAGTTAAATTAATTTTGTCACATATTTAAACTTGCTGACCCCTTAATGGTTGTTTGACAATGTTTTTTGTGATTATTCACCTACATTAAAGTCAAACCCTCATAGACTGGAGTAGCTCCTATAGTAGACATATGTATTGTGATTTTAATTATACGTCAAATTAGGCTTTACTGTATATATGGTCTCTTGACCACTGCACCACTGTCCCCTGCAGGTAGAATAACAGTAACACACTCAGTAACATTAATCATTTTGCATTCTTCATATCTTGTTTTATTCATGAGAGTAAGCAGTCAAGCTGATTGGTATATTCAACAGTAAATTTAATGCTAATTGACAAAAAGTGGTTAGTAAAATTAGTACTTTCAATTATAACTTAATTTCAAGATCTGTATCAACTAATTCTGCCTTTAAAACATTTAGGGCCACTTTCACAGACAAGGCTTTAGCTCACAGACTTTTTTTTAAAATGCATGTTTGAGCCACCTTAACTCAAAGTGACTTGCACAGACTTATCTTGAAATAGTCATAGATTTAGCCTATTCTGGATTAAACTAAATCAATTGAAAGAGGGAAGATTAGAACTACTTGAGGATTAAATTGAAGCTTAAATTAAGCAGGTTGAACTTTTGCTTAATATTGTTTGTGAGGGATCATGACTAGTTGGAATATCTAAATGAAGACCAACGTGCACTACAGAGGCCAGCCAGATGAGTGCTTGTTGATAGAAGTAATCCATTAAATCACTTTGATGAAACAACCTTTCCAGTCCACGTACAAAGAAATGCATTGAAGACAATATTGTTGCTTGAGTCTAGACTTTACTCTCTGTCTCAAAGAGGAAGGCCTTTACTCACTTCTCTCCAAGTTCTGATGTGGTGCCAGTGAAGCAACTGTGTGTAGAATAGTTCACCAAGTCTGCAGGGCCATTTGTGAACTGGGGAGTTTTTACACCAAGTTTTCTGATGCTAGTGGCCAAGCCATCTTTAAATTGCAATTCTATGAATATGGGCACTTCCCAGAAGAAGTTTTAATGTATAGATGGATGTCATGTTTCCACCAAGAGCCCATCAACTCCTGATGCTGAGGAGTACAGGAACCGTAAAAACTGGTTTTCCATCAGCGTTCAGGAAATATACACTCCTAATTTAAAATGTTCAAATATTGTTGTATGTTGGAAAGGTGCAACTCACGATTTAAAGATTTTTCTCAACTCCTTATTGTGTGTTCAGTTTTAAAGAGGATAACACAGTGGACTACTTCTTGGTGACAGCAGGTATGGTCAGATTAACTTTTTATTCACTCCATACATAAATCCTACAGCTGAGCAGCAAAGATACAACAGATCTTACAGTAGAGGGATCGTCAAGCATACATTTAGAGTGTGGAAAAATCGATTTCAGTGTTTATACAACACACATAGTTTCAAACCAAAAAGATGCTGCAGGGTGATCAGCTGTGTTGCACAGCTACCTGAAGCAGCACGGCTGTCCTGATCTGATCAATGAACGAAGATCAAGCACATGTACCCATGGCTGAGGCAGGCAATGACTAACAAGGACGTTCAGACAGAACTGCTCTCACATTGCATCAAGAGGTTGTTGCTACTCTATTATTCCAGCCAGCAAGTAATTCATTTATCATGTCTTTTTTTTCCGGTGGTCCACCACCAGTCTTAAATAGTTCTTCTATGGTCTTTGCATTATCTTTTTTAGCCAATTTTGTCACAAAAATATGAATATGAGAAATATAAAGTACTGATAATAATGAAGATATCTCACCTGAAGTTGCTGTATTAATCTTTTGGTTGCATTTTCTTTTGCATTTCATTTCACTGCAAACTGAAACCCTCTTTCTTTTGCTCAGTGGCAGTAATATGGTTTTTTACTTTCAGAAACTGGGTGGTTTGACACAAGTTGTTTTAGTAGTGTTTTTTTATACTCACTAAAAGTTTTTTTTTTAAACAAATTTTTATCGCCGCTTTCATTGTTTCATCTCCACATTCACACCAGTATTGGTGTTTTAGATTCAATTCCCGGTCTTTATGACACCATTAGACGAACAGCATGTGCCCATATTTAACCTAATGAGGCTTAACCCAGGTTTTCTAATTTACGCCTGCTTACCTTACTCCAGGACTCCACAGTATCCAACTAACTTAGCCAAATTGAAGCCACATTTATGACAGGTACTTAAATGTTCTAGTTTAAGTAATGCACATTAAAACCTGCTCCTAGCTTTATCTAAGCCTTGCCTGTGAAAATGGCCCATAGAATCCAGCACCACTGTAAGAAACCTCTGGGTTTTATTTGATCAGGATATGTCCTTCGACACCCATATTAAGCATATTTCAAGGTCTGCCTTTTTACCACCTGCGCAACATCGCAAAAATTCGGCACTTTTTGTCCCAAAGCGATGCTGAAAAATTAGTCCATGCATTTGTCTCTTCCAGGCTGGATTATTGTAGATTCACTTTTATCAGGCTGCCCGAACAAGTCATCGTTAAAGACTCTACAGCTGGTCCAGAATGCCACTGCTCGGGTGCTGACTAGAACCAGGAAAAGAGACCATATTACTCCAGTATTGGCTAGCTATCTCTGCATTGGCTCCCTGTAAAATTTAGAGTGGATTTTAAAATCCTATTTCTCACATATAAGGCTCTACATGGTCTGGCACCATCATATCTTAATGAAATTGATAACTCCTTATCATCCAACCGACTAGAGTGCTGCGCTCCCAAAACGCAGGCTTACTTGTAGTTCCCAGGGTTTCCAGAAGTAGTCTAGGGGCAGAGCCTTCAGCTATCAGTCCCCTGTTCTCTGGAACCAGCTCCCAGTCTGGGTAAAGCTTAAGCTTATAGTTAGGGTGGGCAAGGCTCGCCCTTAGGCTCAAGCCCTTAGTTATGCTGCTATAGGAACTTAGACTGCCGGGGGCTCCTGATGATCCCATGATGCACCGGGCACCTCTCCTCTTCCTCTGTCTCTGCTTCCTCTTTCTCTGCTTCCTCTTCCTTTGCTTCCTCTACTCTTATAATGGTGGTAGTAGTGCAAACTGGAGTCACCTTATAAACTGGTAAAAGTGGCTAAAGTGGTTAAACTGGTTAAAGTAGTTAAAGTGGTTAAATTGGTTAAAGTGTTAAAACAGATAATGTGAATACTCTTATGTCCTGTAAAGTGCATGTTACTGTCAGGAGCCCCGGTCCTCTTTGTTCTCTCTAGTCTTTCAGGTTCCTCAATGATTCTGGTTGTGGTCCATCTGTCTGGGTTCACTGGCCTGGTGGGGACATGATCTGTGTCTGTGTTGTGGAGAGAAGGTCGAGTGGCTCAGAGCTCCATATGAGGACATCTAGAGATGCACCTGGACTCACGGACTCATTTCCATTACCTTCACACATGGACTAAACCCATGAAAATGAACTCAGTTTATCTACAGCTTATTACGACCCATGTATAACTCCATATATGACTGATGATGATGTTCTCTGTACATGTGGCATCTATTGCATGTCGTCTGTCCGTCCCAGGGAGAGGGATCCCTCATCTGTGGCTCTTCCTCAGGTTTCTTCTTTTTCCCATAAAGGGTTTTTTGAAGTTTTTCCTGACCCGGTTCGAGGGTCTAAGGACAGAGGGTGTCACAACTGTACAGATTGTAAAGCCCTCTGAGGCAAACGAATGTTTGTGATTTTGGGCTCTAAATAAATACAATTTGAAATAAATTTGAAATTTGAATCTGTGGATGTCAAGCATATTTAAATCAAATCTTGTGAGAAGCATTTTTAATAGAGCTGCATGTTTTGTAGTACATATATATGATATTTATTAATAATTTATAATATAAAATGGTAAATCATTCAAATATATACAGAAGAAAATAAACTAATAAGCACTACGGAAAAACCTGTCTCTCTATTAATGCTTCACTACAGAGTTCTACCCTGAAATGGACTTCCTGGTGGCAGTGTCAGTTGGAAAATGTTTTGATCAAGGAATATCATGTGAAGAGTTTTCACAAGATGGCTTTAGCAGCACAGGCATTACGAACAAGAACACAGTGGTACAGTCTAATTACCAAATTTCCCCCTGCAAGGAATTCTGATTTATCCCAGGTTCTGATTCTAAGTCTGTCATGATTTTCAAAACAGTGTAATACTGTAGATAGCAAATTCCATATAGCTAATTTCTTATCTCAATACTGTGTTACAATGGGCTACAGAACAGGTGGAACCAAATGCAGGACAGAACACAGGTACTGCTTTTAAAGGTTTTAATAAAGATAGTCTTACAACAAAACAGGCTTGGTTTCTGTGATCTTGACGTGGATACAGGCTCAATCATTGAAAACATGAAACACAGAGACATGGAAACATGACACATGACAGGGGAAACACAGACAATATATAGGTAATGGGGAACAGGTGTAAACAATCAGGGCAGGGGCAGACAATCACACAGGTGGGAAAACACACAGTGAGAGGAAGTTAAGGGACCTGAAACGAGAGGGAAGGTTAGGGACTTTCAAAATAAAACAGACATGCCAGAACAGGAAACAGAAACATGACAGACATGAAACTTAACAGACATGATGAGACATAACATACTGTATGCATTTTCTAACTAATGTCACACAGATTTCCAATATATCAAGGGTTCAAGAATTCATTTAGTGTGGATGTGGTGTGGTTGGTGTATTTTAGTTTTTTTATTTTCCCTGAGTCTGGGTCTAGGGTGGTGCCCTCCTGGATTCCTGGGTGATCCGTCACACCTGGCACCCATCAGTAATCAGCACCCCTGGTCTCCATTTCCCAATTGAGGCTGCAGTAGTAAGTAGTAACTGTGTCCAGCCTCTCTGAATTATCATCGTCTAGATAAACTTTGACCTGCCTGCCCATTTTCTCTGCCTGACACACTCTTTTTGTCTTCACCTAGGAAAATCTTAGCCTGCCAGCCATTACCTGCCACTCTGGCCAGCCAGTGAATGCTCAGCCTGTCGCTAAAACCTGCTGACTAAAGAAACAACACTTCTTACACACTGTGTGCTTACATGTCCATATGATGAGGTTATGATATTCAGACCATATATGGCCGGGACACCACACTGACAAGGTCTTCAAAGAAATGACTGATGAAAGGTTTCATCTCAGGCCTTTACCTTTGGCTGTCCCATCTTTGGGCATGGTCAGTGGGTTCCCTGTTACATTACATCATTTTGTCTACTTGTGTATCGTGAGCTGACTCCTGTGCCTGTGGCTCAAGGGTCCCCTGGCCTGCAGACTTTCAGGGTTTTAGATGAAGATGGCCTCTGAGAAGCTCCCAAAAATCAGGACGTGTTCCAGTGGAGTTTGGACAAACGGCGAGATTCCCGAAGAAGGTAGACTGTTAAGGTTAAGTTTAGGATTTTAATGGATCTCCTAATGCAGACTTAAATAACCAGGAGACAAGAGGGGATTACCGGTCAAACCAAGGATTTCTTTTATTCAAACTAAGAACAGTCACGTAGGCACCAGTCCTTGGTGCAGGGCCGTACTGGAGCACCGGATGGACAGAGTACGGGAGCTGAGGAGACGCAGGCGGCAGCGCCGTGGCAGGCAGGCTAAGAGTCTGAAAGGCGATGCAGGCGGCAACGCCGGGCAGGCTGAGAATCTGAGGCGATGCAAGGCAGCAGCGCCGGAGGCGCAGGCAGGCTGAGAGTCTGAGGCGATGCAGGCGGAAGCACCGGGCAGGCAGGGGTTGAGAGTTGGAGGCGAAGGATCCGGGAGGAGGACGAAGAGTCTGAGACGGGGAAGTGAGTGGCAGGGTCTGGGACGGAACAAACAGAGAACACGGGTTAGTTGCTGGCAGAATGATTTAAATGAGAGCTAGAGCTGCGGATTACTGAGGGTGACAAACAGACAGTCTGGCAGGGAGTGGATGAAGAAGCCGGCTTTTATTTCCTGGAGGTGGTGGCTTGATTGGTTTGATCAGCGGCAGGTGTGCAGGTGAGACCAGGTGTGGAAATGATTAACCGCAGGTAACCTCCTCGCCCTCCGGAACAGACAAACACCATAGACAGGACATGACAGACAGGGGGAGACAAATGCCACAACATGCTACATGAACACACGAGGGAAAAAGGGGAAAGAGAAAACATAGGGAAACATCCAGAACCTTAATATAGACTGGTGGAGAGCATCTTAACTCTGCCAATTCCTGCTTTATAGCAATCCTGTGCTCCTTTTAAGACCTCCCACATACCACAGTGTACCAACACTTTTTACTTCTTTTTGTGACAGTGTGCATACAGTGAAACAAGGCATTGCCTGAGGACTAAAGGAGTACGGGAATGAGGACCTTTTATCAGCATTTTCTCATGTGAAATATGTAGTATCTCAAAGCTCCATTCTTAGGCCTTTGCTTTTCTCTTTAAATATTTCACCTCTTGGTTAAATCCTAAGTAGTTTTGTAATAAATTTACACTGCTATGCTGACAATACTCAACTGTATGTGCCTGTTAATGATGATGATGATGATCCTGGATGTCCGGTATTTTCCTGCCTAAATTCTGAGCAAAACTGAGATGCTAGTTATTGGCCCTGATCACATAGACTCCAGTCAAGAAATGGTAACTCTTGACAACTGCATGATTTGACCAGCACATCAGAGAAGTCACCAAAATCACCCTTTTACATCACTGCAACATTGCTAAAATTAGGTCAAGGTCAGCCAGTTAAAAAACAGTCAAAAACTTCATGCAAATAAAAACATACTACACACTAAAGTCAACAAAGATCACTGAAACAATTACAACATGCAATGATAAATAATGCAAAAAAATAAACAAATTCTAGATAAATAACATGATAAAGTCTAAAAAACATGTCATCTTTTCACCTTAACTTTCAATCAGTTTTTTCAACCAGTTATTTCCTCAGGCATTATACTTGTTACTTACTTCGGGCGGGTAGGTAAACTGTGATTTGTGATTCTGGGTTATACAAATAAATATAGATTTAATGTGACGATAAAAGGGCTGTCTTAAAATGATTTTGTGTCACACTTTTAGTCAACTTAACACAATGTGCTTCTACCAGAGAATCCAGACAGTGATTATTTTGGTGATGGATAGTGAAATATTTGCTGAATGATCTGGGATGTATTTAACAGAGGCTTTTTGGGGAGCAGCAGGGCGGCACAAGCTTTGATTAATCATCCAAACATCGTATGGATGGCATTTTTGACCAAATGCTGATATCTTGTTAATGTATTGCATTTAGAAGACACTTTCCATACTTGCTTATATATATAGATATCTGGCCATATAAGATGTGTGCTATCTGAGATACAGTATGCTAACCAGAAAGAACTGCACTAATACAGTTGGGGCAAAAAAGTATTTAGTCAGCCACCAATTGTGCAAGTTCTCCCACTTAAAAAAGATGAGGTCTCCAATTTTCATCATAGATATACCTCAACTATGAGAGACAAAATGAAGAAAAGAAAATCCAGAAAATCACATTGTCTGATTTTTAAAGAATTTATTTGCAAATTATGGTGGAAAATAAGTATTTGGTCAATAACAAAAATGTTCATCTCAATACTTTGTTATATACCCTTTGTTGGCAATGACAGAGGTCAAATGTTTTCTGTCTTTACAAGGTTTTCACACACTGTTGCTGGTATTTTGGCCCATTCCTCCATGCAGATCTCCTCTAGAGCAGCAGTGATGTTTTGGGGCTGTCGCTGGGCAACACAGACCTTTCAACTCCCTCCAAATATTTTCTATGGGGTTGAGATCTGGAGACTGGCTAGGCCACTCCAGGACCTTGAAATGCTTCTTACGAAGCCACTCCTTCGTTGCCTGGGCGGTGTGTTTGGGATCATTGTCATGCTGAAAGACCCAGCCACGTTTCATCTTCAATGCCCTTGCTGATGGAAGGAGGATTTTCACTCAAAATCTCATGATACATGGCCCCATTCATTCTTTCCTTTATACGGATCAGTCGTCCTGGTCCCTTTGCAGAAAAACAGCCCCAAAGCATGATGTTTCCACCCCCATGCTTCACAGTAGGTATGGTGTTCTTTGGATGCAACTCAGCATTCTTTCTCCTCCAAACACGACAAGTTGAGTTTTTACCAAAAAGTTCTATTTTGTTTTCATCTGACCATATGACATTCTTCCCAATCCTCTTCTGGATCATCCAAATGCTCTCTCAGAAACAGGGGCCTGGACATGTACTGGCTTAAGAAAGGGGACACGTCTGGCACTGCAATTGCAGGATTTGAGTCCCTGGCGGCGTAGTGTGTTACTGATGGTAGCCTTTGTTACACGGGGTGAAATCTTGCGTGGAGCCCCAGATCGAGGGAGATTATCAGTGGTCTTGTATGTCTTCCATTTTCTAATAATTGCTCCCACAGTACAGTTGATTTCTTCACACCAAGCTGCTTACCTATTGCAGATTCAGTCTTCCCAGCCTGGTGCAGGTCTACAATTTTGTTTCTGGTGTCCTTTGACAGCTCTTTGGTCTTGGCCATAGTGGAGTTTGGAGTCTGACTGTTTGAGGTTGTGGACAGGTGTCTTTTATACTGATAACAAGTTCAAACAGGTGCCATTAATACAGGTAACAAGTGGAGGACAGAGGAGCCTCTTAAAGAAGAAGTTACAGGTCTGTGAGAGCCAGAAATCTTGCTTGTTTGTAGGTGACCAAATACAGTAAATTTACTGAGGAATTTACCAATTAATTCATTAAAAATCCTACAATGTGATTTCCTGGATTCTTTCTCTGATGAAAATTACAGGCCTCTCTCATCATTTAAGTGGGAGAACATTGCACAATTGGTGGCTGACAAAATACTTTTTTGCCCCACTGTATGTGGGTGGAAATGGCTAAAATGCCATGGTCCTCTTCATGGTTAGTACATTTCCATACCAACTGTTACTGCTCCTTATTGAACTAGCAATCAAATACATTTTTGCAGAGACATGTTGCAGGGTAGTCTTCAGGCATTCAAACAATACCGCTCTGACCCAGGAGCAAAGCTGGTTGTGGTTTTTGTTGACAGTGCAGGGATGGGAGAAGGGGTTGTAGATTATGGTGGGCCAACCAGGGATTACCTTAATTTGCTAATGAGGGCTATCAGGGCTCAAAGATATTTAATGGGTTTGAGAATAATAGGCAGTTGGCACTTGTGAGCAAATAGCTTTTCACACTTTTGAAAAAAATTAAAATGGAATATGCACTAAACAAATTATTTAAGACTTTGTTTGAATTTATATGATATGACTGCATCCCTCATTTAATTAATTTAACATGAGCTGAGACTGACCATGAGGTTAACGACAAAATCACAGAAAAGAAGACAGCCTGAGTATGATGGTACATCTCACCTTTGGACCAAAGGGATTCTCTGCTCCAGTCTGCAGCAGATTTCTTTTCGACACAACATTGATATAGTAAGGAATTTGTCCATCAGGGCATAACTGTAAGGGAATGGAAAGGTGGACTTGTTCACGGTGGTCAGTGGGCCTCCTGATCTGGTGCCTGAATCTCAATTTGGCTCTTTTCCATGCAAAGGATCACTTGGCCACTTATATTCCTGATCTCATTCTTTCACTACACAAAGCTCAGGACCATAGTTGAGGAGTGGGGCATAGAGCGACTAAAATTAAAAACTTTTCCTTTTAGCTCTGCTCTCTCTTCACCATGATGGTCAGGTTCTACAGCTGCATACCTGCCAATGCTCCATTAATCTGCTTGTCAACATAAAAAAACAAAACAATTTTGCTCTCACTTGTAAACAAGATCTCAAGATACTTGAACTCCCCCCTTTAGGCAATCCACCTTTTTCCAACAGAGCCATACCTTCCAATTGCCTCTCTGAACCTCTCTCATACCTGAGTTTTTGATTCTGTGACAGCTGAAGCAGCAGTCCTCCTGATCTCGAGGTACCTGCTGTCTGCTGATTCAAAGGACCCCTGCGGCAACTAAGCCTGAAAGGCCTCTGTCTTCTGCCTGACAGCTTCCTTCACCTCTGTTGTCCACCAACAGGTTCTTTGGTTGCCGCCCTATAATTAAAGCAGAAGTCGGTAACTTATATATAAATTTTAACTTTCATATTTTCTAAAACTCTCACTATGTCTTAACAGTAGTACATCAGACAGACAATATGTAAAATAAATACATAAATAAATAAATCATGCTCCTCTGGCTCCACCTGCTGCCTCTAAAGCCAATTTGCACAAATCCACGACACCCAAATAAAAAAATGTAAAAACATTAAAATCAAAATCAGAACAAATTATCTGACGTAGTGTCAATCCCTGCCCCCACCCCACGCATGATGTGGGCAGGTTACTTCCCCCTACCATGTAGTAACTCAGAGCAGACACAATGGCAAATAAACAACTGCAGAACAACCAAGCAATGAGAAAATTCCCAACACAAAAGAGAAGGAAAGAGAAGATGGCCAGTGAAGAAAAGCAAGATAAAAATGAGCCTGAGTAACACTGTCTGGAGGGCCTATGAAGGTGAGCCATAGTGCACCACAGAGAGACATAAAGGGGCCTAGAAGTTGTACTTGCTCTAATTTTCAAGCTAAGACCATTCTCATTTAAATCCTACTGACTGTAGCTTTAAGGCTTATTACTTTACTTTATTTTAAATTTACAACAATAAAGTCAGGCTAAAGTATAGTTAAGGCTATAGGAAGCTATAGTGGGGACTGAGTCGGGGCCTTGAAGGTAATTTGACATAATCAAAATCCTGTGATACAACTTGTTATTTATTATTTTCTTGATTTAACAGGGCCCAAAAAGCATTTTTCCACACACTGTCATGGGGAAAGGCGCGGCACCACCCCTGCAAGTCACCCAGTCAATTAGTTGAAGCTTCACAGTGTGACTAAAATCTACATTTTCCTCTACTCTTGTGTCTTTGTAGAGGGAAAATGCAGAAATCCACCACCAGCTTCTTGTAAAACCAAGGAGCGGGTGGTGGGCATTTCCGCAGGCCACTAGCCACTCCAGCCTGCACCGGTGAGCATCCAGGGAACGGACATTGACTACTGTGAAGTCCTACAAGTACCTGGGTGTTCACTTAGACGTCTATGACCAAATCTTGACAGACTCTGGTGGATTTCCGCAGGCATGCCACTCTCACGCCTGAACACACACAACACAGACGCCCTTGACACTGTGAAGTCAAGACCTGGGTGTTCAGGGCAACAGCAGACTGTTCCTGCTCAGGAGGCTGAGGTCTTTTGGAGTGCAGGGACCACTCCTGAGGACCTTTTATGACTCTGTGGTGGCATCAGCCATCTTTTATGGGATAGTCTGCTGGGCCAGCAGCATCACGGACAGGGACAGGAGGAGAATGGACAGACTGGTGAGAAGGGCCAGGGCCAGCTCTGTCCTGGGATGCCCCCTGGACTCAGTGGAGGTGGTGGGAAACGGGAGGATGATGGCTAAGCTGTCATCCCTGTTAAACAACACGTCCCACCCTCTACAGGACACTCTGACAGCTCTGGGCAGCTCCTTCAGTGAGCGGCTGCTCCATCCACGCTGTGTGAAGGAGAGGTACCGCAGGTCCTTCCTGCCTGCTGCTGTCAGACTGTACAACAAAGAAAATGCCCGCTAGTCTGCAGACAATAAACAAATAAATAACTTACTAATAACTGGACTCTTGCACAATACACTCCACTTCACCTCACTATTCATTTCACTGTTTCACTGTTTTTCACTTTTTTTCTACTTGAGATATTACATATTCTTATATGTATTCTCCAAGCACATCCTCTCTCTGTACTGTGTACAGGTATAATTATAATTAAAGTTATAATTATTATTTTTTTTTATTTTTATGCTAAATATATCTTATTTTCTTATTTCTTATCTTACCCTACCTACCTCATTCTACCTTGGAACTAAAAGAAAATGTATAGGTGGTTGACAAATTAAAGGAAAAACCAACATAAAATATCTTAGAAAAGTGTTGGGCCTCCATGTGCTGCCAAAACAGCTTCATTGCTCCTTGGCAATGCGCCTTGATTCTACCTATTCACTGTGTGTCTCGCTGCTGTTACACTGTGAATTTCCCCACTGTCTGAATCTAAATCTGAATCTGAAATGCCCCTAAAAATGACACTAAAATCTCTCTGGAGGCAAACACTTGTCACAGCAATGAGATTTCTCATTCACAAACAATATGAGAAATTCAGAAATTTCTTTTGTGTAATTTTACATTTACAGTAAAAACATGAACAATACTGTTTTTAATTGCATTACATCTATTATGTACATTATAGCAAAAAACTTTCATCTGAAAGCATTCACATTATGCAGTATGTACAGTATGTATGTAGCATGTGTTCAAATTAAAACAACTTTTTAAATACATTTTGTGTCAATTTTAAACTGAAAGCTAGAACAGCATGTAAAATTTTACAGCGTGGCCAATAATGGTATAATGGGGTTTTCAGACCATTGCCAATATTTGGGCATCAAATATATAAATATTTACAGTTGAAGAATAAACTTTAATCTTATTTTACAAAGTTTTTGTATCATGGTGGCAAGTGAGATGGCAAGAGCTTCGGTCACAAAGACTCAACTGGCTAGAGAAATGACTAAAGTGATACCTGCATTTAGATCTAAGTAATAGACATTAGTAAACAGAGTCAGATATTGTGGGCAACAACACATTTGTTCAGTGTGGTGCTCCTGCATTAGTGCAAATGTAAGGAACAGCAATTCTTTCTCAGGTGTCTATGAATATATTAGATCACAGTAATTGCTTTTGTATTTGAAGAAAGTCAACTGATTCGCCATATAATAAGGGTGGAGATAACGATGTGAATCATATGCCATGGTCTTTGCTGTAACCAGATCTCAATCCAGTCGTGACATTTGTCACGACCTGGCACTGAAGACGCGACAAAAAGAGGGGAAAAAGAGGGAGATGCAGGTTAGAAGCCAATAATAACTTATTTATTTAACTCACATGAATAATAGTCAATGCACACATAACCGAACAATAGGATGAGTTGTGATTGTCACTAATTGTCAGTGCTGAGTGTCAGGTTTTGTTTGTTGGCTGGCTGAAAAAGAAAATTATGCATGGCAGAGGAAAGCCAGATGAGAAGAGAGAGCCTCCGTCCAGACAGGTGACTCCGCCTTCCAGGCACTTGCTGTGCTATAAAAACATAAACATAACACCGGCATATTATTTACCTATATTTACACAGGCCAGAGAACCGTCACACATTTTAGACAGCACTCTCCACCGCCATCATCAAAACACAGAGTGAGGTAATGTCTTTTGAAAGAATGGTGTTTCATCACTCTACCAGAGTTCCAGAGAGACATTGCCAAGGAGCAATGAAGCTGTTTTGGCAGCACATGGAGGCCCAACACTTTTCTAAGATATTTTATGTTGGTTTTTCCTTTAATTTGTCAACCACCTATACATTTTCTTTTAGTTTCAAGGTTGGTTTTCCTTTAGAATATACATTTTCTTTTTAGAGGTAGTGTGTCAGGTAATGAGTAGTGCAAGAAGCAGTCTCATTTTTGGTTATCAAACAAAATATTACAGTACTACATTCATTCAGCAGACCTCAGTGAAGGTCATCAGGTTCAAGAATCTTTCAAGTCTTTTATGTACAGACTATATCATATAAAGATTGCAGAATGTGCCAAGAAATATTTCCCCAAAGTCATTCTATTATTTGATTATAGACAGGCACGCCTGTGATGTGAGTCCTCCTCTCCACACTTTGAACAAGATTCATGAACAGTGAATTCTCCCCTTCATAGTCTTACTCTGAGGGCATAGAGGCAGGTTTCTTTCACAAACTGTGTCACAATAATTTCACAATTATTTGTGCTGAAATTCAAGAATGTAATAAGACAAGAACATCCATCAATGATTATTTAAATGTGATGTTTAAAAAACTGATCAACCTAAGTACACAATTCAGTCATGTCAAGCCCATGGTTGGGTTGTGTGCCTCTGTTGTGATCTGGCAATATGAAATACTGAAAATCAATGGAAAACGTATATGAATAATAACCATTAATCACTGAAAACAAACATTTGCCATGAAGTTGTCTTGCGGTAAATTAAGTCATAATGCTGACTACATGCTGAGACTCAAAAAACATGTATTGTAATGTATTGATGGGAATTTTCAAAATGACAGTTCCAGGTAGTTCATATTCAAACCCTCAGATAACTCAACACAACACATTATATGTATTAAAAGGTACCTTTAGATACATACTTTAAACAATATCCACATTCTTCTTACCCATTTCCATTATTTACATTTAATGTTTTATTAAGTCAACAGATGTATACTCATTACTGCAATACATTGTATATATAAATAATTAAACTGTCTGTTAAAGAATTTGTGTTGTATATGAAAATTTCAACTTCTACATATAACATACACTCATATTACGGCAATCAGTTTCAATTTACATATGACACTGTTAAATTCTTGTACCCAGATTGGTGTATTATAATCTCTATATTATCGTCATGACAGACTCTGTGAATGTTACACGCTAGTAAAAGTGTCATAAGAGGACCATTAAACTCTATGTGGAAATGAAGATATTTTGAGTGAGATATATATGGCTATTTCTTCAAACAGCAACAACCTTATATGAATTTCAAAAATATTTTCATCCATAGGAAACAACAACTGTTTTGTCACACTTGCTGAACTTAGTAGTGAGAGGTACACTGTAATATACAGTACAAGCTCCCTATGGTTTTTCTAACACATTGATACCCAGATCAAGAGCATGATCAAATAACATTATTGTAATATCAAAGCACAGCTGTGAGTCTTGCTAGTAAACTACAGAATATATAATTTTGAAACTTTTCAAATTAGCATTAGCTAGATGACTTGAAGCGACAAACTCGAGGCTAACTCAAATTAATGAACATGAAAAAGGGAGGAAAATGAAGCAGACTCCACTCACATGCTGACTAGCAATGGAATGCTGGTGCAGCTAAATACAGCTAACATTTGCTATTTGTAAATAAAGGCAAACTGAATGCTTGTGTTTAGTATGAACACACAAGAGCATTGAGTGGTCTGGACCATCGATTATCCAAACTTTATGTGAGGTATCGGATATTTCAGAAACCCTTTTAGTAGGGCTCACTGTTCCTGAGTAGCACATCGCCCTGGGGCTTGGTTTTTAATGTGCAATGACTTAGACTGTAACACACTGACTTAGATAAATGACAAAACCCCATATAAATGATAATTACGGCTACATTCACAAATGTGTCTGTGCTTCATATATGACGCAGACACATTATTACAATGTACAGACCATTTCAGAAAACACTTCATTTGATGTTTGACCCCTTTAGATACATACTTAAAACATTATGTATTCAAGCATTTGACTTGTTTGCAGTGCCATGGACTACAAACAAGGATTGGTCCTCAACAAGTAGTAGTAGGTGAGAACACTGACTGGCCGAATTCAAGAGGCTTTTAAGAGCATGTGTTTATATTTATGACACTAGCATTGAATCCAAAAGTAGGGGTCCCTCTACAGCTTGTGAATCTGCTGAATTACAAATGTATTAATAATAATGACACTTTTTTAATTTGACTTATAATGTAATCTAAAAACAAGTATATTAGAATATTAATTTTTAAAACATAAATTACACAGTGCAATATATGGAGAATAATGGGTATTCAATATTTGTAAAGGATGTACCACTGAAATGAAGGTCTCAAATTCAAATACAAACTTTGCCACTGTTCCCTGTATTATTATACCAATACACTAAGAATATATTTAGAATAGGTCTTGACATGAATGGCTTTAATACTCCTAAAATACTTCCTTCACTGCTTATTCTCCTCTCTATTCTCCTCTTTATTCACTCCTGTTTTCTGGAGCGTCCCTTAAACGTGTCCATGAGGTTGAAGGCTCCCAGGTACTGGCCCAGCAGAATTCCCTGCTTCATGGGGAGGATGCTGTGGAGAAAAACACAATGCAGAAATCAGTGGGCCATTAATGTCTTGTCTACATACAATACTGATATTTTCCCCTTCTGTTTAAAACACAACCTTTCTTTTAAAAAATACCTCCATCCACACCATAATGTAAAAATAATTCAATATGTACATACTATATGTACATACATAAAATACTTAATACAAAATATTTAGATATTTATGACTTTAACTTTATACTTTAGATATTTATGACTATGTACATATTACATATATTCACCTATATTTATGGTTACAGCTGGGAGTCACCAATTAATTTAAATTAATTTACTTAATTTCATTATGTGAAAACATAATTACAATACAGATTCTTGATTCTTGCTATGTTTACCGTACTATAGGTGGCGATAAAGACTATATCAACTATAAGTCAAATACCAGAGAAAAGGATTCTGAGCATGCATAGAGAGCTTGTTTTCGTTTGGTAACAAATCAAACAATAGTAGCTTATTTAATACCTAGTTAAATATATTTTTTTTTTATTTCATACCTTGGGCCTCATACCAGTTACTTTCTTACAGTCAGGTTGGTCTTAGTCTCAATGTACCTATAAACATTTATATTTACAGTCTTGTTTGCCCTGGCGACAAGAAATTTACTAACAAATGTTAAACATTTTTTTAACCACTGCATTCCTCTAACCCTCTGTTTTGTTTTTTTTCTGTTTTCTTGTTTCCTAAAAGCCACACAACAGTTATGTTGTGTGGTTATGTTGTGAGCCACACAACACAACTGTTGTGTGGCTCACAACATAACTTTAATACCTTTTATTAAACATTTTATAACATTTTATAACATTCATACCATACCATAACAGAATGTTATGGTATGGTATTTCTGGCAATCCTTAAAGATGCTTGATATCTTTCTGAATACATCCTCTTCGATTTTTGGTTTACAATTTACATTTTTGTTGTCAAATTGTATACACTGTCATATTACTGTTACTTTTTTCTATACACTTGATATTTATTGCATATCTGTCCATCATCTGAGAGGGATCTCTCCTGTGTTTCTTTCAATATTTTTTGTTAGAGGATTTTTTTGAGGGTTGTGTTTTCCTAATCCAAGTCAAGGGTCTGAGGACAAAGGGTGATTGTAAATCCCCAAAGGCAATGTATGGCTGTATAAATAAAAAAAGGACTTGATGCCTTTATTGTTTTACTGTAGTTATGTTTTGAGTTGCACAAATTGTATATTATGTTTGCGTAGTTTGTTTTGTATGTAATTATTATTAACTACCAGACTGAAAAACAGCTTTTTCCCCAGAGCTGTTCAATCAATTTTCCCCCTCGCTCACACACACACACATCATGCAAAGATTTTTAAGATAACCTATTGTCATTAAAACTGATTGGGTTATATAATTAAAATTGGCTGACATATTAAAAGTTAATTTGGTAACAGTAGGTTGGCAAAGTAAAGCTTTTGGGACAACTGGCCCAATTGTTTCTGTCAAGTTTGCAAAAAATAGAATTAAAAAGCATTGAGAGGGGTAGAAAATTGAGAAAAAGTAGCAACACCTTATATTTTTAAAGTAGAAGACCATTGGAGCCAAGATGCAGATGAAAGAATTTCATGGCCATTTGCAATACATCAAGGTATACAGTCAAGATATGAATAGATGTTGAAATGTCTGGGGAGGGATCTCAGAACTGCGTTGTAAGTGGCTGATAACTAGCGTCACAATTCCCCCAAAAATAGAGGTTTATAGAAGAAACTGCCTTTGCAGATGACAGTGACCCCTCCACCTAGGCAAGGTAGCCAAGGTCTCTGCACATAAGAAAGTTGAAAGAAAGAGTTGCTTTATTCAAGGTGCCATATTCCTCTGTTTTTGACCATGTTTCAGTCACACAAGAAATATCATTGGAATTGTTGTGTAATGACCTTACATTTCAAATGCTGATGTTTACAGGTATTGTTCAGAGGGCAAAAGGGAGAGAGATTAGAGGAATTACATAAAGTTGCTTCCATTCACTTTTTTGACCAAGGATGAAAGAATTTTTTTTTTTGGTCTACTGTAGTTATTTCTGACTGTAGGAACCAGATCGAAAAATATAAAGGAACAGGCTTAAAAGAAGAGCAGACAGTGACTGGTGTGTGTGCTGTTGTGGAGCAAGTGCCAGTCAGTCTGTGAAGCAAGACTCTAGTAAATGCATTAAAAATGTTCACTGAAATGAGTGCCATGGAAGCAGATAACTGGTATGGTAGTACACCAGTATCCACACAGATACCAGAATAAGCCAGAATAAGCCACTAGACTGTGACAAACTATAGTTAGTGAGCAAGATTCTTTACAATGCTCATGTTATAGTTTTGTTGTGGATTTAATAAACAACACGGTACAAAAAGTAGTGTACGCTGTGGCAATGGTAAGATTAAGAGAGAGTGGACTAATCTTAAAAATTAATAGAGTGCATAATAGTTAAACATCCTTTTCCCCTCTCTTTACGGTGTGCACCAGCTAAAATCCAAAGCTCCTCCCCGTAGCATCGCTCCATCTAGTTATTAGTCAGCTTTCTTTTTTCATTGATCTTCTTCTGTTAACTTTAACTTTTTGTGTAAACTGTTCTGCCATCACGTCCACTCTAATATTCGAGTCTGTGCAGGAGCATGGATTGGCCCTCTGTTTGATATTCTGTTCTGCTTTTTATTTTGATGTGGTGGATTATTTTCAAATGAGGCAGCAGGTGGAGCCCGAGGAGTCTGACTGTTTCACAGATTATCTGTCTCTTTTATCACTGTCAAGACAGAGTGACAGTTTCAGCAAATATGAAAAAATATTAAATAAGTTACATACTTCTGCTTTAAAGCAAAGAATACTTGCCTCTTTACTTCTGATAGGCTGTAAAAATCATAGTTTAGTATTATAGTATAATAGTTTCTATTTGCCACATCAGTCTTGTGTGTATCATTTATTTAGAATTCTGGGTGGGATGTAAATATTGCAAAAATGCTTTTCATTGACCATAGTTAGGCATGCCATCTTGGTGCCATGACAAAAACCTCTATTTCAATGTCTGTAAAAACAAAGGAGGAGATTATGGACAACAGAAAGCAAGACGGATAAGGACAGACCTCTCTCCCCATCAATGGGACTGCGGTGGAGAGAGTAAGCAGCTTCAGGTTTCTCTGGGTTTACATCAGCAAAGGACCTGACCTGGACTTACCACATAGACACTATTGCAGGCTAAAGAGGCTCAACATGGACTACAGGATATTCTACAACTTCTACAGTTGCACCACAGAAACTCACTGGCTGTATAGCAGTTGCACTGCCTTCATCCGTGAGTCTCCACAGATTGTGGTGAAAACTGCACAGCATATCATCAGGACAAAGCTGCCATCCATAGAGTGTAGGAAAAAAGGCTAACAAGACCATTAAAGACCTTGATCTCCTAAGTACAAACTCTTCTGCCTGCTGCCTTCCAGCAGATGGTACCGCAGCATCCGGTACCGCCCCACTTCAGGCCCACAGGCCCTCAGAGACAGCTCCTTCCCCCAGGCCATAACACTATTGTACCGTCACTTTCAAGCTCATTACTATACTCAGACCTTATTTATAATCACCCTACATATCAGTATGATTTTATTGTGTTATATATTATTTGTAATATATTATTTTAAGAGTCTTTATTATTTATTATTTACTATATTATTTATTATTTCTTATGTCTTTCTTTTTTTCACTTGTGTGTGATTTCCTTTTTATACATACCATTTGAGCTTTGAGGGAGCCTGAGAATTAAGAATTTCATTACCAATGACTGCTTCATTTTAATTGTGTATATGACAATAACAGAACTTGAACTTCAACACTGCAATAATTAAAACTGATAGTCAAAACCTTAAGCATTTTTAATAGTTTAGTTTAGTAGTATCAACACTGATGATGTCATGAAAACTGAATTAGCATGGAAAACCCCACCTACTCCTCCATAAAAGACACAATTTTATGGGAAATATATGATTTATGATTTGTGTAGCTTGAACAATGCATGAAAGGATATTTTGGTTTCTGTGTTAACTGTGATCCCTGACATTGTGGAGGTGCTATGCTAAATTGCTTTTTTAGTGTTAGGTTTAGCTCCTAATGGAAGAGCATATTTGTGTTAATGTGGGTAGTTTTTTTCTTTTTAACCATTTGTTATGGCCAGAATAATGCCTGTCTGTATCTCTTCCAAAAACAGCACGTGTAAGCAGCTTTTGGATGACTAACTTTCCTTTGACTACCAATGGCTCTCTTCAAAGAGGGAGCAGAGAAAAGACTGGAAAATACAACAATGCATCATTTAAAGCTTGAATACGATGGCTTTTATGTAAAAAATGAACAGAGGTGACAGGCAAGGCACTATCTCCATTTGTGTGAGCTGTGTTTCAGACACAAAGAGCTTTCTAATAGAGAATAATGGCTCTGTCCTTAGACAAATGGACCAGTGAAAGAAAGAACAATGAGAAAATATGTCTCCAGAACACCCTCTTATCAAACATAATCAAAGGGCAAACAACTCAGCTGAAGCACTAAGGGTTTTAGGGTGGTTATCAGACAAGGTGCATTTTCATTTCGATTAGCAATCTTACTGCAAAGATATTATGTACTTTCATCACATCACATCAAGTGATTAGAACTGCCATCAGTAAATCACACTGCTGCCCTTTTATTAGCCCCAATGCAGAGTCAGATGTGCTTTATGGTACATGGAGGCACAATGACTATGCCTATCTGACTCTTGAAAAGGCTATTTCAGTTTATTCAGATTTTCAGTAAATGAAGGATTTTCTGTAATAAAAACTACAATATGTTTACATTACACCACTACTGGCCATACAGTTGACAGAAAACAAACGATGCAAAAAGCGTTGTCAGTACACAGTGAAATAAGCCCTAACTTTTTGGAGTATGAACATGCTAAGTTCAGAACTCATGAGTCCAAACTAGCAAGAGACGCAGATACAGCTGGGATCAGGTCACTTCAGCGCAACTCTACAGCTGAGCGATTATGAGCGATTCTTATCAGCTCTGAATGCATGACAGTTCATAGCCTCTCTTTACTCTGATGACTTTCTTTGAAGCTGTCTGCAGTCTCTTATGTTATGTGTCTTATGTTCTCTTGTGTCTCGTATGTTACCCACTGTCAAAGCACAACTACACAGCAGATCCACTGGATAAACTTTGCAACCAGCACCAGACCCATGTTAAATTACCACAAAAGACTCCATGCATTATTTTAAAATCCTGATCCATAACATGAAGACTGAAGAGGCAACTATTTTGTTCCTAGATTTAAGTTATGTTTGTCTAAAACTGTAAAATCTAACCGAATTAAACGAATTAAAATAACTTCACATATAAAACTATAGAACATGCAAAGAACAATAACTTTTTATTCATTTTTAATTTTATTTATGGCACTAAGATAGTATTTAACTATAGGTGCAGAGCTGTTATGTGCTTTTAGATATAACTGTAGTCTGCATCACACCACAGAGTTGGTGTAAGCCTGTAGTTTTTAATCTTTATACAGTATGAAATTATTCCAAGTTAAGGAGCAACTTCATTGAATTAATGTATTGGCAAATTATGTAGAAATTAAATTTTTATTAAAAAAATCCACATTAAAAGATTAATTGATTGTGACGTAACAAAAGATAAAGCAGCCAAGCGAGTTTTATCATAAAAATGTAGTACTGCTGTTTTAACACTGAAGAAGTAAATGTTCATGTACATATAACAGATCATAGCCTTGCAATAAGGAGTCTGCTAGGTGTTCAAGAGACAATTAGACCATGATAAGAAGAATAATGGCCAGATAAGGGAAATTGAGCAGCAGTGTGAGAACCAGTGGAGAACTGGGCAGGTGTCCTGGCAAGTGAGCGGTTAATAATAACTATTGATAGCTAACACTGTGTCCACATCACTGCATTGCAAAGTTTATTATCACATTATCAGGCTCTTACAATTGCCTAATACTGGCAGGAAAACTGACAACACAAACTAATGCTCAAGTTTCATTTTGTAGCATCTTGTATAATCCCACAATATGTTTAACTGTGCTGTACCTAACCCTAATTTGGAATTTCGCTCTTGATTGAGATTACCATTAAAGTACACTTCCTGTCGCAGACACAGAATCTGTTGAAGCTGACCCTGATGAAGCAGTTGTGTGTGCTGAAGAATGCTGACAGTGCTGAAAATGAATGAAGAAAATGAAGTTGTAGGCCTGACTGTCCTCTGTATTGCCTGTACTGCAGCAGCTTAATATGAAATCCACATACTTGTCACAGAAAGCTTCCACAAGTCAGGTCCCAACTTGCTACTTGCTTAAATGTGGAATTGAGATTGGTCCAGTACTTGGATACAGGGGCCAGTCTGTGTTCTCCAAGAGACCAGAATCTAATAACACCCTCAAGAAAAAACATTAGGGAAAGAAAATAAATGAAAGAAAGAAGAAACATAGCAATGCAGTATTTTCCTGAATGTCACCCCAAACTCTGAACTTTAACATCTGTCAGAATAAAGCAAAACAAGCAGATACTGTATCCCACATTTGACATTTTTTTCAGAGTAATGCCACATTTAAATAGAAAAACAAAACACACTATACAAACCATACTACTGGTATTTTTAAATCTATTTCACATTTAAAATAATAAGCATTAACCCTCTGGAGTCCAGGGTATAATTGGCCGTTTTTGACTACTTTTTATTTTGCTTTTATATTTCACCTTAAGAACTGTTTACCATGCCTTGTTTGGTATCATTTTTTTCAGCACAACCTCTCATGTGTGATTTTACAGTTATTTTTTCATTTTGACATACTGTATTAACACACTGGACCTAAAACCACACAAAAAACATAAAATCCGAATATAAAAAAGTTAGATTTTGTAATGTGAAAACCACAAACATGTCTAACGAACCATTTTTATAACTTAGAATGCAAATATAAGTTGTAAAGTTTCAAAAAATTATGTACAAATGTAGCAAATAACAGTTATTTACAACTATTTACATTAAAATGCAGGCAATGCCTCAGGCGTTTTTTTTGTTCAACTATTTACAAAACAATCAGGTGTTCACAAATAAGATGCCACAAATTATTTGTGCCACTGTAAAAAGTCCGTCGACTCCAGAGGGTTAAAAAGTTGATTACTGTATTAACCTAAAATCATAAGTCTAGGTAACTAATGTTTACCTTCACAGTAGCAAGGAGAGGGTTTCCAATGTAAAGAGCAGCAGCTCTAAAAACAAGCACCTCCCAGATATCTCCTTATCCTTTCTCAAAGGCTTAACCCAGACACCCTATGGAAGATACTCATACTGGCTGCTTTTATCTGTGATGTCATCCTTTCACAACTCAAAGCTCATCACTGGTAAATCGTAAACTTTGCCTTCCGGCTCTGCTCCCTCTTTACTGGACAACACCCAAATTACTGCTGACACTGCATCAACCGCCCTGTTGATCTCATGCTCTATTTTACCCTCATTTGAAAAATCTACCATTTTCCTCTCGCTCTGCTGCATAAAGATTTATTCTACATAGCTTGTTCTACATGTTACCTAATTACTAAATTACTTCCAGTCTACTATCTTGAACTTTAAAAATAAAACTGCTTTATTTTTTGGTGTATTTGATATTACATCATGTGCAAAGTCCAAGAATCCAAACACTGTCCAGAAATGTCCTTAGCACAGCAAGATAAGAGAAAATAGGCAGAGGACAGGGTGTCTGAGGATACAGACACTGGCACACACCTCTAGCAATAAGTGATGACTGAGAGAAAAATAAACAGAATTAAACAAACTACTCTGTCAATTTGTAAAATTCACTGAGATCTTGAAGAACATTAGTATTACCACTCATTATATTGACAGCTTTGCTTAAAATGTAAAACAAAGGTCTAATGAGACTGATGAGATGATGAGATGATTTTTTTTTTTTTTAAGGTTTTGAGGGCACTTTTCAGTGCTCTAACACAATCAATCGTTATTTTGTGGACTATGAGAGAGTGATATGTAATTCAATTTAATTTTAATTTTTTGAATTTAATTCAACAAGATGAAAACTGCCCCATTATTCAAAACAAACACCTTGAGCACTGCCAAGAATAAACCACAGAGTTACAACAAGTTATGTTAATGTAGATGTACTGTAGATTATAGATTACATGTTTTCATTGTCCAAACATCTACAATTGCATTTCAGCATTTAGAGAGTAAACACCTAAATGGACTGGCTGGCTGCTCTCTAGCTTCATTTATAAATGTTGCGTATGCACAAAAGATGTCGTACGCCACTTTCTAGGCAAAGTCTGGAATTTTTGAAAAAGCTAACTTGATGGGATAATGCATGGTGCTTTACAGTAATTCTAACCCATGCTCATACACATAAACTGGAGCAAAAAAAGCGAGTCCAGTAGCAGAAGGATATAAAGGGAAATACGGTGTAAAATTGATACCATTGTGTCAGATAAATCAATGAAGAGTTCATTTGCAAACACAGATAAAAGCCAGACAATAAATAAGTTTTAAAAAGTTAACCTGTTTGATACTCCCTAGAATGCACACACATAAAACATTCTAACAAACTTAGAATAATGACTACAGACTGATATATGTAATTTCAAAAGAACCCCCCAGATATGTTCTGTAATTACTAAACAATACTTAAAAAATAAGGTGAACAGTGGCTGCAAGTCACATTTATATACCAATGCCATTTTCTATGCCTCAGTTTGGGTAAACACAAGAGCAAAGTTTCATATGTTGTTTTAATAATATATATAGTATCTTAAAATGTATTCATTTCTTTATAGTTTTCTGTTTGTTTTAGCTCTGTGTTGTCTTCTTTTTTTTGGTTAATGTAAAGCATTTTGTAGCGTGTTGAAAGGTGTAAGGTTTAATTGTGTCCCCCTCCACTTCAGTCTCTGCTCCAATCAGGAAGGATTTCCCTGATAATTCCTGCCAGTTTTCATGAGCTCCGGTGTCACCTTCCCCCCATATGGCACAAAGAGCCTGTCAAAGACTATGCTCTTTTTGACCTCCACTTTTTACAAGACCACTTCTGTTTTATTTCAGCTGTAATCTGACCTTCTGAGGTGCTGAGGCATTGGCATTCACAGCATGCACCATTTGCTGTCACTCTGATGGAATGTGTATAAGCAGCGATGTTCTTAACATGAAGTTTGTACAAGGTGTGCCCCTTTCTAGCTGATCATGATTTGTAAAGGGAAACTGACGTAAGACATGCGTACCTACTGTGAATAAATGTGTGCACA
This sequence comes from Scortum barcoo, assembly GCA_023238725.1. Lineage (NCBI taxonomy): Eukaryota > Metazoa > Chordata > Actinopteri > Centrarchiformes > Terapontidae > Scortum > Scortum barcoo. The sequence goes on along the minus strand of CM041533.1, from coordinate 28,286,209 downwards.
TGCACTCTGTGCTTCCTACGCAGAGTTTTATAAGTGAGGTCGAAGGATAGATAGATAGATAGATACTTTATTGATCTCCAAGAGAAATTCACATTTCCAGCAGCATGAAAGGTGAAACTTAAGGGCATGCAAGAAGTACAGTAAGGAGAAACCAGGAAAGAGAAGAGGAAAAAAAAGAAAAAGACAAAAGTGCGAGAAACACACAGAGCTGCTAGAGAGGCTGCCACTCGCGTCGGCGCCGGAAACTACATTGGTGTACAAGGTGTGTTGGTAATACGTATGTGTTTCAAGTTCTAAGTCATATTTTAAATTATACATAGAAGGAGGCTGACCGTACCTTCAAAAACCATACTGCAACTTTCAAATCACACTGGATTTCAAATAAAGGTGCATTTTTTAGCTGTCATTGTAAGCTCTGGTTTTGTGGTAGTCTGGAGCATCAGCCTATTCAACCTCTGTTCTGTCGCTCCTGTCCCTGTTGCTCTTAGATCAGCTTTTACTGTGTTTCAGTGCAGCCAAATTCACAATATTGTCCTAATTTCTGTTTTTCAGTTTTTATTATCAACTGAATAAAGAAGAAATAGTCTATTGTGTCACTGAGCCTAACTGAATCATTATTAGGGCCCGAGCACCAAAGGCCGGTGCGAGGCCCTATTGTAATTCAAATGTTTTGTTTACTTATTCTTCCCCTAAATAAATTGCATTTTAGACGGCCTAAAGGTGCTCCAAAACTCACGAAATTTTACACACCCCCCAAAGTCAGGCGTAACATTTAGTATTTTATGGGTCCGGGGCACATGCGCCCAAAACTGGCTCAACAGCGCCAGCTAAGTACATGTGTTTGGAGGGTCCCCATTTGACACGCTTTCACCTACACATATGAAATTTGGAGGCATTATGCAACATGCCAAGACACCTACATACATTTAACGAAGCAGCCCCAGGACTGCGTTTCATCCACAGGTCTGAAATGTGGCACACACGTGTAACATCCCAGGGCCTACTAAAAAGTCTCTTGGAGCTAGACTGCTCGACGCAAAATGGCTCCATGTAGCACCCCCTAGAAATTTTCAAAAATGCAGCTCCCAGAATGCATTTCACCGAGACATTTGAAATTTAGCACACACGTGTAACATTCCAAGATCTACAAAAAAAGTCTCTTGGACCCATGTCCTAAACCCAACAGGAAGTCAGATATTTTGTGTGCAGACTTTTGCCAGAATTTCAGCCATTTTGAGGCTTTCTATTTAAATGTACTCCTCCTACAGTTTTGCTCAGATTGACTTTTAATTTTTCCTGTTAATTCTATATACTAGCGAAATGCTAAATTGTTTTTTTTGATGTGGGTTAAATGGCCTGAGATAGGCAGGATGGCAAATTTGCATGTTTGCAAACACTTACAACAGAAAGTTGATGTCATTTCTAGGCCTTAGACTTTAACGAACTTCTCCTAGAGATTTGATCAGATTGTCTTCTAATTTAAACTGTAGAATCTGAAGACATGAGTGAAGCTAAATTGCAAAGTTTTTTAGTTTTCATCGAATGGCAGGTCCATGGGGGCGTGGAAAATTTGATTTTTTGCAATGCCTGGCAATTCACTAAATTTGGCACATAAATCAGGGGTGGTAAAATCTCACAGATAATTTGGGTGTAAGGAAAAAATGCCTCTATAGCGCTCCCTAAAAAGATTCTAAGCAGCAGCCCCCAGTAAATGTTTCACATACATGTTTTAACTACACGGTCCGTGTAACGGCCGCTAAGGCTCACGTTTGCGGCCCAGTGCCGAGCCGGAGGGCCCATTCAATCCTGCTTGCAGCTTTAATTACTTTTTATACCTGCATACATCACAGCATATATGTATATATATTTACATCGTTTCACCATCAGCTCTAATTAGAAGTTTTTATAGGATAGCCTCTTGAGATGTAGCATCTTTTTTTCAAGGGGGTTTTCAAAATACAGACAAAGACATCAATACGTAATAAAATATATACTACAAAACACAAATACAGATAGGTTGCTCACCATCTCCCACCTACAGCCGATTGATTCATGATTCTCTATGAAATGCTTCCTTTCATTTATCTTACATCATGTCTGTGTTGATGCATACACCTGCATACAAAACACCAGTTCATATCATGCTTTTGTGGGTGGTGCTCAGCTCCCGACAGGAACAATGTCATGCTTCATACGTTGTATCTAGCGAGGTTGTTGTGCCCACTGCCATAAAGACACCCAATGTCTCCATAAAACTGATGGCCTTTGATGGCTCCAACTGCTGTCACTGATTAAAAGGCAGCTTGAGGCATATGTCTGGTTTTACCGAAGTTAGATACATTCAGTAGATAGAGAGCAGCCGGCTGATTTACTTATTGTATTATGTCTATTTCATGCTTGTGCCGGGTGTTTGTGTAGTTTGTACTCAGTCAAGCTCTGTGTTTGGAGATTTTAAAATATGTCACCAAAGATGTGCTCTGGGTATGCAGCAATTTTATTCTCACATTCATGAATAGATCTATGTACTTTTTATCCATACCCTGTTGTAATGATCCTTTCATAAGCCCTTCTGTCAATATGGGAACAACATGCAGGTATAATATTTTCATGTTTTTCCTCCTTGATATTGTTTTTGAAAATTTTGCCTCATTACAACAGAGGGCTGGCTGTCATATAGCTAAATGACCTGTGCATTTACAGCTACCACTGATGTTTACATAATACCCACCTGACTGGACTGTAAAGCTATTCAGACTAGCTTTTAAATAGATTCCTTTCAAGGGCTTCACAGCAAAGCCACCACTGGGGATGAGAATATTTGTGGTGTTGCTAATGTTATGATTCCAGCATTGGAGAATACTCTAAAGTTCGTTAACACCAGTATAACTTTGGATGGACACAGGCATTTGAAATTATACAAGCTCTGCACCAAGGTATTTTCTTTGCCTAATCAGAGGTAGTTATAAGTTTTAGAAAGAGCTGCAGTGTGCTCTAGCTGACAGACTCTTTTCTAGCGCAGGAGCTTGGTGCTCCGCTTTGCAGACACTTGGCTCTGAGTAGGGAGGGAGAAAAGTATGTGTGAAATTATAATAACAATAATGATAAGAAAGATATCTCTTGTATCTGTTTTATCAAGTTTTGTCTTTCTATCAGTAATCCAACAACATTATAGGAATTTACTGTGTAAACCGTTTGAATTACGTCAAACACCCAATTTTTGGAATCTGTAAATTACTTTAGGGTGGTAGAAGATACGAGCCTAAATTCTTTTACCCATCTCTAAAGTGATTTTCTGAAACCAAAGGTGTTGTCACTTTCTGGTAGAACACTGATGTGCTTGTGTGTGTGTTTAGATTTTTTGGACTGGTTTTTGTTTGAAACCAAAGGCTGGATTACTAATTGGCAAAGTTAGCAACTGACCTTGATATAACCTAGACCAAGACCTTTAAATGATCTTTCAATTTGAGTATGAATCTATAGATTCCAAAAATTAAATGCAAAATCGCTTATTCAATATTATACAATGTATCATTCCAGAATGAAATGTAGTTGTCATTAATTCTATATTGAGTTCCCAGTCCTACATGCTTGATCTGATTGCCACTATTCAAATTATATAAACTCTTAATTTTCTACCCAGAACAGGGAACTGTGTTCCCATCTGCATGAGACATCCACCCAAGCTTCCTCCCATTTGTCCCTCACATATGGAGTTTTTCCATGCATGAAAAACATTTGTCTGTCATTTATATTTTGGCCTGTAGGTTTGTGAGTGTAATCAATTAGTGTAGGCTGCTTTCAATTTCATGTTCTTGTCTCCTTTCTCTATGTATTTTTCCTCCCCTGCTTGTAATAAAAGGTGATGAACATGGACTTGAACTAAAAATGTGTACAAAGATAATCAGGTAAACAAATGGAGGGCATAGTTTAAGACAAATAATATAGACTAAAAAGAAAATGAGGAGGTCTGCACTACCCTGACACCTCAGTGAAGCACTGTACACTGAAGTGTGGATGTGGACCGGTTGGTAATGCTGGAGCTAGGAGACAATCTAGAATATTAGGAAAAACATCCACAGACTCTTATCTGTATTATATGCATTTATTGAGTTAAGCTTATAGTTAAAGACCTTCTAGTTGACTATGTGTAATTATAATCTATAATCTCTATATAATCATTATAATCTCTGTTATCACTGTTTAGTATCAAAATTGTTGTGTATGGTGATTGTTTATCCATGGGAAGAGAGGCTGGTAAAGAGGAAGTTCTGGCTGCTATGCAGAAGTGCTGCCACAAGTGCTGAGAGCCATGAATTATGTACTAGATATCGACTGCTTGGATTTAAATCTATTGAGACAAAAGGTCAACAGGTCACGGCTTTATAGGATCATGAGACATTCATCATTGATCTTGATAAACAATACTAATCTGTTTGACCTAGTGATCCTTTAATAATATAATATGTATATATATATATATGGTGATGTGCATTAGCATGTCAAAGGTCACCTAATTTAAATTGGTCTGCAAATAATGATCCACTTTATTGCAGTGAGCGAATACATAAACTGCAGTGACATTCAAATTATTCGGTGCATTTAGTGTAAATTTTGCTATCATGCCTGTAGTTAGACATAATTCTTATTGCTGCAAGCAGTCACTGCGGAGTTTAAGTGGCTCACTTTAAGGTTCAGTCACTTGCTAAGGGGCACCTGAACAATAGTTGGCATCCGCACTTAAATAAGGGAGGACAACTTCAAGAGTTTAAGGATTCATTATACAACACAAGGCTATAAGAGCAAAATTCACACTATAGTTCCTGTATATTACACACAAACAAAACAGAACAAAAAACTCAAAGGAAGAAGATATTAGAAGTCTCACAGCCTGAGAAAAGAAATTTTTCTGGTGCCTGTATCAGCAGACACTTCTATATCTCTTGCCATATGGTAGCAGGGTGAACAGGCAATGGCTAAGGTGGGTATTGTCTTACACTCACCAACATCACCAATTTACTCTCCTTTCAAGATTTCACAAGTCTGTTTAAAAAAAACAATGAAACCATCCCTATTAAGACGTTTTAGTTTTAATATAATAGAATCATTATCAGATGAGGCACAGACAGTGCGCATAATCATCACTTCAAACAAACCTAAGCTTCAGTGATTGTGCTGCACCATGATTATGGCTAATGAGATGTGATCATTGGATATATTACTAACACAGGCAAAAATAAAATGAAATAAATATCTTTATTGAACAATTTTCTATATCAGAGACAATTGACTAATGTGGCACAAAAAGTAGTCACATTTTGGAGCTTTAATATTAACTCACTTGAAATTACTCATTGGCAATAACAGAGCTGTATTTAATTTTGGTTTTGGCCAAACCAGAAAATGTGTCTGCAGAATCACATCATTTACACAGACACTGACAACTGACCTAACAGGTGTGGTTCATTGTCCGTGTAATAATGATAGAGAACAATAATCCTGGTAATAAGTTTGCTCTCAGAGGGCTGTGATAGTGCTGCATGCTAAAAACATCCACAATAGTAACAGCACTCTCCATGAATGAGTTGACTTTGTGTCAACTTTGTAGTGTGTGTTTCATCAGACACTGTCATAGCTTCTGGTGGGTGCAGTGTTACTGAAACTGCTAGAAATGATAGCCAAACCTTCTAAAATGTATTGGTGTATGTGAATGTAGTATATTCCTTTGTTATAATTTGAATCTCAAGTATTTACATCTGGCAAGGACGGTATCAAACAAAGTAAGGACAGCTGAATTCACAGTGTGTGCTGGTACGGTTTGGTATAGGCTGTGAATCCCCCAACTTGAGTTTGTTACCAGTAAAAGCAAAACACTGCTGAATCTTGTCTGTATGTTCAATTTCATAGTATTTACAGAATGGAAAACGGCCTGCTGTTAGTATTTACATTTTCATTTTGATAGGCAGAGACCAGGAGAAGTTCAAAATGTCAGCCAAAAAACAGGCTAATAATACTGAATGCATTAGTGCAATTTGCAGTGCAGACTGAGGTTAGTGTGGCAGTCTACTTCGACTGACAATCCCAGGTAAGATCCGAGGAGGGAGGTCAGCTTCCACTGAAGAACACTAAAGAGGATGATGGAGGGACAAGATGAGGACATTGAACATATAAAATATTCTGTCTTTGCTTCATTCATAACTTTATCTCTGTCAAATTTATTAACGGTCTACTACTGATACTTGTGCTTGTTTTTCTTAAATGTAAAGAGTCAGAGTTTGCATACACCTACTAGAAAATGCTGGTTTCTGACTCGCATTCATTTTCATTTTGTGGTTAAGGATCATATTTTAATGGAGGTTTTTTGAACTCCTACCTCCTCATAATGTTGGAAATTATTAATCCTTTAGCTGGTTTTGCAACAAAAACAAAGCTTGCACCTAACATTAGTGGCACACAAGGTCAAATGCAGTTTTCAGGCCAGTAGAGGCTCTATTTAGCACGGCAGCAAACTACCCTGTATCTTGCAGGACCTGACCATCAGGACCAGTTTCAAGGTTCCTTTATTAATCATTCTACAAAACAGGGTTGCACAATGAAATGCAAGCTGTGGTTACTTTATGCTACAGAGTATAAACAAGGACACTTCGACATGTGGACAGGAGGAGCTGTTGCAGATCAAACTACCAACCCAGTGATCCTTATGAACCCTTTGCTATCACAAGGTAAATTTGTCTTATTTAACAGTTTGGTCTTGTTTACAGTGAGCTTTACAGCTCCACTGAGCCACAACCATAGCAACACACTCTGAATGTAGTGACAAAGTCCTCTAGTAGTGTACCCAGGTCTCCCTCAAAAATCAGCAGTGATATGAAGTAAATTACCCCAGTGTAATACAGTAAACAGCATTTAACTGGATAATGAGACGGCAGGAACTTTTGACCATACAAGTGATGGTTGAAAAAAGATATTTAAGATTTAATAAAGTCCACACCATCGATGAGTTTAAACTGATACATGAATCAGTCTATCGATCCATGAAAGTTTGACTTTTAAGTAACCAAACCACAATTAGACATTCAGCCACAAATGTTGTCATACAATAATGATTTGACAACATTAGTAGTGCATCAGTTATTTACAAAGTTTAAATGAGAAGGGATTTAGAAAAACATCAAACACCATGCAAAGTTCAAAACTGCTTTGATTACACAAGCAAACACAAACAGAATTATTCAACTTATCAAGAGGATCCATCTCAAACATTACGACAAAAATACTAAACTGCATTGGCTAAAAGAACACTGGTAACAAACAGAAGCTCATCAACACAGAAAGACACAGGTTGCTGTTGTAGATGATTAACAGCACAGAGGTACAGCCTGAAAATTACCACAGCACTGAATCAGCACCTCTTTAACCCCTCTCAATAAAGCCTGTATGTCATGAACAACAAAATTGAATTCATCAGCACAGTTGCATTACAAGACCAATTTTAACCAAGGCCATTGCAGAAAAACACATAACCAGGCTCAACAGACAAAACCTGGACGCTTGATCAATAGAAAGTGTTAGGGATGAGTCATGCTCTACCCTGTTTGTATCAACACATCTACAGGGCCAAAGGATGCCTCCAACCTACCTTTAATTCTGTATAATTAAAATGGCCAAGGAATCTAACTTGCAATAAAATGTTCATTCGTGATGCAGATATCCCAGAATTATAATACCCCAAAATAAACCAGAAAATACTGCTGTATTTTGAAGATATCACATGTCGTCAGAATAGTTGCTGCAAATTCCAGTAGGAAAAAGAAAGAAAAAGTCATTTAGCAAATAATTATGTATATAAAATGACTGAAACTTGAGAATACTGGATGGAACTTTGGAATGTTGAATGAAACTTTGAATATATGAAATGAAATTTTAGAATATTGAATCAAAATCTGAATATATGAATGAAATTTGAGAATAGTGGATGAAACTGAAGTACTGAATGAAAATCGGAATATATGGAATGAAACTTGGAAATACTGAATGAATATCAAAATAAAAAAAAACAAAAAAAAAACAGCAATACTGCCTTTTTTCGGCTCTGTATTATTTTTTCATTTTTTGTTCAAAACCAAAAATGGAAAAACAGAGCCTGAAATACTGAGGTTGAAAAAATAGACAAAGTACAGTGATTGTGCAGGTGATGGTGGTGGTGATGATAATAATACTTAAAATGATGGTAATGGTATGAGGGGGTATATTTTGAATCTGTCATTACTACGTCAGAGTGTTTATGTAGTAGTGTATTACCAGGATTCCCACAGGACATGAAAAATCTGAAAAGTTATGGAATTTGAAAGCTTGCATTCCAAGCATAGATAGTCAGGGAATTTAACTAAAGTATTGATTTAATACCTGCCAAAGGCCAGTTCATTTTCCCTCATTTACTCTGCTTATACTGCCATCTGGTGGGGATTTGGTACATCTTGCCTAAAGAACAGCAGTTGTGTATGTAAATTGACTATTAGAAGCTGCTCTATGTTGTACTAATGAAACAAACTAGCAAAGAAACTGCTAATGTGCAAAAATATCTACATTTTATGTACTTACAATTAAAAAAGGCCTGCCCACTGCAAATCAGTATGATAATGATGAATACCGATTTGGCATATTGACTCGTCCACCACATAATGTGACGGCTTAGGGTAGATACATTCCAGAGGTTGTAAGTAACATATCTAACAACGAACGATAGCTATTGAAAGTTAACATCACTTTGATTATTGAAACGGTGAACAATCTATCCTTATTCTGGTTACAGTTCATCATCTAGGCTTTTATTTTGATGTTTTTACTTTTACATCTGGGTCACTGTCTGCCTGAAAGAACTTTTTAATATAGTTTTATATGAGTCAACGCAGTTATTTATTTATGTATCTTTTAATGTCATCCTCATATACAGTGTGCTTGCATAATGTTACATGTTTATCCTAACTTGTATTTATATATGTTTGCTCTCACTTCTGGGTCACCTGTCTACCTACCTGTCTTTTTTAGCAAAAACATCCTGTCAGCTAAAGAGGTAAATGTTTATAATGTAATTAAATAACATATATAAACCAGTGGAACAGTGGTTACTGAGCACTGAATGGTGCAAAAGCCCGACTGTAATAGTTTATTATTGATTATTTAGGAAGCTAGCGGCGTCTAATGCAAAGGCCCTTTTGTAATCATTAGCATGATCATTTTTTTCATTATAAAATCACATTTTCAAAGGCTTTTTTTTAAAGCTCACAAAACTCAGCACACGTCAGAAGTGACGAAAATGCCAATCTGGTATGGGTCATGGTTAAGGTCTAGCAAGGGGGTTTCAGAGAGCATTGATGAAAACCAAATGAAAACCAACTGCTTGGTAGGCAAAGTATGTGTATCATATCTATCTATCTATCTATCTATCTATCTATCTATCTATCTATCTATCTATCTATCTATCTATCTATCTATCTATCTATCTATCTATCTATCTATCTCTCTCTCTCTCTCTCTCTCTATATATATATATATATATATATATATATATATATATATATATATACACACATATATATATATATACACACACATATACATATACATATATATATATACGTATATATTGTCATACATACACGTATATACATACATACGTATATATATATATATATATATATATATATATATATATATATATATATATATATATATATATATATACACACACACACACACACACACACACACAATTACATCCACATGCTGCAACAACATCCACATGCTGGAGGAGCATGAGGTGCAGCGCACATTAAGAGGGATGTCCCTCTGCCTAAAAAGACGTCAATCAGCAGTCTGCCACCTGCTTTGGACTCTCACCAGTTTGCCTACAGGGCTAACAGGTCCACAAAGGACGCTATTGCCACAGCTCTCCATACTGCTTGATCCATCTGGACCAGCAGGATTTTAACCCTTCCTTTAACACTGTCCTCCCCCACAGACTAATGTCCAAACTGGCAGCGCTGGGACTGTCTTCCTCCATCTGCTGCTGGATCCTGGACTTCTTGTCAGATCGCTCCTAGAGGGTGAGAGTAGGCCCCCACACTTCTTCAACCATTAGCCTCAGCATTGGCTACCCTCAGGGCTGTGTGTTAAGCCCCCTACTGTACACCCTCTACGCTCATGACTGTAACCCCGCCCATTCCAGCAACATCATCATTAAGTTTGCAGACGACACCAAAGTGGTGAGACTAATTTCTGGGGGGACGAATCTGCATACAGGAATGAAAGGAGCAGCTGACTGGGTGGTGTAGGGACAATAACCTGGTATAACACCATAACAAAAAAGCTGATCAGATATCCAGCCACTATTTGTCAGTAGAGACTATATAGAGAGGGTGTCCGCCTTCCGGTTTCTAGGCATTCAGATTGAGGTTAAGAAGGCAAAGCAGACTTTTTCTCAGAAAGAACAATCTGTCTCTAAAACTGCCTCTGTCTTTTTACCACTGCTCCATAGAGAGTGTTGGCAAACTGTTTGTGTGCAGTATGCCAGCTGCACAGCAGCACAGAGAAAAGTGCACCAGAGGGTCATCACCACTGTTCAGAAAATCATTGGCTGCCCTCTTCCTTCCTTTGAAGAACTTTACATCTCACAGTCCCTCAAAAAAGTGCTTGACATCATCAGGAACAAATCACACCCAGGACATCACCTGTTTGAACTGCTGCCCTTGGGCAGAAGATACAGTACAATGAAAACAAAAACAAACAGGTTAAAAAACTGTTTTTATGCAAAAGCAATTAATGCACTTAATGTAAAATAAATGCTTGATTGGTAACCTACAAGTGTAATTTTTGTGCAATAAGTGTGTGTGTGTTTTATGTATTTATTATTATTCTTTATTATTCTATTTCATTTTTTTTGACTGTTCTTACTGTTACTGTTCTTTTACTGTTCTATTGTTTTTTCTACTGTTGTGCTGCACTGAAAATACTTGAACTTCCTATTCGTACAATGACAATAAAGATATATTCTATATTCTATTTTATAAATACACATAAATATACATATATATATACATACATACATATACATACACATATATACACACACACACACACATACATACAGACAGAACTGGTTCACACACACGTATGGAAATTCAACTGATAAATGTTCAATCTCTTTACAAGCACTTATTTGCACCTGACACTGGCATTCAAGCATGAGGCAGAACAGAAACACTTGTTGCATAAATGTATTTGACGCATTTGATAATAAACTCATTCCTGATTGAGTGTCTAAAAAATTATGCCACAACATAAGTACGCAGGTACACGCCCAGACAACACCACCCTGAGGAAAGTCCTGCTGATATATAGCACATCAGCTGAAGTCAGGTCCGTGTCAAGGAAGTCCAAGTATGCGCTCCGAAGAGCCGTCAGCAGCACAAAGAAACAGTACAGGGACAAAGCTGAGTCTCACTACCAGGGCTCCAACACCAGAAGCAAGTGGGCCGGACTTAAAACCATCATGGATTACAAAAGGAAGATCAGCAGTGTTGAGATAATCTGCATCCTTGTTGGCGCCGTGCGAGTGGCAGCCTGTAACAGCAGCTCCTGCTCACCGTTGAGCTTTCTTTACTTTTTATACTTCTATTCTTCTTACTTTTTGTTCTTGTGTGTTTTAAATTTTTCTTTTCACCATGCACACTAGACTGGTAGAGTTTGTACTGGTGGCTCTACTGGTTTTTGCACTTTTTGTCACCGTGTCCAGGAGACCTCACGCGGAGCCACGGCTCCATTGTTTACAGCAGGGATCAGCTGTTGGCCCTGCGGAGCGCTTGGCGGTGCTACCTGAGGAGCGACCCGAGGTTCCCCTTGAGCTGAAGAGGAGGAGACGGAGGCGCCGCTGCCGGGGTCGAGCGCCGCGCCAGGAGGAGACGGTACCGGCCCGTCCTCCCCTCCATCATCATGGGGAACGTAAGATCTCTCCCCAATAAGATGGACGAGTTAGCGGCACTGACCCGGCATCAGCGGGAGTATCGGGAGTGCAGCCTCCTGCTGTTCACTGAGACGTGGCTGACTGCGCTAACTCCGGACACGGCTGCTGAACTGGACGGCTTTCACACTCCTACGGGCGGACAGAAGCAAGGAGAGCGGTAAGAGGAAAGGAGGTGGGCTGGCAGTGTTAATGATAGATGGTGTAACCCTGGGCACATCACTATCAAGGAGCAGCACTGCTGTAAGGACATTGAACTGTTGGCCGTCAGCATGAGGCCTTACTACCTGCCGAGGGAGTTCACTCATACCCTTGTGGTGGTAGTGTACATCCCCCCCTCTGCTAACGCTGATGCAGCCTGTGATGTCCTGCTCTCAGCAGTGAGCAGGCTGCAGACACAGCACCCTGATGCCCTCCTCCTCATCTCTGGAGACTTCAACCATGCCTCTCCATCCTCCTCTCTGCCCAAATTCACCCAGTATGTCACATGCCACACCAGAGACAATAAAACTGTTTCAACACAACACTGTGGGATGTTTTCAGCGATGCCCATGGGGAGGACATCGACAGTCTCACCCACTGCCTGACGGACTACATTAACTTCTGTGTGGAGAACACCGTACCCACCAGGACTGTACTACGGAGCTTCTCCAACAGCAAGCCCTGGATTACCCCGGACATTAAGGCTCTCCTGAAGGAGAAGAGGAGAGCTTTTGTGTCTGGAAACAAAGAGGAGCTGAAGTCTGTGCAGAGGGAACTGAGGAGGATGATCAGGAAGGGGAAAGACTGCTACAGGAGGAAGATGGAGCACCAGCTGCAGCAGAACAACATCTGTGGTGTCTGGAAGGGACTTAAGACCATCTCGGGCTTCAAGGAGCCAAAGTCCCAGCCTGTGGGAGACCAGGGGTGGGCAAATGACCTGAACTTATTCTTTAACAGATTTGATCAGGCATCCGCCCCTCCCCCGGCCCAGTCTTCCTCTGCTGCAACCCCCATCTTGCTCTGTGACCCCTGTCCACTGCTCCTCCTGTGCCCCCTCACCCCCTCTCACGACCCTCAGTTCACACCTACCCTCCCCCCCTCACACCTACCCTCAGTTCACACCTACCTGGACACTTCCACTTCACACTCTGTCCTGTGCACCTCCCCCCCATCAACACCTCCCTGCTCCAGCCTGCTCCTCACAACACACCAGGTGAGGAATGCCCTGAAGAAGAACAGGGCCAGGAAAGGCAGCAGGTCCGGATGGCATCAGCTCCAGGCTCCTGAAGTCCTGCGCAGACCAGCTGTGTGGGATTTTTGGGTACACATTCAACCTGAGCCTGAAGCTGGGGAGAGTGCCACAGCTCTGGAAGACGTCCTGCATCGTCCCAGTGCCAAAGACACCGCACCCCAAGGAGCTCAACAGCTACAGGCCGGTAGCTCTGACGTCTCATCTGATGAAGACGCTGGAGAGACTGGTCCTCGCCCATCTGCGCCCGCTGGTGAGCTCCTTCATGGACCCGCTGCAGTTCGCCTACCAGCCTGACATCGGGGTGGATGATGCCGTCATCTACCTCCTTCACACCTCCCTCACTCACCTGGAGAAGCAGCCTGGAAGCACTGTGAGGATCATGTTCTTTGATTTCTCCAGTGCATTCAACACCATCCAGCCCAGGCTGCTGGGGGACAAGCTGCAGCTAGCTGGGGTGGATCATCACCTCACTACATGGATTTTGGACTACCTCACTCACAGACCACAGTTTGTGAGGGTGCAGGGCTTTGAGTCGGATCGGCTTCTCTGCAGCACTGGTGCTCCGCAGGGAACGGTTCTGGCTCCTTTCCTGTTCACCCTCTACACTGCAGACTTTTCGTACAATACTCCCATCCTGTCATCTCCAGAAGTTCTCTGATGACTCTGCTGTTGTTGGCCTCATCACAGATGGGGACGACAGAGAGTACAGAGGACTTATTCAAGGACTTTGCGGACTGGTGCCTGCGGAACAACCTCCAGATCAACGCTGGTAAAACCAAGGAGCTGGTGGTGGATTTCCGCAGGCGTAGACACTCTCCGCCTGCACCGGTGAGCATCCAGGGAACGGACATCGACACTGTGAAGTCCTACAAGTACCTGGGTGTTCACCTAAATGACAGTCTGGATTGGTCGGACAACACTAATGTCCCTTGTCAAGAAGGGCAACAGCAGACTGTTCCTGCTCAGGAGGCTGAGGTCTTTTGGAGTGCAGGGACCACTCCTCAGGACCTTCTATGACTCTGTGGTGGCATCAGCCATCTTTTATTGGGATAGTCTGCTGGGCCAGCAGCATCACGGACAGAGATAGGAGGAGAATGGACAGACTGGTGAGGAGGGCCAGCTCTGTCCTAGGGATGCCCAGCTCTGTCCTAGGATGCCCTCTCTGGACTCAGTGGAGGTGGTGGGAAACGGGAGGATGATGGCTAAGCTGTCATCCCTGTTAAACAACACGTCCCACCCTCTACAGGACACTCTGACAGCTCTGGGCAGCTCCTTCAGTGAGCGGCTGCTCCATCCACGCTGTGTGAAGGAGAGGTACCGCAGGTCCTTCCTGCCTGCTGCTGTCAGACTACACAACAAACAAAATGCCCGCTAGTCTGCAGACAATGGACAGTGAACAATTAACACAATAACACTATTTCACTGTTTTTTGCACTCCCTGAGATATTATATATATTTCTCATATGTATACTCTCAGGCATACTCCCTCTGTACTATGTACAGGTTTACTTACAGTTATAGTTTTTATTTATCTTGGATTATTTTACCTTTTATTTTATTTTATTTTATTTTATTTTATCCTACATTCTGATTGTTTCCCACTATGTGTCTTCGCTGCTGTTATGCTGTGAATTTCCCCGCTGTGGGACTAATAAAGGAAATCTGGAATCTGAATCTGAATCTGAATCTCCCAGCTGTGGAGGTGCAAAAGGCTCAGGACCACTGCCCACCTGTGATAGTATGTAGAACATTCAAACAGATTAACACACATAAGGTTCATGGGACTGGTGGCATATTCAGCTGAGCTCTCAAGGTGTGTGCAGACCAGCTAGCAGAGACGTCTTTGTAGACATTTTCAGCATGTCACTGCTCCAGTCTGTAATCCCCACATGCTTCAAGGAGACCATCATTGTCCCTGTCCCCAAGAAACCCAAAACCCTCTGTCTAAGCTACTAGTGTCCAGTAGCACTCACTTCCACCATGTTGAAGTACTTCATTAATCACCTCGTCCCTCCCAGACTTAGTGGACCCACTTCACTTTGCTTACAGGCCCAACAGGGCAACCGCAGATGCCATCCCCCTCACCCTCCACACTGCCCTCTCCCACCTGGACCAGAGGGACACATATGTGAGAATGCTGTTCATTGATTGACTACAGTTCAGCATTCAACACCATCGTGCCCTCCAAGCTCGTCACCAAGCTTAGAGAGACCTCGGGATCAACGGCAGCGCCCTCTGTGACTGGATCCTGAACTTCCTGACAGGCAGACCCCAGGCTGTGCGAACAGGCAGCAAACCACACCATCCACCCTGACTCTCAACACTGTGCTCAGCCCTCTCCTGTACTCCCTGTTCACGCATGACTGCGTGGCCACCCACAGCTCCACCATCATCAAAATTGCTGACAACACGACTGTCATCGGCGAAGGCCTGATCACCGGGCGACGATGAGACGACCCTACAGAGAGGAGGTGAGAGCCCTGACATCTTGGTGCCAGGACAGCAACCTCCATCTCTACATCAGCAAAACAAAGAGCTGATTGTTGTCTACAGGAAGAGGCAGAGAGAGGAACACGCCCCCCACTCTGCATCAACAGGGACTACGGTGGAGAGAGTCAACAGCTTCAGGTTCCTCGGGGTTCACATCACATCAGTGAGGACCTCACCTGGACTCATCACACACTGACTTTATCACAAAGTCAGCCAGATCAGCGGCTCTTCTTCCTCCGCAGGCTGCGGAGGAGGCTCAACATGCACTCCAGGATCCTCTGCAGCTTCTACAGGTGCACCATAGAGAGGAACCTGACTGGCTGCATCACCGCTTGGTATAGCAGCAGCTGCACCACTCTCACCTGTACTGTAAGACTCTACAGAGGGTGGTGAAGACTTACTTTGTTATAAAAATCATATTTTAGTTGTATAATTTATATTTTAGGTCCATATTTATTTTATTACTGTAGTACTATTATTCATTTTTATATTTTATTTCTTTAATCGATTTTTTTGCTTTTCTTGAAGGGGTTCTATTCTTGTTAATATTTTTTAAGCACTGTTTTAGGGAGCCTGAGATTTACACATTTCATTGCCAATGATTGCTTTTTGTAAATTGTTGTGCATATGACATTAAATTCTTGAAATCTTAAAGACTGTTGTTTAACAAACATGCAAGGGGGCTAATGTGGGACAAAACTCCTAGGGGAATAAAATCTTCTAAATATCATGTCTAAAATTTGATTTACTGATTTTTTTGTATGAGGATAAAGCAAAAACTCACTCTAGAAATAATGTAAAAATGTAATCAAATTAAAGATTGATTTCAAAACCAGTACAACTAAAAGAAAAACTGTCACAAGGTCATTTACATTCAGTGTTTTTAAGGAGCGTCTCAAGTGACAGGACACTGTAAGATTTCAGTTTAACTACATCATAAGTAACAGTAAAAGTAGTAGTAGGTCCATTTTTGCTAAATGTCTACCCCCTTGTCTCATGAATTAGTCTCATGTTCCAAAACATATACAAATGCTAACTGTTTAATTACATCGAGGTAGTGACAGTGTTAGCCTCACTAATATTATCTTAATATTAGATAAAAGACAATAGAACCATCGGGCCTCACGTTAACTTTATATTACCACTCAAAGTGATTAAGATCATGGCCATAAAACACAAAAAAAGAAAAGAAGATTTAACTGTTTTCCTGTTGATTTTGTTTGACATGTTGAGCTCATGAGCTCTGCACCTAAAGAGATGTGAGTAACAGTGCGGGTATGTGGAAAGGAAAAGGCACACTAACTTCTTGAGAGCAACAATGAGGTACATGCTCTTAGGCAGCAGCAGGTAGACCTGGTCTGTCAGCACAGCATGGATGATCTTCTTGGCTACATAGTCTGGATTCAGGATTGGCAGCACTCTTGGCCACCTGATGAAGACAAGACAAAGGATTAAGAGAAAAAAAATGCAACCGCTAACAGCATTGAAAGACTTACCATCAAATAATTATATTCCATGTTTGCACTGAGAGGTGACTTGGTAGATCTTTATAAAATAGCATTTCTGAATTTCTCAATTATTACACACAAGTGTTTTGTCATGTCCCAAAAGTAAAAATGCTTCCAATCAAAGGTTCCCAAAGTGTGAGATAGAGTTGAAGAGGGGCACTCAGGGAAAAACCCTGCATAAGATGGGAGAGCCAGGTGCTTGCTCCCATTCTAAAAACAATGGGAAGTTAGTTACTGTAGTTTGGCCAATTGATTTGGCGAACTTATCAGCACAGTCAAAAATAACAAACAGTAACAGTGAAAAATAAAAACGAGAAGGAATGTGTAAATCTAGCTGCACACAAGGAACAGAGGAAAACATAAGTAACATGAACATTGTGAAAGTTCACTAGTTTATTCTGGGTCTGGTTTAGTCATTCTATTTAATCAAAATGCAGAAGTATGAAGTTTATTATCGTGGTTAATGTATTAGCATACGAAGAGTCCCTAATTAGTACTAAACACAAAGAACAGCTAAGACTGATGGGACTGCTATTAGTTGTGCACTGTATTTCGGTCAGAAAAACTGAAACGGAAATTTTGACCCAAGATAATAAGTCACCCAAAGTTGATGCACTTCACCCTAAGGAGGACATGAATGTTGGCATTAAAAAACCTCATGGTGGCACACAAGGTAAAGAAAAGGCATCACCAAAGTAACATTCATCAGTTCAGGACAATGAACACCAATATAAAAGCTTCATAACAATCAATCAAAAGACAGACTAACACTGGTATCCCCGTGCTGCTGACATGCCAACCTGAGCAGAGATCTAATCAGCAAGGGTCAAAAACAATATGGCCCTTTTCCACTAGTACCTACTCGGCTCGGTTCGACTCAACAGACATTTCTTTGTCTGGTCGCCTCCATTGCTCCATAGTCGTTTCGTGTTTGTGTCGCATAACAAATGACGTCACTGGAGTTTCGGCCACGTTGCCACTGACGACCCCACCCATGCTGAGGTGGTACTCTATTGTAATGGAAAATGGACCGAAACTGAGTCGAGTCGAGGTGAGCTTGCGAGCCGAGTGGGTACTAGTGGAAAAGGGCCAATAGTCTAATTAGTTGTGCAAGGCATTAGTGTATCATTGAGTCCTGTTATAGCTGTTACAGCTCCTGATACATTAGGTGAGTGATGGTTAATGTATTTTACTCACTTTATTCATGAACCTATTTTACTAAATAATTTGGATGGCAAGGATTGCAGTACACATGAATGCATCACTTGACCCTATATACTAAAGCAAAGCATTCTAAATGTTGAGACCACATAAATGAAAACTGAAAAGACAGACCACAACAACAAAATATAGCTCAGAATACGTATGAATGACCCAAGATTAATGATTAGGCCCCACAATTTCTACCACTTCCTACTACCACTAAGAAATATGACAGAAAACTGACTTAAGCCCAGCGATGTTTAGTAAGACACACAAAGTGCATGTATGTTTTGTTTTGTTTTTTAAATCATGTTACTTTGAGGACCACAAGGTATAGCTCTCAAAAAAAACAGGCCATGCTGGCATAAAGCATGTGTACTGGGGCTTCAGGGGCTTCAGACAGATTAACCCTCTGGAGTCCAGGGTATAATTGGCCGTTTTTGACTACTTTTTATTTTGCTTTTATATTTCACCTTAAGAACTGTTTACCATGCCTTGTTTGGTATCATTTTTTTCAGCACAACCTCTCATGTGTTGATTTTACAGTTATTTTTTCATTTTGACATACTGTATTAACACACTGGACCTAAAACCACACAAAAAACATAAAATCCGAATATAAAAAAGTTAGATTTTGTAATGTGAAAACCACAAACATGTCTAACGAACCATTTTTATAACTTAGAATGCAAATATAAGTTGTAAAGTTTCAAAAAATTATGTACAAATGTAGCAAATAACAGTTATTTACAACTATTTACATTAAACTGCAGGCAATGCCTCAGGCGTTTTTTTTGTTCAACTATTTACAAAACAATCAGGTGTCACAATAAGGATGCCACAAATTATTTGTGCCACTGTAAAAAACAGTTCCTGTCCATTACAAGACAGAGGGGCACATCACAAGCCTTCTTCCAGCACCAAAAACGTGCCAAATGTGACGACAATATTCAGAAAAAAAATTATTATACATTATTTATTACAAGTCTGTTTTAATTGGCCAATCAATTTATAAAAGCGCATATGTAGTCAAGTCCGTCCGCATTTCAACACAAATCGAAACTGAAACTTAGCGAGGCTAGCTTTTCTGCTCCATACCACGCACCAAAAGTGACGACAATATTCAGAAAAAAAACGGCGTAAATTATTTATCATAAGTCTGTTTCTACTTGGCCTATCAACACGATTTAAAAACTGGTATGTAGTTTGAAGTCCGCACTTTCGACACAAGTTGAAACGGAGACTCTGTGATGCTGCGTCTTTTTGCTACGTCATCATAAATCGGACCTGTAATTTGGACGCGCCGTCGCGTCCGTCGACTCCAGAGGGTTAAGGCAGGAAGACAGAAGTAAAGATAATCACAAGTCTCTAAACACCTTTGAAACCTGACCCCAGGACTTCAGGGAGTGTACCACAATGGCCATGCAATGGTGTGTGTATTAATGTGTGTATGGCAAAAAAAAAAAAAACTGTCAGTCAAATGTCTACCAGGCTTAATGTCACCACAGAGACCTCCAGCATTATTTTTGTTTTTTATCAACCAAAAACTCAAACAATTGGGCTGGTCTGGTTATTTTTTTCTGTTAAATTAATTTTAAAAAACCCAGAATTTTACCAGACGTATTCTTACATGTTTAAGACACGTAGCTACAACCTAAATCTGACCCATGCAGCAGAAATGTGAAAGTCTAATTTAATATTTTTTATTGACAAATGCAGGCCATACAATAAGAGCTAATACTTTTCACCCCATGTTGATTATGTGTATTTAAGGCAGCAAAACAAGCTGTAAACACATAAGTTGTTCAGCATAAGCTCACATGTTAAACATTTCCTGCTTATTTACAAATCCAGAAGACAAAGAGCAATGTTATCATTCACTGGGGTCCATTGTTCATTCTCCTTTTAGCTACAGTTTGGTCTCTACTACTCCTCACAATGATGTCTGGCTTATTCTGTTCCAACTCACCTAGAATTCAGAACTTTTCCCATTATGTATTATCGATTGTATAAAAAAAAATCATGTGTAAAGATATCCAAATTCTCCTTTTAGTTATGAATTTATGAAGTTCATCATTTCGCCATTCTTTGCATGTATTCACTTGCTAATTCTTCACTGGGCTGGGTTGAACATTTGTACTAACCATCTATGAAACTCTAAGGATATTCTGCAACTGTATTCATATCAATTGTTGTTGCTTGAACAAAAAATATACCTGAATGAAGAATCTTTCATTTTAAAAGTTAATATCTCCATAAGTGTTCACTTTCTTACAACCAAATGTCGATTTTGTAGCTCTCTCACATTTAGAAGTTATTTGATCCTGCATGAAAAACTGGCTCCAACAGATATTGCTAAATATAGCTTTGGAGCTAAAAACCCCACTTTTTCATATCTTAAGTGTTAATATCTAATGCATATATGTAATAAAAAATAAATATGTATTATTACTTCTACATCATTTAATCATTGTTGAAAATAGTTATTTTTGCATTTTACCTTTCACAGATATATATTTTCATTATGTTGACTTCAAGGGTTTCTATCTCTGCGATTCCTGCTGAGCCTCTTTTTTACTGGGTACAGGAAACTTTAAAGTTACAGAGCTGTAATTTGCACATTTTTCAGAACCTAATAAAAGGCTTAACCGAAGTTTTCACATGAAATATTTCAAGGAAATTTATGACACAAACTGTGAGGTCCGAAATGAGTTGTGTGGAATTAAGCATCCACACAAGCTTGAGCTGCCATATGCTCTACTACTGTCACAAGGTATTATGTGTTCAGCTGTTTCGGTGTGGATAATCAGTGTATAGTATGCATACTTTTTACCTGCTGGTGGAAACTAACGTTAATAAAATGTTGTGTAGAGCTGAGGGAAGTGCAGAAATGGCGATAATTCTCCAAACATTAGTGATGAGGAGCGACCTATTGAGTTACTTTATATATAGAAATATGAATTAGTGCTTTGAGCTAGTTGAGAATTAATATGATATTTTGGCCTAGTTATAATATTAGACTGGATTAAATAATAATCAATGATTGAGGAACAATACATATATAAAGAATAAGATGCTGTTACATTTTTTATTACTCCCCACATCTTTTCTAGCTCCTCTTTGGGGTGTCTTCCATTCTGACCGGGAGACTTCCAGTCCATACTCCGTGCAAATGTTGCTGTACACTATGCCAGCCACCTGTTTATGGCGTCCCATGTACACTGGTCCTGCCTGCATCTTACACCCTACTATTGGAGTGTCTCAGGAGTGTTTTAGGAGCAACTTGGCACAGTCTGTACCTTGTACCTGGGGTCCTGTATGGTGTGGTAGACCCCTGCCCCTTGATCTTGTACTACATACATATATGACATACATATACATGCATACATGTATTTATGATTGATTTTTTTCCGCTTTTCTTTTTTAAACAGTAGGTCACCAAGGATTTCAAAGAGGAGGGGGAAAGAAATACCCCGTATATGTGCGTGAGTCAGAACTGGCGTTTCCACTTGCATTCTGTCGTACTGCGTACTATAACCATTTTATTTGTTATGTACATACATAGTTATATTTCCTGTTTCCAGTTTTATTACCATTTAAACATGATCAATTTTTTTTTAAGATGGGCAGAGGCATGTATTCTATGTTTCATTTCCATGATTAATTTTTGTTTCATTTTACCTTTCACCTTCATTTAAAATAAAACACAAAATATGATTCTCACCTCTCCTATCCTTCACTCCTTCGCCACAATTAGTAAAGTCAATCTCACACAATGTGAGCACTGCCCATCACAATCAGGTCATCAAGCCCACAGCTAGCACTGCTTAATGGCTTTCTGTATGGATTGTTACACACAGACAGAAATACTGAGGGAGCAATTTGGGGTTCAGCGTCTTGTCCAAAGGGGAGTAAACCACCAACATTTTGATCAGTGAACAACCCATTCTAGCCCCTGAGCCAAAGCTGCCCTCAGAGGAAAGAAACTTTGTCCTTATAGTGATATGGCAGGTTATATAGCCCCTTTTACAAAAAGTAAAAGACAAGAGCGAACAATACACAGGTAGATGACACTGAAATCAGAACACAGAACATAATGTGAAAAGCGATGAGGACTTCAGTGACTGTTTAATTTAAACAGGATAAGCGAGGATTGCACAGTAATAGCCAATGATTCAAAGCCACCAGAGCAATACAAAGAGAGCATTATTGAGTTTGTGATTGAAGGAAAATCATCTTTGTAATTTATGGTGTAATCAAGGGTGTGATTAGTGGTGGTGAAAAACTAGTGACTTGATGGCTGTGAAATAATTTTAAATAATAGGGATGTAGACATTTTACACATTAGGCAAAAACAAAAATTTTAATTCAAAATTCACAATCACCCAGAACTAACGAATCCAATAGAAGTGAAATTTAATACAGTAATCCCTCGCTATATCGCGCTTCGACTTTTGCAGCTTCACTCTATCGCAGATTTTATATCTGCATATCTAAATATATATCGTGGATTTTTCACTGGTTTGTGGATTTCTGTGGACAATGGGTCTTTTTATTTCTGGTACATGCTTTCTCAGTTGGTTTGCCCAGTTGATTTTATACACGGGACCTATTGGTGGATGGCTGAGAAGCTTGAAGAGTGTGGGAGGGTTTATAAGGGCTTAAAATATATAAAAATAACCATATAAACATATGGTTTCTACTTTGCGGATTTTAACCTTTCGCGGGGGGTTCTGGAACGCGCAACCGCCGCGATTGAGGAGGGATCACTGTATAATTTAATGTACAGAACAAGTTGTCATAAGGATTATTTATTCAATAGAAGGTATTTCTGATGATTAATTTGTTCACAGTGAGAGAATTAATCCAGCTTAGTTCAATTACCAGAGCATTTACTGCTCTGCTTGAGTTACCTTCATTATCTAATCGACATTAAAATGTTGGCCTTTTTTAAGCCATACTTTGAAGATTTGGACATTATTTCTACAATTTCTATTGCTACTAATTATATTTTAGTTGTATATTTATTAGCAATCAACCCAAATCTAAATATGTTATTTTGGAAAACACAAACATTATGATGGAAACAGAGTTGCTCATCACTGTCATTATAATTCATGACTGACACATCTGTGTCTCAGCTATTGTGTTTCTTCAAAGAAATTCATATCATTTTGGACTTCAAGAACTAGTCATTACATGTTCCACACATTACTAAAAAGTGATGGCAATATTCTGTAGTCACCGCCCCCACTGAGTCACTGCAAAGCAGGCAGCAGGCTGAGAGCTGGTTACCAATCAGGGAAACCCCCACATCAAGGAGGAGGAGTCATATGGGGGAGCTGTAGCATAACAAATGCCTGGTGTGGCAGCTGGACTTAATTCAAACCCCTGCAACCTATACATCAATAAAAGCTTAGAACCTTTAAGAGTATTGTGCAGGCCTGGGTTTTCTTATACCCAAACCCCAACAGTCTACCTGCAAAAATCTGTGTCAATCCACCACTCAAACCCTACTCACAAAATGCCAACTTTATGCACTATAGTAACGCTATTATAGTGAGAAGGAGTGAAACAAGAACAGTGTTTGTCTGTTTGAGAGAAGGGGAAATAAAAAGTGAATGTTGGACTACTGCAGGCAATGTTTCTGTCAGCTATTAAGAACTTACATGGAACACTTACACTTAAATTTAACACTGCTTTGTCACTTTCTGACTCACCAACCTGAATTCTTGCTATTTTCTAGTGAGCTTATCCAAGCCGTCTGGCCAACACATGACTAATCTGGTAAATCACCTGGTTTAAGACTGCTTATAGCCTGGGGCCCTTTGCCGTATGTTCTCTTGTCAGTGTCAGTCAGTGTCCAGTGTAGTTAAGAGCTGCTGTTAATGGGGTTCAAATGATTTGCAGTATATTGAAATTTAGTTTATTACTGAAAAAACACCAAATCAGATCAAATATAAGAATAAAAAATAAAATAGAAAATGTTAAAAAAAAAAAAAAAATTAATTTGATTCTTTGATGAAACAAAAAAATACAACATTTGCCCAGTAGATATTTTTGTTTAACAAAAACAAATGCAGGTAATGACATCTCTGTATACCTCTAGTGATTATATCATTCAGTTTTTACAAAATATAGTTTTTGCCATCACAATTATGCAAGTTCCCCACAATAGGGGCATATTTCAGGCTTCTACATACGTTTGCATATGTAAATAACCTTGAATGACAAGTTTAATTTCCTCCAACAGTGCTAGCTGTTGCCCCAGCTACCTAAAATTAAATAAACAGTCAAAGGGAAAAATCATGTAAAGAGACCTACTTAGTCTGACATCCATCGAACATTCCAGTGTTGATGAAATATGGGCACACAATGGTGGTCTTGATGCCATCTTTCCCAGTGGCCAGCAGCTCCAGACCCACTGACTCTGCAAAACCCACTGCTGCAAACTTACTGGCACAGTAGTCTGCAGGGGGATAAATCGCAAGTACAGAAAACAT
The DNA here is from genome assembly GCA_023238725.1 of Scortum barcoo. Classification (NCBI taxonomy): domain Eukaryota; kingdom Metazoa; phylum Chordata; class Actinopteri; order Centrarchiformes; family Terapontidae; genus Scortum; species Scortum barcoo. The sequence continues at coordinate 28,261,255 of CM041533.1, read as the reverse complement.
ATGAAGAGAATAATCACTTAGATTTAGAGTCACAAAGGTCAGTTTTATTTGTTGATTACCTCAAGTTTCATTCATACAAGATACATTCCAACAGGACAGAAAATGATGATTAAATATTTGGGATCTTTGTTATTATGGTAGTGATTTTATCCCACAAATTCTTATACCTTAAGTAGACTTGACAGACTCGAGATAAAGCGCGCTCAAGTGCACCTCCTTACACATGTGTAGCTATAATGTGCCATATTGTTTGCATATCACAACATAGGTGTTAGAGGGAAGTAATGATTTTGTGCCATGGCTTCAACAACTTATCTAGCCCAGGCAGGGTTACAGGTAATTAGACACTAAAATCTTAACATTCTATAGTCTTTCCCATCTCCTTGTCTTCCTAATAAATTCAGATTATGTCCAAGCGTTGCTGATTTTTATCAAGACAAAGTTAAGTTCTCTATACATGTTACACATGTTGTTACACATAAAAAAAGGAAAGAAAATTGCTGTTTCATACTAAAAACTGCTGGTCACAAAATTGTGTCAGTTGAGCCAGTTTAACTTGCTGTACTGTACCTAAAACTGTTTCTATACCAAAACTGTTCTTTATTAGTTCAGCTTAGAGATACTTGTAAAATCCCACAATTAAAATGAACTGAAAAAACGGAGTTTTAAAACATCACCCAAAAGTGGTTGGTGAAAATATGGGAGTTTGGGGCTGTATTGGGCACTTAAATGTGCTCTCCCTGATTTTGTCGATGTCATTAAAATAATAGAAAAAATTATGAAAACCTCATCTAAAGTGTGGCAAATGTGGCACAGTCATGCTTTTGTTTTTTAATTCAGTTCTTTCAAATGCCATTTAAGGTTAAAACTGGATAAAGTACAGTGGGGCAAAAAAGTATTTAGTCAGCCACCAATTGTGCAAGTTCTCCCACTTAAAAAGATTAGAGAGGTCTCCAATTTTCATCATAGGTTATACCTCAACTATGAGAGAGACAAAATGAGAAAAAAAAATCCTGAGAAAATCACATTGTCTGATTTTTAAAGAATTTATTTGCAAATTATGGTGGAAAATAAGTATTTGGTCAATAACAAAAGTTCATCTCAATACTTTGTTATATACCCTTTGTTGGCAATGACAGAGGTCAAATGTTTTCTGTAAGTCTTCACAAGGTTTTCACACACTGTTGCTGGTATTTTGGCCCATTCCTCCATGCAGATCTCCTCTAGAGCAGTGATGTTTTGAGGGCTGTCACTGGGCAACACGGACTTTCAACTCCCTCCAAAGATTTTCTATGGGGTTGAGATCTGGAGACTGGCTAGGCCACTCCAGGACCTTGAAATGCTTCTTACTGAAGCCACTCCTTCGTTGCCCGGGCGGTGTGTTTGGCATCATTGTCATGCTGAAAGACCCAGCCACATTTCATCTTCAATGCCCTTGCTGATGGAAGGAGGTTTTCACTCAAAATCTCACGATACATGGCCCCATTCATTCTTTCCTTTACACGGATCAGTCGTCCTGGTCCCTTTTGCAGAAAAACAGCCCCAAAGCATGATGTTTCCACCCCCATGCTTCACAGTAGGTATGGTGTTCTTTGGATGCAACTCAGCATTCTTTCTCCTCCAAACACGACAAGTTGAGTTTTTACCAAAAAGTTCTATTTTGTTTTCATCTGACCATATGACATTCTTCCAATCCTCTTCTGGATCATCCAAATGCTCTTCAGACAGGCCTGGACATGTACTGGCTTAAGCAGGCTAAGCAGGGGGACACGTCTGGCACTGCACTGCAGGATTTGAGTCCCTGGCGGCGTAGTGTGTTACTGTTACTGATGTAGCCTTTGTTACTTTGGTCCCAGCTCTCTGCAGGTCATTCTTCACTAGGTCCCCCCGTGTGGTTCTGGGATTTTTGCTCACCGTTCTCGTGATCATTTTGACCCCACGGGGTCATTTTGAGCCCCAGATCGAGGGAGATTATCAGTGGTCTTGTATGTCATTCCATTTCTAATAATTGCTCCCACAGTTGATTTCTTCACACCAAGCTGCTTACCTATTGCAGATTCAGTCTTCCCAGCCTGGTGCAGGTCTACAATTTTGTTTCTGGTGTCCTTTGACAGCTCTTTGGTCTTGGCCATAGTGAGTGGAGTTTGGAGTCTGACTGTTTGAGGTTGTGGACAGGTGTCTTTTATACTGATAACAAGATAACAACTCAAACAGATCAAACAGAAACAGGTTCAGTGGAGGACCAACAGGTTACGTGCCATTAATACAGAGTGTTTGTAACGAGTTGGAGGATTGGACAGAGGAGCCTCTTAAAAGTAAAGAAGAAGTTTCTTTCCCCCCACAGGTCTGTGAGAGCCAAAATCCAGAATGAATTTGCTTGTTTGTAGGTGACCAAATAATTATTTTACAGAGGAATTTACCAATTAATTCATTAAAAATCCTACAATGTGATTTCCTGGATTCTTTCACCTCCATTTTATCTCTCATAGTTAAAGTGTACCTATATGATGAAAATTACAGGCCTCTCTCATCTTTTTAAGTGGGAGAACTTGCACAGTTGGTTGGCTGACTAAATACTTTTTTGTCCCACTGTAAATGGACCTTACATAATTCCAAGTTCCAACGGGTGAATAATCTTCTGTCCATTGCTCAGTGCCTGCAGACTGATTTCATAACACAACTCTGAGGTTGTGAAAAACACTTATCTATTTGATGCTAAGTAAATTTTGAACAGAGTGACACAGTTATTCCCATATATGATCTCCCATCTCTCTTTGACAGATGGCTTTTCATCCCCCTTGAATGTCACCATTTAGAACAAACACATTTGACAGACCTTGTCATGTCACTATTTACAAGTCAAAACTGTTTTGTGTTTGTTTTTTCAATCCATTGAGCTTGATTCAATCCCTTGCTGACACTCTGTGACTTTAAATACTTGATGTTTGATGCCTGCGGTTTGCTGACTTTGTGCTGATTAGAGGTTCTACTAATGTAAAAGAAGTTTAATGGTACATGTTGTGTACCCAGGTCACAATGCATTACAATAAATAGCTAATTGGAAATGGAAAGCTGTAATGACAGTAAAATATTTCATAGTGCATTATAAACCATCTATATCTCTATTCAGTGATTCAGTGAAAATGATCTAGGAATTAAGAAAATTGTAACAAATTTGAAGAGAATTTAAAAGTCATAACTGTAAAAGAAATGTCTATACCTAAATGATTAAAGCCACAGTTGGTTGTCATTGTGTTATGGTCAGTCAATGTGCTTTTACTTGTAGAGTTGCGGTTTGTTATCAAAGGAATGCTTCACATGGCCTTCACCCTTTAGTTACCTGTGCCATAAGTTTGTTATCAACCTTACACTGTCATAGTTCTCTCCTTTCTTTCTACTGACTTTGGGTCAATATTTTGGTCATGACATGCCTTCAAAACACAAGAATATCAAAAAAGAAAACAGATAATACTTTTAATCTCTGAGAGTTTTCTTAATTTGGTGCTTCCTAATGGCAGTAGGAATGAATGGGTCAAAATCAGAACAGACTTGAACACAAACCTGCCAATCCGTTGACTCCTATGAGTCCAGCAGAACTGGCAATGCTGACAAGATGGCCGTGATTATTGGCAATCATGGCAGGAAGGAAGGCCTTGTAGGTCTAAAGAGGGAAACAGAGGACAGTTCAGAGTAAAACTGACAAGCATTTTCTAAGTACATTATTTAAAAATATTGTAAGTTGTTTATACTAATTATCTTGATTATTTTAATTTATTATAATTAATTTTAATTTAATTTTCATGCACATTTTGATTTGACCACTTGTAAATGTGTTGATTGATTAGTCACTTAAAGGTGCAGTAGGTAAGTTCGAGCAGAGTCCTCTCCCTGCCTGTAAATTTGAACCAGTACGACCTTGAGGCCTCTCCCCCTCCCTCTGCGCTGCCCCCCACAGCCCCTCCCTCCCCCACAGAGGACTAACAAGAGCGCGTGTGACCCACTGACCAGGGGAAAACACAGGATACACAGGTAAGAAACATGAGCTAAACTCTGTCAGAGAGATATAACAGACTTTTATTTATTATCCGATAAAGTGTGTTTTCTACAGTGACGTGTTTCAAATTGCATAAGAGTGAAAACTGATACACCACTTTGCTGTTATACAGTATTATTGAAATATCTTCGGACCATTTTTAAACACTATAACCTTCATTTAGAACAAGTCAAATCACAAGGTTAATATTAGACATGAAATGTCTCAAAAGTAAAGTCTAAGAAGAAAGAAGTAATAACACTTATTTGGAATACTAATAAAAGAAAATGTAGGTTACTGCTGATTAAAAATGCACATTATTTATGGTCAACATAAACTTTTGCTGAAGACAGAATTCTTGATTCTTCAAAGAACAATAACAAGCCTCTGTGTTAGATCTGTGAAGAGAGCATAAACAGTTGGATGTATGATCAGACACTTTCATTTATTAATATCTTGGGGGGAGAATAAAATAATCAAAATTAAATAGGCCTTGCCATATGAGGCCACTGTGCGTTCTACAGCTTTGAGTAAAAATTAGGAAGAAAGTAAAAACTAAAACGAACTAAAAAAATAAAATAATCACTTTAAATACTAACTAATGTCTATCAACATAACACTGATCTGGATTCAACCAGATAATACAGATGTGAAACTTCACCTGCCTCATGATTCAATAATGATTCACCTGTCTATGATTAAAACCACAAATGATTCTCAGCTCTCTAAATACTGGGTGTGTTTTTATTACTTACTGTTACTTTGGTATCTCTTAACATATAAAAGTATTAAGATATGAGACAAACGTTCACCTATAATTCAATACAAGACAGTCACACTGAATAAAGCTGAGTATGTTACACCGCTGTCAATTCTTAAAAGTACACAATCTTTGTGTCTTTACTGATGTCCTGTCAGAGTGACTCTAACAACACACACTTTACACACACTGGACAGGATGATATGAGTGGATGCTGTAGCTAAAGAACCTGTATCCAGAATCCAGAAATGATAAATAAATAAACCTAACTAAAAGATAGATCCTCCTAACATTTGTCAGAAGGCAGTTATTATCATGTTATAATCAGCAGGTTTACAGACATTTGAAGCTGCAAAAAGCAGCGCAGTGATTTTCACTGAATTATTTTAATATTTCACAAATCAGCTGCTACATTACTGTTGTAAGATGTAAACACTGCTGGCCTAGCTAATGTTAGCTCAGCTTCACCATCACAGTAACATGAGATTCACTACAGACTGTTACTGTAATCATTGACATTGTATCTTCGTGGTTAATTGAACAGAAATTCAAACATAAATCAAACAGATATTTACCTGTCTAGTATAAATGTATCTAACTCTCCATCAGTGTTAATCTTTCAGCTCTCTCCACCTTCTCAAAGGCTCTCAGTGTTTACTCTCGTTTAATCACCGGCTCGGTCAAATCCTTTTTCTTTAGCTTCTTTTCTTCTCTGCTCATCTTCTGTTTCTTCTCTCTCAGTATCAGCAGTAGTTGTCAGAGGAGGGAGGCTCAGTTTTCTCTCTGCTGCTGCTCCTCATTGAGTAAACAAACAAGCTCGTGACCCGGAAGAGTTTGAATGTCACCACGAGAGCGCCCCTACGCTGACCCGGGACACCGCGGCGTGTTCACAAACTTTGATTGACACTGCGTCAGACACTCCTCTTGCTCTGATTAATTGTTTTGACCCGGGCGCGATGGATTTTAACTATCAGGACATGGTGACGGTTTTAGTGAATATGACTAAAAGTAGTGTCTGTATCTTTAAAATAATGACCAAAAAGTCTACAATTATTCTCTATGTACCATTTCTTTAGAAAGAAAATAAGACAAAAAAGAACAAAAGAAATAAGATAAAGATAAACAGTTACCGGGAGAGAAATGGAGCAAAAGCAAGAGAAAATGTTACATTTAACTGACACTAAAATATTGTCTCAAAATCATTTATCTGGTAAAGCCTCCACAAGAAAGAACGTGGATCCACAAAACAGAAAACGTGTAGTCTGCTGTGTTTGACTAACCCAAAAGTGAGCCATAGTGTTGACTTCCACTGTCTTCTCAATCAGGGAATCAGGAGCATCCATGAACTTCTTTCCAGTCACAATCCCAGCATTGTTCACCAGAATGCTGACGTCACCCACCTCTCGCTTCACCTGCATGGAGCAAAGGAAAATGTTTGTCATGAATGATGCAATCTTGTGTAAGATATCTTAAGGGTAAACAAAACTCCCAAATAATCTGGCGGAAATGTTACTACTAATTAGAGCTTTTAGATCGTTTACGGAGCTGTTAAAATACTGAATGAACTACCATTCCAGAAATTAGATTGTTTATATTGCATAATAAATCTCAACATATGTGAATTACTAAATTAAGATGACTGTGATTGATCTGGTCATCCTAATTTTGGCCAGTAACGTCTGCTGCATTCACACAATACAATCCCCGTCAAAAGTTGAAAGGCACTATAATGCGCCTCCATGACGTCATGGCCTAAATGTTTTTTCACCAACACAAAGAGAAAATAAATGACCAGTACTGGACTTATACACAGTCAAACAGAAATCAGAATCAGCTTTATTGGCCAAGTATGTGTATGCGTTTCAGTATTCTGACACAGAAATAGACACAACAGCTAAGAACAAGGACAACAAAGCTGAACAAATAAAGGTAAAAGGCAGACACTGCTCAAAGTGATGGAGTTAACAGATGGGTCTACTGAGGTGAAGTAATTTGTGTAGAGTAGAGCAGTGGGGAGAGCTCAAATACCTATCCATGTACTTGTCAGGAACTATGCAGCAATGTAGGTTTAACCAGATGAGACTCAGGAGAGTAAGCAAACTGTCCACCCCACTGCCAAACATGTTGGCTGTTATTAACAGTTGTTTGCCTACCAAAAGAGAGTTAGCCTTTTTGTGTAGTTAAGGCATTTCAATTTAGAAAATCTTTACAATAACAACTTAAAACATTTGTGTGGTCACACAATGTTTCCACATTCAAACTGTTTTTCAACAGAGCAGATTTACTATAAATGTGCATCTCACATGAAGATAAGGAGCTTCCGCAACAGGATCATGTATTGTCCAAGATTATCCTTCCTCTATACAGGCACCTCAATCAACAAGTACTGTACTGAACTGAATAGACAGTTGTATTTTTCATTATTATCCCTCTGATGTTTGGCATAAGGATTAAATATATGTCTACAGATGAGAAGGATGACATTCATTAACATTAAAATGAAAGTTCCACCTATGTCTGCTCTGTTTTTAAAATATCTTGAAATACCTCACATTAGCCCTTGTCCTTGCTAACTCTACTTTTGGCCTGGGGAGGCTCTAACATGCTACCTCTGACACACCTCTGACAGCTTCTTCTTTTTACTTGGTAGGGAAGAAATTCAGGTGAAGGGCATAGTGTATAGGGAATTTGTATCACTATTAATCTAGTTATTAAATCAAATTCCTAACACAATTACCCTTAATCATTATTACTTCTGTTAATGCGCTGGTGCAACAACAAAATGTTCCTGCTGGGGATCATGGTTTATTGATATATTTATTTTTAAATTAGCAGCAGCTTATATGACCTGCTACCAGCAACTTTTGTACTTTGAGTTGGAGAAAGGTGGCGGTCAGAACCTGTTTAAAAGGAGATTGTGTAACTTGAATATTCTGTACACTGCACTTTGCTAGAGAGAGAAAGAACAGATCTAGTTTGAGTGTTTTGTCTGTTAGTGTTGTTGTATAGCTTACACAACAGGTTTTTCAACAATGCCAGAGTCTGGATGGCTTTGTCTCTGACTTCCACCTTAATCATTTCTCTTGACCCCAGGACATAAAAACTAATTATCCTTTTGCAGTTATTACTGAGCATAGGTGGAATACAAAGTTGACACTGTTGAGATATTTACACCGCTCTTCTTCTTCTGGTTCGACAGGAGGGCATCAGCCAGCTGAGCACAGGATTCTGCTAACAGTAAGCATGTGGGTTATTTAATATTTACTCATTCATTTTTTCAGCTAATGAATAAATTCAGATCCTTCTCTATGTATTCATTTCCATCTAGTTGTTACAGTTCCTGTCCACCTTTCGTATAATAAGAAAATAAAGTGTCTGTTTACACAAGAGTCATCCCCCCTCTGCCTTTAGTGCACACACAAACAGACTTAGGCTGATACACCCACACAAACACACAGGCCCAGGGCTGTGTGCTGATCATGTATGGCCTTTTCCAGGCAACACTCAAATTCAAGATAAGATAGAGGAGATAATCTTTTATTAATACCTCAGCAGGAAAATGTGCAAACTTTGTAAATTTGCATACAACTACACAAATGTTCTAAGTTGCCTGTTCATTATGTATGATGCAGTATAATACAACAGCCTTCTAATAAAGCCTTCCTTTAAATCCTTCCTTCATTAAAGTTATAATGTTGAGCTTTTACCTAAAGTGCTTCGTCGTTTCAACTTTACTTCATTTTAGAGGTTATCACTTGTGTTGCTGTTAAACTGTATTAGGCTATACCGGGAGGTGTTCCTAATATTACCTATTGTAACCCAAATGTTTGGTTTTTTTTTCCCATAACGTTATTCTTCCTAAAAGTAAACTGCCTTTGTGAGGGCCTAATTGGGCCTGAAAACTCAATTTTGCACAAGCCCCAGGTCTGGTGTAAATTTACGTATGAAATGGGTCCCGGACACGGGCATCCAAAAGTCTCAACAGCACAACCTACATACGTGTTTTCAGAGGGTCCCCCATAGACACAGTTTTACATATGCATATGAAATCTGAAGGGCGTAGCCATGGTGGCATGGTGAATTTCGGTCTTTTGCCAAAAAACAGGAAGTGGCTGTAACTCGGTCAAATAATGTTGAATCAGGCTCAAATTTCACATTTGATTATAGTCCAGGCCTGAACAAATCTATGCTACTATACATAATATTCAGTAATGTGTATAGCGCCACCTATTGGTGACAGGAAATGTCATGTTTTTGATAGCCTCCTCCTAAGGGGTTGAGTGCAATAACCTCAAACTTGGTGTGAAAGTTATCAATTCCTTGGTGATGAAATATTGCAAACAATTTCAATTTTTCATCTGAGGGCGTGGCCGTGACAGCACTGTGAATTTTGATGTCTCGCCGTGACTGGAAAAGTTGCTCTAACTTATGAATACATTGTCTGATCTGCCCCAAATTAATTTGTTTCATAAGACTTCCGACCTGAATACATCTACATTACAATATTTGCTGTCAGTAATAACACCACCTAGATACATTTAACGAAGCAGCCCCCAGACTACGTTTTACCTACGTGTTTGAAATTTGGTACCATCCCAAGGCCAACAAAAAGTCTCTTGGACCTAGACTGCATGACGCAAAAAGGCTCCATAACGCCCCATAGAAATTTTCAAAGAAGCAGCCCCCAGACACGATTTCACTAACTATCCTAAACCCTACAAAAAAAGTCTCTTGGACCCATATTCTAAGCCCCACAGGAAATGTATTTGTGTGTGCAGTTTCACCATAATTTCATCCATAATTTTAATGTACTCCTCCTACAGATTTCATTAGACTGACTCCTAATTTTTAGTGTTCATTCTACAGACTGGGGTGAGGCTAAATTGCTAAGTCTTTGATGTGTGTTAAACGGTCTGCCCGTGGCGGTGTGTGTGCTGAATTTTGATATTCTGGGGATGCTCAAAAATTCACTAAATTTGGCACAGTTTCACCTGCATTTATGAAATTTGGGAGGGCTCATGTAACATGCCCATATCTTCAAAAAAGTCTCTTGGAGCAATGCTAAGTCCAACAGGAAGTGAGCCATTTTGAATCAAAAGTCCAATTTTGGCACTATTTTGGTTATTTCCAAGCCTCACACTTTAACAAACTCCTCCTAGAGATTTGATCATTGATTGTCTCCAAATTTAAACTGTAGAATTTAAAGACATGGATGATGCTAAATTGCGAAGCTTTTTTGTTTCAATCAAATGGCGCAAGTCACAAAATTTGGCACATTCTTTAGGACTGGTAAAATCTGACAGGTGATGTGAGTCTAAGGACTGTAGGTAAAAAAATGCCTCCATAGCGCCCCTGAAAAGATTCAAAGAAGCAGCCCCCAGTAAACTTTTACTACAGCTAAGGCTCACGTTTGCCATTACCTATGCCACTTTTCCATTACACAGTTCTAGCACTACTCGACTCGACTCAGTTTCGGTTGTTTTCCATTACAATAGAGTACCACCTCAGCATGGTGGGTGGGGTCATCAGTCAGATGGCAACGCGGCCGAAACTCCAGCAACGTCATTTGTTATACACACACAAACACAAAACAACTATGGAGGCCACCAGACAAAGAAATGTCTGCACCTTGTCGTTGCTCCGCGGGGTTGATTTCTGTGCAGCCATCTCTGATCGTGTTCGTTGTTGTTGTTGGATTTTAAAAATGGCGCGGTTGACTCTTATGAACAAGTCGCTCTCCCGACTCATTTAGTGACGTCACGCCCTGGCCAATCAGTGGCCTGCCGTCTGCTAACGTCAGCATTTTCGGCTCGACTCAGCTCGCTTGGAACCCCGGCTGAGTAGGTACTTTAGAAAAGTACCTGGTACCAGGTACTAACACGTAATGGAAAAGCCTAAAAACCGAGTCAAGTCAAGCCAAGTAGGTGCTAGTGGAAAAGCGCCACTAGTGTGTCGAACTGGTGCCCCCGACGTGCCGTGCCACGGGCGTGTGGGTGAGAGGGCCAGTTCAGTGCTGTTGCAGCTTTAATTTATCTTGCATTGATATAAAAGATTTGTTTATAATATAAATATAGGATCCGTTTGATTAAATCAAGCAGCCAAAACAAAACCAAATTCCTCTCATATTATTTCATATCACATTATAAAACCACTCACACCCAATGTAATTCTGGGACACTCAATCCCATTGGCAAGTAATTTATTTCACAACGAATTCCTCTAAGTTGTCTCTGGACATACAGCTAGCTAACAGGGTTAGCTAATGCACTAACACAGTTAGCTTTATGACTGTATGTTATTTCTGATTAGGTAAACAAACTCTCAGACTCACAATTTAATTTACACCTGTAACAGACAATACTTAATTTAACCTTATCTGATATAAAGTGTGCACTGCAAAGATAAGCATGTGTGATGATAGCCTCTGTCCAATCTTTTTGTATATGTCATTTAACCACAGATGTGACTGACTTTTTTTGACTGGCTGTGGCAGCTGGTATGTAATAAATCTTCAATTCCGAGGCACTACTCCATTCTGGCACACATCAACACAGCAAGATAACACTGACACCAATATAATGGTAGGGAAAATACTGTATAGACACAAAATAGGTCTATAAACGAAAGAGACCAAAACTGTGCAGCTAGCTGAGTATGGCAAGCACACCAAGTTACTTGGACAAAAAATACATTTGGAAATAATGTGGTAGGCAATCAGTTATTCAAATTTAAAAAGGAGCCTTACCTGATCAGCCACTCTATAAACCTCATTCTTGTCACTGCAGTCACACAAATAATAGTGGACTCTGCTGGCTCCACCCTGTTTAGCCAGTCTAGCTGTTTCCTTCATCCCCTCCTGGTTAATATCCCACAACACCACCACAGTGCCACGAGCTGCAAACTCCACAGCCATGAGGCGACCAATCCCGCTCCCTGCCCCTGTTATCAGCACCACTTCACCAGTTATGTTCTTCTTCTTAATGGGCACAAAGAAATGGATGAAAGATTCCACATTGTACCAGATGGACAGCAGAAGGACTTGGATTGTTTCCAGGAAGAAATTCATGATGGATCTAGGAAGGAAGGGAGGATGGGAAAGAACAAGGATGCAATAAAGAGAAACATAATAGCAGGATGAACTCTCAACATAAAACTAAGATTAAATACACATGAATAGATACATACTTATACGTGCACGCACGCTGTATGCCTATACACACACACACATATAAAGCAAGAAATATTTATATACATGTTTTTTCTATTTATTGACTTATCTATTTATTAGGTAACCATCTGCACTAGTTTTAACAATTTGCAGTTTTTCCCACAAATACCTTGTATTTACGTAAAGTCTTGTGAGGAAATACCTGAAAACATACCTGTTATAAATTAATTGTTAAGAATTTAAGACTCAAGCTTCATCTCGGAAAAATGTTCATACCTTGTAACCATATTGAACCGTTACACATTGACACAAGAGAAACTGTGTGGAAAGGAAGGTTCTATCCACGACAGCATGTCATGTAAAGTTTTCCTAAATAATAAAAAGGGCTTTAAAAGGTGGCTACATTGGGCTATGTAAGAAAAGCATGCGCTATATTATTATTAGCCACCAGGCATTTATCACCGAGCGATGAACGACTTTTACCAAGAAAGCGGAAATTTGCGGATAATGCAACAGCTGAATCGAAATGAGCTTCTAACTTACCAACAGATGAGTTCCACTGAGTTACCCAGTATATATAACAGTGATCCCTCGTCTGTTTTCGCTGGTACCGTGTATCAGCTTTCACCACGACCTTTGAGCCGCCACACCATAGGCTAACGTTAAGGTTACACGGAGCTCTGCTCTAACGTTTGTCAAACGTGTTATCACATTGAAGTTGATCAAACCAACATATGCGTGTGTTTTTAGAGCTCTAGGAGCCGGTGAACTTACCGTGGTGTTTCTTTAACAGGATAAACGGTTTGATACGCTTTATCCGATTAGTTGTGGCAGAGTATCGGCTGTTACCTTAGCCTCAGGAAACAAAAAGCATCAAAGGCCAAATCGCTGCTCAAAGGGGGGGGGTACGCTCAATGCGTCACATGACAGGCAACGGATCATTCCCAGCCTCGAGCGTCTCTTCTTCGACGTGATGTATTGTGGGACTTGTAGTTTATCTCGGTTTTAAAAAAAAGCTGCAGTGGGTAACTTATTTAAAATAAGATATTTAAAGAATATTTGCTAAAACTGTCGCTACGTCCAGACAGTCGTACATGAGAAAGATAAACTGTGATAAAAGCAGCCTCCTCTGATCCTGCCTACTGCCTCTAATGCCATTTGCAAAAACCCACCTATGCTGGGTCAAAACTGCCGGTCAGAGCAGGAGTGTCTGACATAGTGTTGATCGCTGTTTGTGCACATGGTGCTGGCTCCCTGCTCACTGAACATGCGCTCTCACAGTCCAGCTCAAAATCCTCTGTGTTGTATACAGGAGTTTCAATAAGGAGCTTTATCCCTAACTTTACTCCAGAGTGGTCTTTTGATTTGAGAGCATGACTTACTGATTTCAAGTTCAGATTTTTTAATGATTGCCCTCAGAAAAGCCCTCACACTCGAATAGCCCCTTGCACTTAGAGTTGCTCTCCTTCTGCTCAAACTGTATGCTTATATTCAGATATACTGTTGTGCGCTCCAGCTTCAGCCCTTCTCATGCTGCTTCTGTGGGTGAAATCTTTGCTCTCAGATTTCTGCTCAAATCTTTTGTGCAACAACCCTCTCAAAATGCCCCAACCAACACAATGCTAGGTATAATGTTGACCAATGAAACAATGCCTGCCTTGTTGTAGGCATGTTTGGATAGATAGATAGAGAGATAGATAGATCCTTATGTTCCTTATGTTAAAGAAAGGAAAACCCACAAAGGTCACTGAAATAACTTGAAACTGACTAAAAGTAATAATAAATTAAAAATTTTGTGAAAATTAACTAATGAAAATCAGACATTGCTTTTGAATTGTGGTTCAACAAAATCATTTTAAAAAACAAACTAATGAAACTGGCCAGGACAAAAATGATGGTACCCCTAGAAAAGATTGAAAATAATTTGGCCATGGGGACATGTTAGACTAAGGTGTGTCCTATAATTAGCATCACTGGTGTCTCCAAACTTGTAATCACTCAGTCTACCTATTTAAAGGGCGAAAAGTGTAAACTGTTTGGTATCATGGTGTATCACACTGAACATGGACCACAGAAAGCTAAGGAGAGAGTTGTCTCAGGAGATTAGGAAGAAAATTATAGACAAGCGTGTTAATTGTAAAGGCTACAAGACCATCTCCAAGCAGCTTAATGTTCCTGTGACAACAGTTGCACGTATTATTCAGACGTTTAATGTCCATGGGACTGTAGCCAACCTCCCTGAATGTGGCCGCAAGAGGAAAATTGATGACAGATAGAAGAGATGGATAATGGTAATGGTAACCAGAGCCCAGAACAACTTCCAAAGAGATTAGAGGTGAACTCCAAGGTTAAGGTAAATCAGTATCAGATCGCACCATACATCTGTTTGAGCCAAAGTGGACTTAATAGAAGACGACTGAGGAGAACACCACTGTTGAAAGCAAATCATAAAAAAGTGAGACTGGAATTTGCCAAAATGCATACTGACAAGCCACAGCCGAGATGGAGCGCCAGTAATAACAGTAGCAGTTGTTGTGGAAAAAATATATTTTTTAAATGTATTATTTTCTGACCAGAGTGTCTTTTATATTTTAACCCTCTGGAGTCCAGGGTATAATTGGCCGTTTTTGACTAATTTTTATTTTGCTTTTATATTTCACCTTAAGAACTGTTTACCATGCCTTGTTTGGTATCATAATGTAATAAATAATGTATAATATTTTTTTTCTGAATATTGTCGTCACATTTGGCACGATTTTTGGTGCTGGAAGAAGGCTTGTGATGTGCCCCTCTGTCTTGTAATGGACAGGAACTGTTTTTTACAGTGGCACAAATAATTTGTGGCATCTTATTGTGACACCTGATTGTTTTGTAAATAGTTGAACAAAAAAACGCCTGAGGCATTGCCTGCATTTTAATGTAAATAGTTGTAAATAACTGTTATTTGCTACATTTGTACATAATTTTTTGAAACTTTACAACTTATATTTGCATTCTAAGTTATAAAAATGGTTCGTTAGACATGTTTGTGGTTTTCACATTACAAAATCTAACTTTTTTATATTCGGATTTTATGTTTTTTGTGTGGTTTTAGGTCCAGTGTGTTAATACAGTATGTCAAAATGAAAAAATAACTGTAAAATCACACATGAGAGGTTGTGCTGAAAAAAATGATACCAAATAAGGCAAGGCATGGTAAACAGTTCTTAAGGTGAAATATAAAAGCAAAATAAAAAGTAGTCAAAAACGGCCAATTATACCCTGGACTCCAGAGGGTTAAAGGAATTTAGGTCTTGGTTAGTCTAATATAGTATAAAGACAATTTATAAAGAAAACATAATAGTGAGGGTGGAATTTCCATTACATTCCCCCCTTCTGATCATATATATTGATCAACCATAAAAATACATACCTCCAATTTCACACATCAAACCTAGAAATGTACACTAATTCAAACTAGGTCATCATTAAGAGAAACCTGAGAAAATGCATTTAGCTGTTCTGTGGGACATCGTCAAAAACAAATTATTAGCAAGCACAAGGGAGCACAACACATTTACACATCATTGTCACTTAAGTCTGAGTCATCGAGGCAGTCCGATATAAGGAGAAAGTCAGGGAAGTTGGTTTTGTAGTCAGACAGTCAACAGTCGGATTCTCTGTAAAAGTTTTGTGAACAAACAGAATGGCAAACACAATGATAATGTCAATAACAAAAGACAGCACAAAGAACCTCTGAGACCACCCATGCCCGGTTGTCTAAACGGATGCCATGATGTTGGTTGTTCCATCGATGTTCAACGGTGGTGAAATTTCAGTATTTCACTCATGTGTGTGTACTCTACTTCTCGATCTGTGTATAGTGTACTGTGGCCCTTTTCCACGGCTCTCCTCGACTCGCCTCAACTCGACTCGACTCAGTTTTGGTCGTTTTCCATTACAATAGAGTACCTCTCTCCAAATTGTGTCTCCAAATTTAAACTGTAGAATTTAAAGACATGGATGATGCTAAATTGCGAAGCTTTTTTGTTTCAATCAAATGGCGCAAGTCACAAAATTTGGCACATTCATCAGGACTGGTAAAATCTGACAGGTGATGTGGGTCTAAGGACTGTAGGTGAAAAAATGCCTCCATAGCGCCCCTGAGAAGATTCAAAGAAGCAGCCCCCAGTAAACTTTTCACACATATATTTGAAATTCACAGTCCGTGCAACTACAGCTAAGGCTTACGTTTTCCACCTATGCCACTTTTCCATTACACAGTTCTAGCACTACTCGACTCGACTTCGACTCAGTTTCAGTTGTTTTCCATTACAATAGAGTACCACCTCAGCGTGGGTGGGGTCGCCGTGGCAACTTTTGCGGCCGAAACTCCAGCGACGTCATTTGTTATGCGACACAAACACGAAATGACTATGGAACAATGGAGGCCACCAGACAAAGAAATGTCTGCACCTCGTCGTTGCTCCGCGGGGTTGATTTCTGTGCAGCCATCTGTGATCGTGTTCGTTGTTGTTATTGTGTTTTAAAAATGGCGCGGTTGACTCTTATGAACGAGTCGCTCTCCCGATGCAGCACATCTCGTGACGTCAGGCCCTGGCCAAACAGTGGCCTGCCGTCTGCCGATGTCTCAAAACGTAATGGAAACGCGTACAAACCGAGGCGAGTCGAGTCGAGCCGTTTTTCAAGTAGGTACTAGTGGAAAAGGGCCATTGTGTTTGTGCTTGGCTCACACTCAGCTGTTGTGTTGAATCAGCGTTGGACTTTTTATGAATCAACAGAAGTCAGTGGTGTGTGTGTCGAGATCAGTGGTTGGTGATTCTGTACGTGCTGGTACCCTTTTGCAGTGGCTGGTGTGGATCCAAGTTGCTCGTTCTGCCACCCTCATAGCCGTGTGGGTATACCTGGACTGGAATGGTCAGTGCCAGTGCTTAACCTGCCAGTGCTTTCTCCTGAAGCCTTTCACCATGGCAAAGTCTCCCAGCTGCAGGGAGTACAGGGCGTTGGAAGCAGGAGGAGGCAAGGCAGCTGCCACCTGTTGTCTGATGCTAGGCAGGGTACAAGAGAGGTTAACACAGAAGGTTAGCATGACATTTTCACAAACAGTGGTGGAAAGAGGTGGCACCCTCGGGTGTTCTGCTCCGATGTGTGGAGGTGCTGCAAACAAAATTTCATAAGGACTTAAACCTGTGCGGGCCCTCCTCCTCATCCTCATATACATCAGAACAATATGCAGTGCCTTCATCCACAGAAGACCTGTGTCTTCACAAGTTTTGGCCAATTTGGCTTTCAAGTGTCCCATTCGCCCTCTCAACAGCACCCCCACTGGCTGGGTGATATGCACAGTGTTTTTTGAGTTCTGTCTGTTGAGTGATCTTGACTCTGTGATTTTGGGCTCTAAATAAATAAATTTGAAATTTGATTTTTGGTCTGCCTGCATTATGTGTTGCACATACTATACAGGTTTGACAATGTTTTTTTTGAGCATATGCTGAAAAACCTTTTGTGAACCAGTGTGTGCTAATCATAGCTAACATCCCCCCTTTTGACACATGGTCTGTCCCGTGTGCGTTAACTTGGCATAGTGAGGGAAGAAGTGGGAGGGTAGGCATGGATTACCACAGGGCCCCCACCACACAGAATCCTTGTAGGAGGCATCAGACGAGGCCCATAGAGTGGAAAATGACTGAAGAGCTGAGAGAGAGGGACAAGTAGAGGCAAGTGTGTGTGAGAGCGGGAGCTGAGATGAGTGGGGGAGGGGCTGCTGTGCTGCTGTTTTGGCTGTGGCATCTGCCCTTGCATTCCCCAGTGAGACAACATCTGAGGCATGTGCGTGTGCTACACACTTACAGACAGAGATGGCTTCGGGGAGCAAAATAGCTTCCAATTGGGCAGTGATTTTTCCTGTGTTTCCACAGTGCCCCAAAATCATGAACCACACCAAATGCATATCTGGAATCAGCAGCGAATTTACAAGCCTCCGTGCATGCGACCAGCTCTGCGGCCTGTGCTGAGAGGTCAAGAGGACCAGACACTAAATTGGCATTATCTGAAGCCACAGCAAAACCCACACGATCAAGCCCTGTCAGTGGGTCCTGTGTTGCAGAACCATCAACATACAGAATGAGATCAGGGTTGGTTAAGGGAGTGTCAGAAAGGTCCAGGTCTGGGAGAACACAACACTTGGAGCTCAGCCAAGTAATTGTGTGGCTCCCCATCATCAGGTCCTGGAAGGAGAGAAGCAGGATTTAAAACATTGCAGCGTTTCACAGTGACATTGGGCATGTCCAGCAGAAGTGTGTGATAGCGAAGCCACCTTTCTGCGGACAGGTGCGAAGTCTTTTGCTCGAGGAGAATGAGAGACACCACATGAGGGACAAGCAACGTTACGTACACATAACCTACAACGTCCCTAGACACCAGCAGAGCTTTTTCAGCATCAGCCACTGCACGGAGGCAACGCGGGTGCCCCGCAGTGACTGGATCTAATTTAGCTGTGAAATAGGCAACAGGTCGGAATTTGTCACTGTGAGTTTGAAGAAGAACTGAGGACATGCAACTGTCACGACTGCCTGTGTGAAAGGTTTTGTGGGGTCAGGCAGGCCAAGAGTGGGAAGAAGACTGCAGGGCTAATTTAAGGTATATGAAAACCTGGTCAGCCTCAGAGGTCCATGTGACCTTGTCATGAGAGGAGAGGTTCTTTCCCATAAATCAGAGAGCTAAGGGGAGCCTCCAAAGGAGCATAGTTAGGAATGAACGAGCGGCACAGCAATAAGAACACATCCCTAAAAAGGACATGAGCTGTTTCTTTGTTAGTGGTTTAGGCAGATTTATGATGGCTGAGACACACTTGGGAGACAAAGTCTTCCCCTGACCTGAAATGTCGTGATCTAAAAAGGTTACTTTGTCTTGCACAAACTGCAGCTTGGAAAGGCTTGCGCTTTATGGCCTTCATCAGCTAGATGTTTGAGTAGGGTCACAGTATCATGTTCACACTGCTCTCGGGTAGGACAAGCAATCAGCAAATCATCAACATGCTGCAAGAGCACTGTACCTGGAGAGAGCACGAGGGGCACCAGGCTATCCCTCAAGGCCTCATTGTACAGCATGGGTGACTCGCAATAGCCTTGGCAAAGGCAAGTAAGAGTGTATGGTCTGCTAACGTTAAAGGCAAACCAAAATTGGCTGTCAGGGTCAACAGGGACGCTGAAAAAGGCATTTGAAAGATCAACAACTGAAAACCACATATAGCATCAGGAGGAACTTGAGACAAAATGGTTTTCTTTAATAACTGTTACTGAAGCAGCCTGAGAATACATGTATCTACTGCTGAGTTTTGGGGCTGGAAAATCTTTTGTTCTAATTACTGAATGTGTTGCTCCAGAGTCAACACGAAAAGTGATGTTTTTACCCCCTACCATGAGCACGGTCTCTGGCAATATCTGAAATAGTTCTGTGACATATTTAGCATACGTTTCAGTAAAAGGTACAGATGTTGTTTTTGTTTCTAAATGCTGTACCGCTGCTTCCACAAGTGTTTGTGTGTGTTCGGTTAGTAGAGCAAGCCGTTCTTCACTGCGTGCCGTGTGTTTGTACTGTATTTCCATCATTCACTTTCTTTACTTCTAAACGCTCTATTGCTGTTTCCCCTAATGTTCATATGTGTGTGGTTAGTAGAGCAAGCTGTTCTTCATTGCGTGTGGCATGTGTGTGTGTGTGTGTTTTACTTCCCTTATCCGCTGCTGCTAGAGGATGGCTCCTTCTCTCTCCACACGCCCCTCACCCTTATCGATTCAGTCAGACATCTGATGGGTGGTGGTGTCCCGGGGACCATTGCCATCCTTTCTCTGGGGACAGTCAACAGTCCAATGACCTCTCTGGTGGCGAATATTGCCTCCTTTGCCATGATCTCTTCCTCGTCTGTTGAAGCCAAACCCTCTCTGGGTTCTGTGTTGTTGTCGATGGTTCTCAGCCAGGTTGGTGACAGTTTTGACCATGGTGAGGTGAGCAGAGTGTATGTCTGCTTTTCTCTGTTGTCTGTCTTCTTTGTCTTCTCGGCGGCAGCCTGTTTTTCTGCATGATTGGCATGTCGGATGAGCTCAGTGAGTTATATTGGTATATTGTTGGCCAGTGCTCACCACAGCTGGCTACTACCTACAGAGTGCTAGCACATGTGCAGAGCAATAGGATGCTTACTGCAGTTGACGTTATGGCCACATGTGTCATTGTTAACAAGCATACTACCCTTTTAATATCTATCCAACATTATATATTATTATATTATATATATATTATATATATTATATTATATATATTATTATGTAACATACTTTATGATACCTGATCTGGCAAAATGCTTATAAAATAGGATCCAAAGTCTTGCAAAAATTAAAAAAAAGATATCTCCATTTTTGGATGGCACAGTGGTGTAGTGGTTAGCACACTGTTGCCCTCACAGCTAAGAGGGTTCTGGATTCAATCCCTGGTTGAGGCAGGCTCCTTCTGTGTGGAGTTTGCATGTTCTCCCTGTGCCTGCGTGGGTTCTCTCTGGGTACTCCAGCTTCCTCCCACAATCCAAAGACATGCAGGTCAATTGGCAACTCTAAATTGCCGTGAGTGTGAGTGGTTGTTTGTCCTTCAATGTCAGCCCTGTGACTGACTGGCATCCAGTCCAGGGTGTACCCCACCTGCCTCTCCTCGCTTAAGATAGCTGAGATAGGCTCCTGTGACCCTGTGTGTGCTCAGGATAAGCAGGTTTAGAAAATGGATGGATATCTCCATTTTTTGGGGGGTTCTGGTGCCGTGTATCCCAGAGGAGAATCAGAATATTTTTTACTCCCCTTCTTTTTCAAATTACTACATTAACTAAAGAAACCTCAACCTCCTTTAATTCCTTCCTCTGCATAGAATGACATATTGGATTGGCTGTGTATTCACAGTAATGAAATTCAGACTTATTGACTATTGATTGTCTGATGTGATTATATTGTGGGCTTATTCTTGTGTTGCCAGAGATTTAATATGCATTCTGTTGAATAAGGATCCTTATCATCCGATGGACCAAATGTAGTTTTAGGTCTCTCACCTTCATTAAGAAAAACAGCCTGACAAAGATTCTGATATAAATGGTTGTACTGACTTAGCACAGCTTAAGATTTGATAGAGGCTATTGTGGATTACTACAATCAATGACAGCTAAAGTTATGAGTCTGTTTTTTTTTTATGGCACAATGAATCTCCTGTTCAGATTTTTCTCTCTCTCTCTCTCTCTCTGACTCTGACACACACGTACGTAACCAAAAAGAAAAATCACACCCTCGACCAACACATCTTGATCAACAGATTCTTTTAATAAATAATATCATCAAGAAAACTAAAAAGAGACAAAAATTAATTTGTGTACATTTGAACATTATATGTTATCTTTTTTTTCATTACAGGACCAGTTCAATTAATAAAGTAAATCAGAAGCACATTATACAAAGCCAGATGGTGTTATGTAATTAGCAGAGCAGGTGGCCAATTGATTGAAATACCAACAAGTCCAGACTACAAGGTGATTGGAGTGCAGTGCAGGGTTACAACTGTGGCATCCTAGTCCATGAACCCACCGTACCTCTTCTGTAGCTCGCTGACATTTTCCAAACCTCGTTTCATTACCCCCCCACTCTTAGTGCTGTCCACCAACCACTCAGGCCTGCCCACACGCCTCATGAATCCTCCATAGCGCTTCTTAAGCCCACGGCCTAACACCATCTCTAGCAGGTCACCCTGCATCACTCCTCCTTCAGCCCGACGCATGAAGCCTCCATACCTCTTCACTGCCTCACCTCCCTGACCATCTCCCTCACTGCCATGCTCAGCCACTGCATTGAGAATCTTTAGGATCTCCAGACGAACATTTTCTTCATCATCCTGGTTTCCAGGATCCTCTAGTGCCCCCTCCGGAGATGAAGAGCGGCGAGACATGAAACCACCATAGCGCTTCATAAAGCCACCATACTTCTTGGTCAGCTGGTGTTCCGGGGAAGTCCCATCCTCATTGTTAGTCATGGTGCCCACTGCTTCCTGTTCCTGCTGTTGACGGGGGTCAGTATCGAGAGAGATTTGATTTTCCTTCTCCAGTAAGAGGTCCTGGCACAGACGGAGCTTCTGACTGTCCAACCCACCCTCACACTCAAGTGAGCATGTCTGGAACAATCAAAATTATCATTATGACCTCGCATTAGTCATTAAACATAATTTTTGCAAATTACAACATGCTGTCATGTTTCCATTGACAATCACTATATTTTTTTAAGGAAAAGAATACTTTCATTTTCCACAATAAATAACCCCACAAACTTTACAGATGTGAAAATGTGGATCATTGTGGATTTGACCACTGTGAATTTAAGGAACTAGATGTAATGACCAATATTTGGGACTATAATCATGATCTGTTGGCTTCTGCCACTTCAATTTCTTGCATTCTTTTAAAAAATGTCCAGTTTATTACACGTGCAACAATAAGTTCGGGAACATCCCTGCAAAACTGAAATTGATCTTCTCCTTCTCAAAAACGCAAACAAGTTTCCATATCGCTTTAAGATATGATTGTATTTGAACTTTTTTAGGCATGAAAAGGGAAATTAGTTCTCCTAATTGCCAGCATTTAATAATCATGAGATCTTGCAGTTTAATACCGTCATCAATTGACACACTACCTCCTACTCATCTCTTGGAAGCCTCCCTATAAAAAAGCTGTGTGTCCCCCACCCCGCCACCCACTGATCTCAGTCACCCTTTAACTATGTGAGTCCATATAACCCTGATGGTAGGAATGTGATCAGACTAAAGGTATCTGCTTAGCCTCTGGGGCTGCATACTGCCTAGGTAACCTGCTCCAAAGCTCATATGTGATTCGGTTGAATTTATTTGAACCATCAGGTCTGTTTGATGGCACAGAGGAGGGATTCTTGTTGAGCTTTCAGTGCTACTGGCTTATGAGGACAGAATTAATGAAGAGGAAAATTGAATTGAGGACATATTGTCACCTGAAGGGCTCAATGGGTGGGGAGCAACACCACCCTCTGGTGGCCATAATTGAAACGATACAACAAGTAATCATATAAAGAGGAAAAAGGGACAGCAAATACCAAATATGAATAGGCCTTCGTATTACAAACCAATAAATATCCAACTTTCAGTAATATTCTAGGTGTTACTGAAACATTTTTAAGGTGTAAAAAAGCCAGGAAATTAAAGCCATGTCTTTGATGTCAGATAATTTAAAGGAATTTTACAAAAATGCAGTCTAAATACAAAACACATTATTTGAAATTTTCAGTAATAGAATGGCATTAAGAGGGTGCACTGATGTGAGTTCTTAAATGAACATTTAAGAAAGGAAATGGGGCATGAAGTATACCATGATTACAGTCATCAGCACAACGAAAGAGCACAGGGCACAGGGCAGATGAAGAAGAGTAAGGAAAGGGAGACGATTGAGAGCAGAGAAGAGGAGGGGAGAGGAATATAGTTTGGAGAACAAAGAAGGAAAAACCT
The DNA here is from genome assembly GCA_023238725.1 of Scortum barcoo. Classification (NCBI taxonomy): domain Eukaryota; kingdom Metazoa; phylum Chordata; class Actinopteri; order Centrarchiformes; family Terapontidae; genus Scortum; species Scortum barcoo. The sequence goes on along the minus strand of CM041533.1, from coordinate 28,237,747 downwards.
CAGAAAAAACTCCAGAAAAAAGGAGGGAGGACATTGAGATGCTGTATTTTAGTTGAGGATTTATTGTTTTAAAATCTATTCAACGATATCATCATAATTGCAGTCACCTAATAACTGATGAAATAAAGATATATATTGGAAAAGAGCAGAGATGGGAATGTAAAAGAAAGCAGGAGTGGAAATTACACAGGAATAGGAGGAAAACAAGGGAAAGCAAGGAAATAAAGAAAGGAACGGTTAGGAAAACAAATATATAGCAAGCAGAGATTGAAATGAAGGGAGTGAAAAACTGAAAGAAGGATATGAAAGGAGAAAGCTGAAATTACAATAATACTATACTTATATGAATGTGAAGAGGAGAAACCAGTGCCTGTTGCCCACACTGGCTTAATCTTTGTATGAAACTGAGTTTATGTATTATAAATATTACCATACGTGAGAAATCAGCCACCTTAGGAATTTTAAATGATCAATTATTAGTATGTCTCTATATGTGTGTGTAAAATAAATATATACTTTATAGTAATGATCAAATATATTACCAGGGAGGAGAAACCAGACTGTTGTCCCAGGAGACGGTACACGCACAGTGCACACTCTTTCCCGCAGTCTGCTCCAACCATCATCGACACACAAGCGCCAAGAAGCAACATCCACACGCAGCTGCTGTGCACGGGGGCAGCCATGGACTAAGAAGGGAAAATTAAAAAATGTCAACACTTTGTCTACTATATATAATATTTACAACCAATACTACTACGATCTTCTAATCTACCTCTACAACTAATATTATTGACTATGAAATAAAAAATATAACTATATTGGTTTTAGATACAGTGTAAGAAAAATAATTAATTGTGTTTATGGTTATGTATGTAGGTTATGTACGTAGGCTATGTAAAGCATGCCACAAAAAAGTTACCTTTAGTGTATATCTATATATGTACATGTGTTGTGTGTGCCTTCAGTTAATTCCTGTGATTATTACTACTTGTAGTGACAGCAGCAGTAGTACTTGTAGTAAAAGCAGCACTGGTAGTGGCAATAGTGGCTGTTCCCCATAAATGAATAAGTTAGCGTCTTACCTCTGTGTTATTTTAAACGATACTTAAGACGATCAACGTTTTCCTCGTCCGCGCGAGGTGGGAAACTATCTAGTGGTGCGAGCCGGTGCACCCAATATATCTGCGTGCAGTTGTTTCAGAGCGTTTTCTCTCCCCTCTTTTCTTGTATCCGCGAACTGTCTTCGCCTCACCGTGGCACAAAGTGTAGTACCGGACCACGACTTTCAGGGTGTTGCCGGTTAGAGGAAAAACACCCGTTTAACTCTTCTGGATTGTGATCAAAGTGCTCGGTACAGTGCTGCGGCTGGTGACGGTGACCGCGGCTTGTTTAAGTAGTTCGTGTGTCTTACGTCACTGGAGAGAATGAGGAGGGGGTGGAGAGGTAAGCGTGATGGTTTCTCTACCCCACGCTCTTTGCCACACGCACACACCTATTTTGCGTCACAATTTGACTCTATCAAGTCATCCATTTTATTGTTTCTCAGAAAGTCATTGTCAAAGATGATAAACGGTAATGTACTGTGAAGTGTCTGTGTGGGAATATTATTTCATGTTAGTTCATGTCTCTGGGTGTTTATTTTTGTGTGCGTGCACCATGAGAAATGTCCCTTACCCTTAATAAAGATGAATTAACACATACAAGCTTTTTCCATGTTATTTGGCCAGTAGAAACAGCTTGTCAGGGTTGGTGTGTTACAGCATGCTGCTCCATGGATTGTGTTTTGATTATAAAAACTTTCAAACATCATATAGTGAGTAAAGATATTGTTTTACTAATATCCATTAATATAAATAAGGCACTACTAGTCCATCACCATCTCTACCACCTCAGATGGACTTCAGGCAGCCCCTCTAGGTGCCTCAAGGCTAAAAACAGAGAAGTTTGTCTTCCCTCAGGCCAGTCAGATCCGGAAACAGTGACTTTCACTTCACTTACATAATTGTATTTGATATAATCGATGTACCCGTTATATTGTTTCAATTTTCTAAGACTCATCGGAGGCCACACTGTTTCATTTTTTCAATTAATATACTGCTATATTGTTACAGTTGCATTATTGTAAATTATTTTTGATATTTTATCTTATTTAGTTTATTTTATTTTAATTCTATTCTTAAGAGTTAAGAACAAACTAATTTCACTACATATCGTACTGTGATTGTGTATCTAACTTGATGAATGGCTATTTTATATTGCCCCCTTACAAAATTCATAAGGCTTTAGACAATAAATCTATGTATATATATATTACATTGTCAACAAATCCCATGAAAAGAACAAAACCAATGATGCATTAGTCAGTCTTTTAATACTGTATCTCAGAATAAGGTTAATCACTGTACCCTAAGTCAGTGAACAGATCATCTGAAATCCAGATTCCAACACTAAATATATTTGGGTCATTTCACTGTGTGTTGTAATCTGTAATGGGCCACTTACATATCAAAGCAGGCTGGCACATTCATGTACATTTTCAGATCATCACATGGTCTTAGTGTACTTACAACAACTCAACAGTCACTCTCGTAGAGAGGCACAGCTTAATTTCTTATGTGCTTGTGGTTATGACTTTTCTTAGCTATGTTTTCATTTTTATAAATACTCAACATAATGTTTTTTTTTCATTAGTAAATTGAATATTTTTTGTGAATAAATGTATTATTCACAACTTCTGGCTTGGAGCAGCTTACCTGTAGAGCAGCTGCCCCACACTACTCTAATGCCTCAAACTACTCTTAAGTGACAGGTAGAACAGATAGAAATGTTATTTCATTTTCAGACAAAATATGACATATGCTCTTGTCTTGTCTTATTATGGTATTATATTTGGTTGGTATTACATATGGTATTAGATTTTTTTTCCATTTAATCTTTTGTATGAATATCGGTAGTGATCACTGGTATCAAATCAAATTTCAAATGTATTTATTTAGAAGCCCAAAATCACAAACATTGTTTGCCTCGGAGGGCTTTACAATCTGCACAGTTGTGACACCCTCTGTCCTTAGACCCTCGAACCGAGTCAGGAAAAACTTCAAAAAAACCCTTTATGGGAAAAAGAAGAAACCTGAGGAAGAGCCACAGATGAGGGATCCCTCTCCCTGGGACGGACAGACGTGCAATAGATGCCACACATGTACAGAGAACATCATCAATCATATTATGGAATTATACATGAGTCGTAATAAGCTGTAGCTATACTGAGTTCATTGGTTTAGTCCATGTGTGAAGGTATCACAGGTAATGGAAATGAGTCTGTGAGTCCAGGTGCATCTCTAGATGTCCTCATATGGAGCTCTGGGCCACTCGACCTTCTCTCCACAGCACAGACACAGATCATGTCCCCACCAGGCCAGTGAACCTCAGACAGATGGACCACAACCAGAATCAGTGAGGAACCTGCAAGACTGGAGAGAACAAAGAGGACCGGGGCTCCGGCAGTAACATGCACTTTACAGGACATAAGAGTATTCACATTAAGTATGACTGCAGTCAGTGAGATAAAAGACAAATGCAGATATTTAGCACATAATTAATTGTTGAGTGAATTGTCTGTGGAATGTGAGAGCTGTGTGTTGACTCTTCATCCTTATATTAGCTGGGGAGAGGACACAAATGTGGCATGAATCTTCATATGAGGGGCAGTTTTATCACTGAGGGGTTGATGATATTTTCAATCACACATGGGTCAATAAACTGGAGGGAAAGTTTCTTAGAATCCATTCTAAGGGGATGATCCCTAGCTGAGAACTGAACAGATTGACCTGGCTGAAAAGAAGGGGCTGGGGTCAGATGGCAACCAGAAATGGACTGGTTAATATTGGTAGAGCAGAGCAGAGTGGCATGAGAGTCCCTCCAGGTGGAGATGAACTTGGACTGAGGGAATGGTGACTTCCTCTTCCAGGGCTGGAAACAGATGGGGAAACCCATATCACATTGGAAAGACGACATACCTGTGGTTGCACAGGCTTGTGAGTTCTAGGCTTGTGATTCTAGGCTCTCGATCCAGGGGAGATGGGTGGTCAAAGAGGTGGGGTTTTTAAAAGCCACACAGCAGAGGGCTGCTCTCACGTCCTGATTGACTTGCTCTGCTTGTCCATTAGTCTGTGGATGGTAAGCAAAGGACAGACTCACTGATGCTCCAAGGGCTCAACAGACAGCCTTTTATAGCCTGAGGCACAAATTGGGGACCACAATCAGAAACAATGTCACAGGGGATTCTGTGGAGCCAGAAAACATGTTGGATCACAAGGTCCACCATCTCCAGGACTGAAGGGAGTTTGGCCAGACCAACACAGACTTGGAAAACCAATGATGATGAACAATAGAAGTTGGCGAATACCAGGAAATGATCAAGGTCCTTGCAGGACGAAGGTGTGGGCCACACTACCACTGTCTGGATCTTTTCTGGGTCCGTCCTTACTTGACCGCCAGTGATTGATGTAACATAGGAATGAGGTGGAGTGAATGTGGAACTTGCATTTCTTGGCTTTGACAAAGACTTTTTTCTCCAGTTTGTTCTCCAGGAGACTATGGTGTAATATTACAATGAGGAGTGAGAGTGAGAGAGTCTGCTGTTTGTTGTTGACGTAAACCACATTTTAACAAATCATTACCAAACTTTATACATGAACTGAGTCATGACCTTAGAATAGGCAAACCAAATTTCTTACAACTTATACATCCATCATAAGATATAAATTTGTACTTCACACCCTAGAGGTGAAGCACAATGTGCTTTAATATGGAAGCTTAGGGAAAACTCACGATGATCACGAAAAAAGTTTAGGGAAGATTGGCCAAGCAGTTTCTAACAAAACTTTGTCATTCCATTGGCATCTTGATGCCAGTAAGTGTCATTCTCTGTGCCTGAGTAGTGGGTGAGATTCCATAGGGCTCCAGCAGTGTGTGCCACTGCTTGGATCCCTAATAATGAAAACAAAAACAATTGGGCTCCAGCAACCATTGCTGCTGCTTGTATCCCTAATAATCATACTCTGGCAGTGAACATGGTTGACATTCACCTGCAGGGGAGAGAGGTGTGAGGGTAGCTCAGGACAGCAGTGCCAGGTAAGTTTATTGGTAAATCTGGTGCTTGTTGACAAATCACACTCTCCCTTTTAATGAAGTAGCATACTGGACCTCAGATGCCCGCACAGGAGACAGACAACCACAGCGGTTATATATTTCCAATGAGTATTATTTGCAGAGTTGTTTTGGCTTTTTTGGAGCAGCTGGACTATATGTACTAGGGACGCTGTGTGATCAGAGGTGCATGGTAAAAGCTGTAGATTCGAGTTAGTGTGTATGTGAGCGATTGGTAAAATAAATATTGTTTATGAATGGTATGTCATGGCAGTGTTTGTGCTGGGAAAACTCACGATGGCAACAAGACTTGCTGTAGTTACTTATAATAAGTCATTCTGAATGATAAGTAAGTATAAACAGTCTGAGGCAGTGTCCACATTTAGGACCCTAATGGCCTGAAGGAGAAAAGGTTGTTGTTGACTGCTCTCTAGATGACTAAAGTGATATTCCTCTTTTGGCAGACATGCTTGTTGTTGGCCATAGCTTTGGAGATGGTCTCTGCACTGAACTTCAGCACCTGGTTGTGCTCCCAGCAGTAGTGGTCGTCCCCCAAGGTTGTTGGGCAGCTGCTCTGGATGTGCTCTAGGGAACCCCTCCCAGCGTGCAAAGTAGAAGCTGGTGAGTTATTCTTGCACCAGATATGGAGGTTTATTGCACTAGGAAGAATGTCGTAGACCACCTGGACCAAGAACTTGATTTGCCGTGGTGCTGTCTGCCAGATCTCAGTCAATGAGATCTTCTTCTCCAGTGCCCCCTCCCACCTCATTCATGTTCCCTGCTGCCACATGCCCACCATACCGCTGGTCCTTTCCTCCTCAACACCAGACAGCACTTCCTCTAAGACTGGCTGGTGCCTGTCCCCGCCATGGGCCTTTTCAAGTGGGGTTGTGCGATGGCTCCCAACCCTACCTGGCCAGTAGCTACCATTCTTACAAAAGCCCTGTGCCTCAACAGGGACACTATCCACTATCTCCAAACTTTCCTGGTCTCTCCAGTTCCTGCATGTCCGGACTGCAAAACTAGCTGATCCCACTCTCGAGTCCTTTTAGTCCCAATAGAGTAGTGCCTCTATAGTGAGAGACCTAGAACAACTCCTCGAGGCTGCTGAAAAGCAGCTGAAGGTTTTTCCCTTTTGAAATTGTGCTGTGCTCCTTAGGCTGCATCAGTCTCGGCCACCTACAGAGTACTTTGGTTAAGGTCTGGGAAAGCAAGGACGCAATTTCCACTGAGAATTGCAGTTGATGTCCCGTTTGCTCTTCAGTATCAAATTTAATGAATATTAACCTCCTGAATATGAACAGGCAAAAAACACCCTTGTATCACTGCACCACAAATGCACAACATGGATCTAAAAAGGAGCTTTAAGTATTTTGAGTGGAATTTGATACAAAGCTTTGGTATATTTAGATTTATATCAATCAATCAATAATTTATATATATATATATATGTGTATATATATATATATATATATATATATATATATATATTTTGCCATGGCATATGTGCGTAAACACGCAGCAGGCTTGGTGCTCCCGGCTTTGTTTCTTTTTATTTATGTTTTTAGTTATCTTTTTAGTTATTTTACAGTCACCTAAGGCCAAGTTGTTGGAGATTGGGGAGAGTGCACAGCACCTGCGGGTGTTTCCAAGGCTGGATTTTATACCACCAGAGATTCAGCAGACCGTGGAGGCTTTCACGATCCCTCTGTTGCCAAGGAGACAGAGGAGATATTGTAAACAAAAGCGGGGCAGGAGGTGTGGCCTGTGTGCGTGTGTGCACTGGAGGAGCTGTACTGCATGATCAGTCTGCAGATGAACAACAACCTAGAGGCGGCTGTGATTGTGGCCGAAGACTTTAACCATGTCAAATTAAAGGCAGTTTTCCCCAAATTCCATTGTTACATAAACTTTCCAACAAGGGACAATAATACCTTGGATCAAGTTTACTGTATCATCCCTGGAGCATACAAGGCTGTTGCAGCTCCACACCTGGGCATGTCGGACCACATCTCTGTGAATCTGATCCCTGCCTATAAACCTCTGATCTGCAGGATAAGACCAACCACCAGAAACTGTACAGGTTTGGACTGAGGAGGCGTCTTCAGCATTACAGGACTGCTTTGGCACAGATCTGGATGGATACATGTCATCGGTTCTGTCCTACCTAAAATTCTGTATTGATGCTATTCTACCCACAAAGACATCAAGGTTTTCCCAAATCAAAAACCATGGCTGGATGGCTGGACAGCACAGTGAAGCCCCCTACTCAAAGCCTGTGACGCTGCCTACCTACAGGTCAGGTGACAAGCTGGCCTATAGCATTGCCCGAAAAGAACTGAAAAAAGGCATTAAGGTAGCAAAAAGCAGGTATAAACGGTGCATTGAGGAGCATTTTGAAAACAATAACAACAACCCACATAGTATGTGGAGAGGCATCAAGACAATAACGGACTATAAGCATAGTGATCAGCTGGTTAGCCAAATTGTAAGATTCCACTCTCCCCGACACCCTGATCACATTCTATGCCTGTCACTTGACTAACACACCTGGCAGCAGAGAGAGTGTTCACCTTCCCCGGCTGGATAGAACTGCATCAGCCTCTAGTCCTGCAGCTGCACCAAGTGAGCTCTTCCATGAAGAAGAATCAACATCAGTAAAGCTGAAGGACCAGATAAGGTGTCTGGTTGCACTCTGAAATTGTGTGCAGACAAACTGGCAGGAGTTTTTCTGGACATTTTCAACCTGTCCCTGCAGCTTGCTACAGTTCCTGTCAGCCTCAAAACCTCTATCATCATTGTGCCTGTGCCTAAAAAAAATCTGCTGTCACCTGCCTAAATGACTGCTGCCCTGTCGCTCTAACTCTGGTCATCATGAAGTGCTTTGAAAGGATCGTCCTAAAGCACAAAGATGTCATCCCTGCTGGTCTGGATTAGTATCAGTTTGCATACAGGGAGAACAGTCTCAATTGCACTTCACACAGCCCTGACCCATCTGCAGCTTCCTTCCTAACACCTACGTGAGGATGCTATTTGTGGACTTCAGTTCAGCCTTTAACACAGTGATCCCAGACAAGCTGATACTGAAGCTCCACAACCTGGGACTGCCACCACCACCATTGTGGGTTTTATATCATAGTGGACTACAGGAGGTCCACTAGGACAGAGCACGCTCCTCTCCTCATCCACGGGGAAGCAGTTGAGCGTGTCAACAATATCAAGTTCCTGGGCATCCACATCACATCTGACCTGACCTGGTCCATGAACACAGCTCACCTGGTAAAGAAGGCTCAACAAAGACTCTTCTTCCTCAGGAAGCTGAAACATGCTGGACTCTCCCCTCAGCTCCTGACAAACTTCTACAGGGCCACAATAGAGAGCATCCTCTGTCCTCAGTGCAGCAGTGTGGTATGGCAGCTGCACTGCACAAGACCGAAAAAGACTTAGCCCGGGTGGTGAAAACAGCACAGGGGATTGTGGGAAGTCCTCTTCCAGACCTGGACTCAATATACGCTGGCCGGATGCAGAAGAAGGCCCGACATATTGCTGCCACTGACCCTACCCACCTGGGCGGGAATGGACTGTTTGTACCGCTTCCATCTGGAAAGTGGTATACAAACATAAAGACAACAACTACCAGACTGAAAAACAGCTTTTCCCCAGAGCTGTACAATGCATTTCCCCCTATTGAGAACTTGATGACAATTTTAAGTCTTAAATTTTAAGACTCTTAATTCTTGATAAAGAATATATCATTACTGAGATGTCTTGACTTATTGTGTTCTTGTTAACCAGCTGTTAATCTGTGTTTTGTCTTCCTAGCCATTGCTTGCTGGTAACTTGACTTAGAACTATATTAATAAAAACAAAAGAATTCATTATTTCTTAAAATTCCTAGTGATAACATAATTTTGTATGTACAAAGAAATGTTCAGCTGTGAAAATGAACACAGGCCAATTCTGACATGTGGTGCATTAAAATACATGGTTTAGTAAACATCAAAGTATACTACGTTATGCACTGTGATAAGTAAACACCTTGTGCTTCCCAAACCTTAATTAATTGCTGTGAGTGCTTAATATAACCATAAAAGAGTTCCATATTTGCCGAGTGCCTGTATCTCATAACATTTTACAACTTGGCAGGTAACATATTTTCTGGTTAAGTTGATAACAAATGTTCTATTGGAAGGTGCCAGCATATAAAAGTAAAAGGAAAGATAATTGGTTTTGTGATGTGTTTGCTTAATTAATTGCCACTTGCTAGTTTCATCAGCTCCAACCAGGCTTCATGTACTATGACCAAATTTTGTGGCTGCAGTAATGGCCAAAAAGTGGCAGCAATAGTGACAGCAGAACTCAGTTTCTGTTGACAACATATAATAATATGGGTGACAGTAGTTACATTCATAATTTAAACGGTTTTGTCTCTGTTCCAATGTTCTCTTTAATATAGACAGATGGTACTTCACACTGATCACATTCCTATCATATGACATGCTATGTACACAATACATTTACTTAATATCCAGATTCTGTATCTAGATGCAGACAAATGCTAGACAAAGTACTTTCTAACACAAATGTTTGTAAGATCCCTCATACACACACACACACACAAATAGTGTCATTGCCTTGTGTTCTCTCCTATACAGCCTCCACTCCTCACCTTATCTCCGTCAAACAGATAGCTTTTATCATTGTGCAGGTACAACAAAGACAAACTTTTTAATTAAGAAAAGGCGTCCTACTAACATTACCAAGACGCCTCACTGTTTGTTCCGAGCCCTTATTTGTCTGGAACAAGAGCCACCTCAATAAAGATTAACCTGTAATGCCAGTCATGAGCTGTGTGTGCGTGTGTGTGTGTGTGTGTGTGGCACGTGTGTGGCTGCTGCTGCTGGCAGGCAGGATTTAGAATCAGTTACAGTAGCAGCATAAGTCTGACAAGAGCTAGACTCTTTGCAGTAGCATTTGGCTGAATGTTACAGTATTCTTTACATTTATGCTTTTAAACCTTAGCATGCTCAGACCCTGGAGGTACACAGAGATAGGTGACAAAGGAAAAACACATCTGACTAAGGTGCTGGGCCACCATGTGCCGCTAGAACAGCTTCAGTGTGCCTTGGCATTGATTATGCAAGTCTTTGGAACTTGACTAGATAGATAGTCCACCATTCATTCAAAAGATATTACCTAATTTGATGTTTTAATTGTGGTGAGAGTGCTGTTTAACAAATTTAAAAATTCTCCTATAGGTTTTTCAATTGGGCTGAGATTTGGTAACTGAAGGCCGTAACACAAACTTCACATCATTTTCATACTCAAACCATTCAGTAATCCCTCATGCCCTATGGATGGGGGCATTGTCATCCTGGACCTTTCTTATTTAAACGTTTCATCAAGTATTAAGGCGATCACTCAGAATAACTTTCTATTGACTTACATCAACCCTTCACCCAGTACCCAGGCCTTGCTTTTTCAGTTCTGCTTCTGCCTGCTTATATACAGAAACTCAAGTTCAGTGCTGGTCTGAACAAGACTTGGTTCTTTGTCACTGTTCTACTATTTTGTCACTATCACTGTGTTGTCACCATTACTGTTTTATTGTTTTTAAGAGCAATATGTGTTAAAGGGGTGGCATGGTGGTGCAGTGGCTTGCACTGTTGACTTACAACAAAAGGGTCCTGGGTTCAAACCAACTGTGCAGCTGGAGTGAAGTGTGTGGAGTTTGCATATTCTACCTGGATTTTCCCTTGTACAGTCAAAAGATATCTCTATATGTCAAATGTGTGTTTAAGTTGTGACACCCTCCCCTCTGTCCTTAGACCCTCAAACTGGGTCAGGAAAAATGTCAAAAAACCCTTTCCTACAGATTACATTCCTGAAGAGCTATTAGCAGTGCAACAAAACCATACGGGGCCAAAATTGAGTCTGAGCTCCAACCATAGACACTAACGACCATTACAGATTACAAAATGAAAACCAGCAGTGCTGAGTTAATGTCTGTATCTATATGCAGATCTTTCAAAAGGATTAATATACTGTATGTGAAGGAACCCAATACTGCTCCAGTCTATACAAGAAGACCACCATAGTTCCTTTTCCCTTAAATTTTATAACAGGCAAAACAGATCTGACGACAAGTTGGCCGTTGCCTTCCACACTGACCGCTTCAACCTGGACCAGAAGAACACAGATAATACCATTTCCCAATCTGAGGCCGACATTAACATTGCCCTGTTGACTAGATTCTGTACTGTCTGTCACTGTCTGTCTGTCTGCTGTCAGGCTTTACAATCAGCTCTGCTCACAGTACACCACATGCACCAATCTTGGCCTAGTTACAAAGAAGCTGCTCAAACAAAGGGATTAAGAAAAGGGTTAATAGAAAATGATGGAATTCTCTACAGAAGGACCCTCAAATCTGATGGTGGGGAGAAGACCTGCCAGTTGCTACTTACAGAGGCATTGCAGGAGAAGGTCTTAAATCAGCTCCACAAGGTCATGGAAAGGATCATGGAGCTAGTCAAACAACACTGCTACTGGCCGGACATGTACCAGAAGGTAAGAATGGTGTCAGGAACTGTACTGTAGCCAAACCTTCGCAATCTGCTGTATGTGCGCCTACAGGCTACCTGATGGCTGCTAGACTTAATGAAATCCTAGTTACTGACTTCACTTTTCTGGAACAAAATTGACAAACACAAGTGCAAATTATGCTTGACTGTCAGGGCCTTGTGTTTTTCTCCCTTTGTTTTCCCTGGTTTCTTTTTTCAATGTAGTTGTGTTTGTTTCCCCTTGTCTGTGTATGTGCCTGGAGCTTGGCAGAGTTGATTAGTTCACTCCACACTCATGAGCCCACACACCTGCCATCATCATACACCTGTTCCTGATACTGCAATCAAGGCACTTAGACTGCTACAGCATAAAAGAATGGCTCAGTCATCCACTCTTCTCCAGATCGTCTGTTACCCTGCTGTGGTAAATAGTCAGGCTCTTTTGTTGCTTGATTCATCCTGAGCTTGAGATTCATCTATGAACACTCAGCTCTCTGCTTCCCTGGAGGAAACTCAGAACTCACTCACTAGTTTGACTAAACTCCAATAAACTGCTATTTGTTTTTGTCATAACTTTGAGAGTGCTCTCCTTCAACTGCTGTGTGGCCAGTATTGGATCCAGAAAACACAGCACTCCATACCACTTCCAGGGCAATGGCCAGAGTGAACAATTCAGCAAGACACTCTATGGGTCATCTTTGTGATCAGTATTAAAGGTAGAAACAAAACACAAAATACATTTGCAAGTTAGTTGTGAAAGCTCCTGCTGGTGATGGCAGAGCTGGCTCTTGGCATAGGCCATATACAGTCATGTGAAAAAATTAGGACACCCCATTAAATAGTCAACACTTTATTAAAAAATGTTCACATAACAATGTCCAATATTGTTTTTATTTATTTCTGTAATTTAATTGTAACTAAACATAAATTAACATTTTCACTAATCAAACAAAAGATATGAAGAAAAATGTGTATTTTAATAACTAGTGTTACCCCCTTTGGCTGAAACAACTTCAGTGAGATGCTTCTTGTAGCCATCTACCAGTCTCTGACATCAATCTGAAGGAAAGTTTGCCCCACTCCTCAATGCAGAATTCTTTCAGCTGTGAGATGGTTGAGGGGTTTCTTGCATGCACTTGGTGGATTTACTGGTATGTTTTGGGTCATTGTCATGTTGCAGTGTCCAGTTCCGCTTCAGCTTTAATTTTTTTACAGATGGTTTCACATGTTCTTCAAGCACCCTCTCTAATACATGGTAGAATTCATGGTGGATTCTATGATGGTGAGCTGGCCAGGTCCTGCTGCAGCAAAGCATCCCCAAACCATGATACTTCCACCTCCATGCTTCACAGTTGGTATGAGGTTCTTTCCCTGGAATGCTGTATTTGGTTTACGCCAAACATGTCTTCTGTTCTGGTGTCCAAATAATTCAACTTTAGACTCATCTGTCCAAAGAACATTATTCCAGAAGACCTGGTCTTTGTCTATGTTCTCTCTGGCAAACTTCAGTCTGGCCTTAATGTTCTTTTTAGAGAGCAAAGGTTTCCTCCTTGCACACCTCCCATGAAAGTCAAACTTGTGTAGTCTCTTTCTGATAGAAGAGTCATGCACTTTCACATCGACAGTAGCGAGAGCCTGCTTTAGGTCCCGTGATGATATTTTAGGACTTTTGATGACTTCTTTTAGCATCTTGCGGTCTGCTCTGGGGGTGAACTTGCTTGGACGGCCAGACCTGGGCATGGTGGCAGTTGTTTTGAATGTCCTCCACTTGTAAACAATTTTCCGGATGGTGGAATGGCTGCTGTCAAATTCTTTTGATATCTTTTTAAATTCTTTACCAGACTCGTAAGCAGCCACAGTCTTTTTGACAGTCTCAGAAATTAGCAGTAGCTTCAGTCTCTACAAAGTCTCTACAGATATACCTTGAAACATCAGGATTCCTGTGTTTTTTTTTCCCTGTTGTTTTTCTCCTCTCTCTTCCCTGTGTATGTGTGTGTCTGTGTGTGTGTGTCTGTCTGTATCCCCCGTCTGTGGCTGTCTGTTTGCCTCTGAGCAGAGTTGAGAAGGCCACTCCAGTTCACCTGGCAACACGCCTGCGTACTTCATACACCTGTTCCTGATCTGCAATCAAGCCATCTACACCTCCACAGCATATAAAAGCTAGCTTAGCGCTCCATTTTTGCCAGATTGTCCGTTAACCTACTGTAGTAAATCAGTGTGGTTCCTCTTGCTTTTTGACCGCTCTTTGTCTTGAGTCTCCCATGCTCTTCATCTCTCTAGATTCCCGGAACACGCTCATCTGCCTGCCATCTCATCTAGTCCTCTCCTCCTCCTGTCTTGCCTGCTCTTGCCCTGGCCACTGTCTTCATCAGCGATTTTCTCACATCCAGTGCCCCTGAGACAACCTCACGATTTCCTCCCCTGCCTAACTTAAAACTTCTGTTCTACTCACCCTGAACCTGCCTCACCAGCATTTTCTTGTGTTTGTATTTTGGGATCCAGCCAGTTAGCAAATTATAACACTCCATGTAAAATCTTTTGGTTGCCAAATGTAATACTTGTAATTAAATGACCTTGAAAGATATTGTATCTAAGAAGAGTTCTATGGAGGTTTATGCCATGCATCAAGACCCATAGATAGTACATTTCTTTAATGTGTAACAATGGACAGTCCAGTCATGGAGGCCTCACATAAATCAAGCCAATTATAAACTGTATCCAAATTAGCTAATTTTCTAGGTGGTAAATCTCAGAAATAACCTGCACTTGTTGAAGGTTCATTTAAGTACTTTAGATATTATTGATGATTGATCATGCAAATAGAACATATTTTAACTGTCCAGACAATTGTCCCAGAGGTTTGAACTTTGCCAAGTGCCTCTTCTCTTGTGGATGTTTTTTATTATCGATTTTGTACTATTATCTACTTTGGCAGGGGACAGAGATAAAAGTCATTTAACAGACACTGCTGTGTGTTGTGTAGTGTACAGCAGTCTGGAGAAACAGCGGTAAAATGGCAGTTTAAGCCACAGGCTGCTCTGTGTTGTTAACAGATAAAGACAACAAATAAGAAATGATACTGACAGCTGGCTGAGGAATATTTAATGCTGTCTGCAAATATATACACACTAATTTTCAAGTTTCAAGAATCATTAAGAAATGGCATGTCAGATCAACACATCAACAGATTATCACATGTTTTTAAGGTTATACCTACAACTTCCAGGCAGGAATATGGTTTGCCTTCTGTTGTAGGTCAGGGCAAGGTGCAATATTGTCTGTGGCCTCTAGGCTGATTGGGGATCCATGCATGGTTTGAAGAAAGTCTTAGGTTCAACTACAATAGCTGAAAGATTTTTCATGGTACCAAAATCAGTTGCATTTTAAATTATAACTTGCTAATAACATGATAATAGTAGGGTAATAGTTTGATAACACAGTAGTAAGAATTGAGTAATACCATGTAACAGAGACGGCTTTTGGCATAGGCCATATAGGTGGCAGCCTAGGGCGCCACCTGCTGGAGGTGGCGTTGCTGGGTGTGTGCATGCGGAGGGGTGGGGGGGTGGGCTGGCAGAGGGCGCAAAACCATAATCTTGCCTAGGGCACCAAAATGGCTAGAGCCGGCTCTGCCATGTAATTACCAAAGTAACAACCAGGAAGTAGCATGGTACAATGGATATATCTGAGTAATTAGACTGGAATTTATGCAACAGGTAATAAGGGGCCAATAACAAAGGGTAGTAATGGACAAACACATTCAAAGATAAGAAAAAAGCTAAACTATTTAGAATATTAAAATTTTATTAGCTTTTTTGAAGTAAGGCTATCAGTTACATTACAACATAACATTCATGCATGCATGAAATTTACAGTGAATAATTAGTTGTCATTAGTTCAGAGTTTAATATTAATAATATTAAGAGTATTCATATGAATTTGAAAAACAAATAGAAGGCTGAAATTAAGTCATTTATATCCAACATCCACATATATACGTAATTTTTGTAGGTATCACTAACATCCTGTAACACAGTAGAGTACATTTGTTTATCTTAAACTTGTGAATAATATAAAGAAAATCAGTTCCTACACAACACAGTCTGGAAGAGGAGGCAGGGTGGGGAAGGACTGTGTGGATTTCAAGCTGGACACTGTCAACAAAGTCAAACAAGCTGCTAGTACAGACAGAAGACATCTCCTCACACAGTCCAAGAGTTCCCAGTTCCTACTCACTACAAATCTCCTCAGTCATTTATGTAGCCTGGTGAAATTAAACCTGCATGAGAGACAGAAATAACCTTTTCGGGGTCTTTATTCTGAACAGAAAACTGGGTGGTCAGTTCAGATATATAATGACTTGAAACAAGAAAAATGCAGAAATATCTGTATGTGCAGTTCTAGTAGATAAACAAAATTAGTACCAGCCAAGAACTCTCCTTTATACACTGCAACGCTCAGACCTATTTATACTGCTTAAGGTAAAACACCTAGGCTCTTTATTAAACAGTGGTTGCATTGATAACCACAAACTACTAGTGCTTAAAGAAATCTCACAACAAAAAAAACTGCACATGATATTTAACTTCAAAACAGCCTGGAAAACATATCATGTTTACATTGTGGTAAAGCAAGATGGCTTTCCACTGCCGGTTCTCTCTCTAAGTTGTTCCCCAATAGCCTTTGCGCTCCCAGGTAGGGACACAAATTGGGACAGTTCCATTTGGTGGCATTAATAATTATAGTCACATTTCTCACCTGGCTACACTTAAATCAACTAATATCTCATTAAGCAATACCACACAAGAGGGACTGCTGGGATTTACAACAACATTACCTTAAGTAATATCACATTAAGTGTGATATTGCTGCTACAACAACCGTTTATTAGTTATCAGTTATAAGAAACAACAGATTGATTTTGTTTGACTCTACCAACACAAATACTTCCACAACTTGGACTGTTGCCAAGGAAACTTCCCCACCCATATTAGCTTGCTACAGTGTGTAAGCTAGATCTACAGGTTACAGCAGCAGCTACTTTGTATCCTGTACATTTATATGTATGTTTCCATGGCAACCAGTGAAATAAGAGTCTGTTGCAAGTTGCTGTGGTGGCTTATGTGATTTGGATGAGTTAACAACTTCATCAGAGCTCCATCATTTCCTGCTGTCCATGGATGGTCTCCAGTAACATTTTAGCAAGCTTTTTTAGCAAGCAGAGGATATTCCAATTCCATACAGTTTGTAAAAATTCTGATGCTTATTGCATTTAGTATGTTAGCAGTCCATGTTACTGTTTACTATTAGTGTGTTTGGTGTCATGAGCTAAGATCTGATAGGTTTTGAGCTGCTGGTTAATCAAAGTGAACTAGGAGACGTTTTTACTCAGAGAGGACCAGGGAACTCTCCATTGACCCTGTATAAAGGAAATATTTTCTGCCTATCTGGGCACCTTGTTGGACTATTGTAGTGTCCTGCCTGAAATCCAGACCAGTCTTTCCCCACCATTCTTCTTCTTCCAAATTGAGTGTTGCGTAGAAACTGTGAAAGTCTTCAATTAAAGTTTATTTTTAACTTCACCCACTGCATTATTATGAAAAATGCCAAAAATCAGGCAAGGGGCTGAAAGAGGCTGAGGGGATGTATGCAGGAGTTTCTTGGTGACATCACCTAGCCAGAGAAAAACAAGAGAGCAACACAGAGTGGCAAGGTAACTCTGCTACAGAGGGCTCTTTTGAGGTGGTGTTTTCCTCTCCAGAATCCATGGAGCGTAAATTAGTGTGGTGGAGGACCATAGTGGTCCTGAGCAGTATCAAATTGAGCCATTGATTCCAGCCCCAGTAATACCCTAAGTCGGAGCTCTTGGAGCTGAGAAAGTACAATACAGTGTCTGACTGGCTGACCACGTGGAATGCAATTTGATTTTAGTGGGAACCAGTGGATCCAGTATGAATGCAGTGTGTAATTATAGACTTAGACTTAGACTTAGACTTAGACTTTTATTGATCCCTTTGGGATGACTCCCTCAGAGGAAATTTACGTTTCCAGCAGCATACAGGTAGAGAAGCACACAGATGAAAATAAACAGTAAACAGTAAATACTTAAAATACAAAATATAAAATATAAAGAATGGGAATAAAATACTATAAGTAAATAGAAAGAGCTGAGTATGGCCTCGTATTAAATAAGTTATGGCTTTGTATAGTATAAGTTAAGAGTTATAAATTAAAATTATTGCACCACCATATGATGGGGTTATTGCACCAGAGGAAAAGTGTCCAATGTGTATGTATGTGTTGTACAAGTAAATGTACAATGGCTACCACCCCTACTCTATGTCCTCCTCCCCCCTTGTGAGGAGTTGTAGAGTGTGATGGCATGATGGACAAAGGAGTTCTTGAGCCTGTTGGTCCTGCACTTGGGAAGGAGCAGTCTTTCACTGAACTGGCTGGCATTGTCCATAATATCCAGCAGTTTGTCCAGAGTCCTCGACTCTGCCACCGTCACCATAGAGTCCAGCTTTGTGCTGACTTATAATAGTTCACATGATTAAAGGGATTATTTGACAGCAGTGGAATGGAGACAAACTAATTGCAAGAGAGGCTGAGAAAACTGAGGGGGTGATAGAGATTTGATATTTGGAGTCTATGTTGAGACTCCGCAAAATGCGAAGGAAGAAGAGCAGCTGTGTCGAGCTGACTTTTGTGTGACAGACTCTCTCCACCATAGTCTCGTTGATGGAGAAGGGGGGCTGTGTTCCTCTCTCTGCCTTCTTCCTGAAGTCCACGATCAGCTCCTTTGTTTTACTGACTGTTGAGATGGAGGTTGTTGTCCTGGCATCAAATTCAGGCATTGGATTTTGGGTTTCTTGGGAACAGGGACAATGGTGGTCTTCTGGAAGAAAAAGATTCTTTCAGGTGCAATTTTGTGGCTGGTTCAGATAAGTTTTATTTACTGTGCAGTGGAGACAAACGTTCACAGCAAGCCTGTAGAATTCTCTTTGCCCAGAGTTCTGGCCAAGTTTATATTGAGGGTTACAGGAAACAACATGTCAAACAAAGGGTGAGGGCTGGGCTAAATTGATGATCAAAGAAAGGGAAACTATTAACATCCAACATGTGTATTCTGTGTCTAAAAGGGGAAGTGGAGTGTCTGAGAGATTCAACTCACAAGAAGGTTCAAGTTATCTTCTCCCTACAGTATACAGTGGTCTATACAGAAAATGGGAATGGCATTTGTCTTCATGGTCATGTTGAACAGTTGGAAGGAGAAAATTAATGCATATGTTTTTGATATTGCTTTTTTATTGAGTGGATTTACACTAAGGACAAGAAACAGGTTGACTGAATAGAGGAATTCTGTTTCCACAGTATCCTTGAAGCATGTGAGGACTACAGACTGGAGCAGTGAGAGGTTGAACAAGTCTGCATGATGATGTCTGCCAGCTGATCTGCACATACTTTGAGAGCTCGGCCATGGCCAGGGATACCACCAGGCCCAGGAGCCTTAAGTGTGTTAATCTATTTAAATGATCTACTGCACACGTCTGCCCTGGATATCACAGGTGTGTAGTGGTCCTCCTGATCCTTTTGCACCTCCAAAGCCGGGGAGTTGCTCTCAAATTGTGCATAAGAGGTGTTTAGTTCATCCGGGAGAGATGCAGACTGCTGATATTCTATTTGTAGTCTGTGGTGGTTTTTATTATATACTCCTGGTGTTGGAACCCTGGTAGCCATTGGGAATCCTTGTCATTAAAATGGATCAAGTCTAATCCAGTCAAACTATGTTTACTTGAAATACAGTATACAGAACAAATATCTGCATATCCTCATGTTGATTCACAAACCACTGTCTGCCTCACATACTAGTTAAAATGTCTTGGAGTTGAATATTGTGTTGGGTTCTTTGTATGTGCAAGTACTGATGAAAATATGCTGTGTTTAGCAAAATAACCTCTATCATTTTGCATGATTTGCAAGTTTTTTTTGTTTTGGTTTAGCGTGAAACTTGTTTACATGAGCGTTACAATACTTACCAAGTTAGTTAAAACAAGTAGACTACTAGGAAGATACTGGTTCAAGAAAGGGAGAGATTAAGGCATTTAAAAACATGTGAGTCACAGTTTTATGTTGTGTCCTGGAGTTGTATCATTAAAGTGTTCAACTTTGGCTTAATGGTGTCTACTGTAGATGAGACTGTTGCTTACTTTTATGTACATTTATGTACTTTCATTACAGGTTTTAAGCAGCAGTGGATGAAGTACCTGAAAGCTATACTTGAGTAAAAGTACAGGTATCTCACCATAAAATTACTTTGGTAGAAGTTAAAGTCACCTATCAGAATATTACTTGAGTAAAAGTCTTAAAATATCTTCAGTAACAAAAGTAATTTTCTGATAATTAATGTACTTAAGTATTGAAAGTAAAAGTACAAATAATTGCTAATAATAGAAAATGCAAGCAGTCATAATTTTGAGAATTATTAGGTTTATTCTTTTAAGCATGTACACGACCTTTAAAATAGAGCCTACATTACACTTTAAGAAAAACAAGATCTTCACAAGTTAAAGAACAAAATCTACATCCTTTCACAGGCTGCTGAGGCAAGTGGAGGTGTGCTGCTTTCACACAGCTGGGAATGATTTCAACAAGACCATGTGAGCAGCTGAAAGACTGAGTATTCATCCAGTTGTTTGGAGCTGTCTTGTGCTCGTGACAGCTGCAGAGCAGAGTAAAATTCATTTTCATCAGATGAACTAGACTTGTTTTTATGACCTAGCTGCTTGATGTACATTACTGAAATATAATGAGGATGACAATATAAATAATAGGATTAATGCAACTTTCAAACATGTCATAACCCTAACTGAAGGTTTTGTAGTAAATAGTTTGTGGTTTATGAATTTAGTTTCATGCACAACGCACCATGCATCTATAATTGATTTGTCAATTTGTTAATATTACAAAGTGTTGAAATGTACACCCACACAATATTTTTTATTTATATAATAATAATATTATTTATTTTCACTATCCTCCATGTTGTCTTGTTGACCAACACTAACAGTCAATGACCGTTATTTAATAAATTACCTTTACCTTATCTGCAAGTAACTAAGATGATAATGTGCATCAACTTACCCTAGTTTGTATCACTGATATAACCATCAGAGTGCATTATTCTTCTGTAATGTGCCACTACCACTAATATTTTCTAATAAAATAAAACTTACCTGAGGAAGTATTTGGCCATTATAATGTTACCAGTAACAGTACATCAGGATTCATGCTGTTGTTATCTCCATCTGGTTTCCTTACCCACCTACCCCTAATAATGCAATCAGTCTCCTTGTTATAGAGCCCCTCATTTCCCCTGCTCCTCTGCCAGACTGTCTTAGTTACTTCCCAGCATTAGTCATTGCCTTAATTTTACTTGCCTTTTTTTTATCTTGCTCACGGCTCCCACTTTTTGGATTTTTGCCTGGTACTTTCCTGCTACTGCTACTTTTCCTTGGACTGATCTTATGCATATGACAGATGCATGTATGCTTGGTTTTTCAATAAAAGACTTGTGTCTTCCCTTTTAGTGTCTGTCATTACCAGACACAGTACAGCTTGTTTTGAATTTCAGTGTGAATTTGTGCAGTATTATTGAAGACAGCACTTTATTAAATTAAACATTATCATCAAATGTATCCATTTTTTAACCTGTATGTTTTGATAAAACATAAACAATACCCTTGTTGCTCTCAATATGGTGTTTTTCTGTAGTTATTTTCAACACTCCACAAGTTCACGTACTTTTAGTGTTAAGTGTTTAAGGAAAGAGTTGATATTAGAATTAACTCCAAGTGAGAATTATGTCTACTCTTCATGGGACTATTGTTTAAATTCCCACAGTTCTCTTTAACTCCTGAAATGGGTTAAAAGATCATCTGCAAGAAAAAAAGTTACTTTAACTAAAGTCTGTTTGAAGATCATGTCTGTAAAGTCAAGTTGAGTTGATTTTAAATCAGAGAGTTTATTTCAAAGGCCAGAATTTAGTGTAGGTTACGCTGAGCAAACACATTAGTTCTTGTCCTAAAATGTTAAGTTGACAGTAGTCCCCCTGAAAAGTCCCCATAAACAATAGTTAAGCTGTTGGTTCAAACAGGGATAGAAAGCATGGAATACCAGAAGCGCCCACAGTTTTAGGAGAAATTTTGTGCTGTAGGTAGTATTTTTTCATGTGCTATATAAATAAGTGCATCTCAAAGAAAAGGCACTGGAAAAACTGTAAGTGACTAACTCATGGTTAACAGTTGAGGGTACGTATGGCCAGGATTCAGTTGACTGTTAATCTTGTTCTTCTCTTTGTTGGTTGTCCATGACCTCAAGCTGAGCCCCAAGAAATGTCACCTGTTGCAGAGGTGAGTCAAGTTTCTTGGTCATATAGTAAACCAGAGTGCCGTTGCTGTGGACCCTGCTAAAATGGATGTGATTTCAAGCATGCCAATGGAGGCCTTAATGGAAGAAGATGGTTGCACTCCATCTGTGAAGAAGATTAAATCCTTCTTAAGCATGGTCTTCTAGCTATTGGTAAGCCCCAATTTGCCTTAACAGCTGATCAGAAAAGAAAAGGGTGGCCTGGTGTGTCTGAGAGGAGTGCTGGCATGTTCAGGAATCTGACTGCTGTGGATTGGAGGCCTGCATGAGAGAAAGCCTTTCTTAATCTAAAGAGTGAGGTTCTCAGTTCTGCTGAAATTGTCCTCTTACAACTTTGACTTGAAGTACATCCCAGGTCCAAAGAATGTTGTGGCAAATGCACTCAGTTGTGATCCCTTCACTACCTCACCATCAGCAGGCATCTCATTTGGGAGCCCTACAACAGCTTGGTGCAGGAGGCAGAGAGCGCAAAAGCTGACAAAGTGCAAGGTGTTTTCAGACATGGGATCCATCATCTACCAGTGACCCACCAACAACGATCTGGTCTGGACACAAAAGGTTCCTGCAATTCATCTGTGATCAAAGCAGCTTTGCTTATGCCACAGTGACTAGGAGAATAATGCTGAGAATAGGGGCACTTACCTTGCCCACCATGTCCATCAACTGCAACCTGCCAGCCAGGATACCTTACCCTCATTTATCTTGCATGAGCTAGAAGATCACCAACTTCAGGAAACAACCATTTCCAGTGTTCTGCCATATATAGCTTGCAGGAGACACCTCTCCTATGGCATTAGAAGGAGTCCATGACTTGGCAAGACACCAAGGACAAGCCAGAACTGTTACACAGGCACAAAGACAGGCAGACCCAAATGCTGGACAGAACTCGGCAGAGGTGGTTTTAAAGGTTTTAATAAAAGATTCTTACAAAACAGACTTGAATGTCTTGGTTGTTCTTTTAGAGAAATGGCAAGATCAATGAATCCTTCGAGTAGCTACACTAGCTCTCTCTGTAGACAAATGACGATCTGGCAACGAAGACAGGGGAAAACGCAGGACAATATATACACATGAGGTAATGGGGAACAGGTGGAAACAATCAGGGCAGGGCAGACAATCACAATGACAATGGCGGGAACACACACAAATGGAGGAAGTCAAGGGACCTTGAAACAAGAGGAAAGTTAGGGATTTCAAAATAAAAGACAAGCCACAACAGGAAACAGAACACAAGACAGACATAAACCTAACAGATCTGATGAGACATCACAAGAACTCTCCACATAGCAAAGCAACATTTTTTCTGGCCTAACATGGAGAGAGACTTGAAGGAGTATGTTTGTTGTTGTGAGAGGTGTGTACTTGCCAAGACTCCAGAGCACGCAGCAAGAGCCCAACTGGAGAACATTAAGACCTCAGCTCAGCTGTACTGACTTCTGTTGAGCAGAAGACAAGAACAAGAACTCTGTTGATGTGCTTGTGGCAACTGACCATTTCAAATGGCCCATGCCTTCCCATGCAGGAATCAGACTGTCAAACAGATTGCCAAGAGGCTGTGGGACTGTGTTTTCTGTGTGTATGGATTCTCTGAACGTATTCACTCTGACCAAAGTCCAAGCTTTGAGAAAGCTAGTGTCTGAGCTGCTGCAGCTGTCTGGTGTCAGCAAATCTCACACCACCGATTATCACCCTATCAACCGCACACTAGGCAATATGTTGCAAGTCCTCCCTCTCAGATCCAAGAAAGAGTGGCCTCACAGATCCAGACGTTGAGTTTTGCCTATAATGCAAGAGTCTGTGAGACTACTGGTTATGCACCTTTCCACCTGATGTTTGGTCGTGTTCCAAGGCTTCTAGTGGCTGTTGTATTCAGGTCTGTGCTGCTGTTACATGTTATGTAGGGTACATTTTACATTTTGTGCCAGTGTGTGCTGTCCCCTCCTCCTCTCCTCTATTTCCTTTAGGGTTGCTGATGCCTGTGATTGAGTGAGCACAGGTGGACTCACAGCTCCTCCCCCTCAATAAAAGCCCAGAGAGGAAGCTTGAGGCCCTCTCTGCCTTCTGATCGTGCGGTGTGTGTTTGTGTAAGTGGCTTGGTGTCTTGTGTACTGGCATTGGTGAGGTTTTCTCCTTTTGGGCCTAAAAAGGAGGGTGGTGATAGGGAGCCCCTTCAGTTTATCTGGAAGGTGGCTGTGAATTAGTTTTGTTTAGTTCTTGTTTGTCTTTAGTTCTTTTGTCCTTATAGTGCAGCCTCTGCCTTTCTTGTGGCAAGCTTGTTTTCAGTTCATTGCCCTGTTTTTGTTTTATTATCAATAAACTTGGATCACTATTGCAACAATCGTCTCTCACTCTTCCTTCAGCCCACCTAACATCAATTGTTACTCCCTGGCACCCACTGGGACATAACAGCTGCATGATCCCATTGTGTTAGACTTCAGCAGTTACTCCAAGACCTTTTGTCATATCTGTCTGAGGCTACCAAAATTGCCAAGCAGCACACCATTAAAGAACAACAACACACAGCTTGTCAGTACAATAAGAAAAGTCAAGAGTGTCTCTCTATTAGTTGCGGACCAAATGCTGCTTGTCAACAAGGGTGAAAGGGGCAAGAAGAAGTTGGCTGACAAGTGGGAACCTGTGGTGTTCACTGTCGTCGACAAGAACCCTCAGAGACATATCTGCAAGATCAGTGATGCTACAGGCCAGTGCAAGGTCATACACAGGAACCTACTGTTGGATGTGAGTTTCCTCCCTGTGTGGAATACACTTGTCTCTGGGTGATTCATCAGGTCCTGATGATTTCACTGTCTGTGGATGGACAGATGGACTGAGCAGCTGGGGAAGTGAGTGCTCTAAAACGTGGACGTGTTTATTGGTTCTGTCCAAAGTGGACCGTGATGATGATGAGGGGGAACTTGCTTCACAACTTTCAGACTAATATTTGCTGTGTTGGAGTGGATGAGTTTGACAACACGTTAGTCCCGACTTACCTGAAACAATGTCCTTCTTCTAAGAACTCTGAAGAGACCCAGACTGACGCAGACCCAACTCCTGTGAGTTCTTCTAAGAACTCTGAAGAGACCCAGACTGACGCAGACCCAACTCCTGTGAGTTCTTCTTAGAATTCTGAAGAAACAAAGACTGACACAGATCCCAGCGTGTTCTATTGTTGATCTAGTAGAGCTGCCATCTGGTTCTATTATTGGCCCTGACATACCTCAGAAAACATGGTCCAGAGACTCATACATCCTTGGTTTCAAAGTGTACTATAGGTGTGGTTTTGGTTTGGTGAAATTCAGGAGGGGTGTATGTTGCGTTTTGATATTTCTATGTGCATGAACTGTGTGAGTTTCACCAAAAGAGAAGTTTTGCAGTTATGTCATGTTAAGGTTTTATCTCCTGCCTGTGTGTGTGTGTGTGTGTGGAGACAGTTATTAAATTGATAAGATGTTTTGTATTTGTATTTGAATTGTATTTTGTATTTTGTATTGAATGTTATATTTATGGTACTGAGTTTATAGTGTTGTCTTGTAAAAAAAAAGATGCAATGTGGGTTTCCTGGTGGCCAATTTTGTTTGCAAATTTATTTTTGTTTCTGAATATTTGATTTGAGTTGCAACAAAAATGTTAACATTTAACCTGAGAGATTAACAAAAAAAAAGCTGTTCTGGCTATGCCCGGAGGAGAGCAGATGATTTATGGATACACACACAGCTCATTGTAAAACTGTTCTATGCATCACAGTTCAGCCAGTAAAGACCTCCAGAAGCTCCCATGTCATCATTATTGGAACACAACGCAGAGAAAATCACACACGGGTTACATGTACATGTCCAACAAACCAGAAACAGGATGAGTGTGAATATACATCACAGCAATAAAACAAGATGTAAACTCATAAACTTCTAACTCTGCCTGACACAATTAAGCAGAGAAAGGGTGTGCAGGGGCTGTTTCTCTCCCTTTAACCACTTTAACCAGTCTATAAGCTAACTATAATCTAACTACAGTCTATTCTTAAACACTGACACTGTATCTGCCTCCCGGACGCAGACTGGGAGCTGGTTCAAGAGAACAGGGGCCTGATAGCTGAAAGGCTCTGCCCCCTAGACTACTTCTGGAAACCCTGAGAAACCACTACAAGTAAGTCTGCATTTTGGGAGCCCAGCACTCTAGTCGGATGATAAGGAGTTATCAATTCATTTAAGATATGATGGTGCCAAACCATGTAGAGCCTTATATGTGAGGAGTAGGATTTTAAAATCCACTCTAAATTTTACAGGGAGCCAATGCATGGACTAATTTTTCATCATTGCTTTGGGACAAAGTGTCTAAGTTTTGCGATGTTGCGCAGGTGGTAAAAAGCAGACCTTGAAATATGCTTGAATATCGGTGTCGAAGGACATATCTTGATCAAATAAAACACAGAGGTTCCTTACAGTGGTGCTGCCGGAGGCCGATAGTTAATGCCATGCAGCAAGGCTATATCAAGAGAAAAAGTGTTCCTCAGGTGTTTCAGGACCTAGTATGGATCACTTCAGTTTTATATCTGAGTTCAACAGCAGGAAATTTCTGGTCATCCAAGCCTTTATATCTTTAAGGCAGGCCTGGAGTTTCAGGAGCTGATCAGTTTTGTCTGGCTCCATTGATAAATCATCAGCATAGCAATGGAAATGTATGGAGTGCCTCCTGATGATATTGCCGCCAAGGGGCAGCATATACAAAATAAATAAGAATTGGACCAATGAGCACTGAACCTTGTGGAACTCCATGACAGAGTTTAGTATGCATAGAACATTCATTATTGATATTAACAAAGTGAGACCGATCTGATAAGTATGATCTGAACTAGTTTAATGCAGACCAAAAAGACTATTGCTGTGGAGATAATTACATAAATGGCTGGCAACTGCTTTCTCTAAGATCTTAACAAAAAGGGGAGGTTGGATATTGGTCTGTAAATTGGCTAACACATCTGCATCAAGTGTAGGTTTTTTGATCAATGTTTAAATTACAGCTACTTTAAAAGACTTGGGGTACAAAGCCTGACACCAGGGACAGATAAATAATATGCATAGCAGCGATGTGCCAAAATATGGGAAAACTTCCTTAAGCAGTGTAGTTGGGATGGGGTCTAGGAGAGAAGTTGTTGTTGCTTTGGATGATGAAACTAATGAGGATAATTCAGGGAAGGCCAGTTGGAATAAAACTGTCTAAGCAATTGTCAGGTTTTACTGTTTCCGCTCCTAAATTTTCAGAGTCTCCTGAATTTCCTGACTCTGAAGGTAAGTTAGATAAATCAGAGTCTACCGAGGGCAGATCCTGACAATTTTTTCCCTAAAATTCAAAATCTTGTTATTAAAGAAGCTCATGAAATCATTACTACTTAAACTTAAGGGGATGTGGGTTCAATAGGAGCTATGGCTCTGCATCAGCCTGGCTACAGTACAAGAGTCATATCCTTTCCAATTGTCGTGTTGTTTTTTTAACTTGCGAGTTGCAGAGTTAAACCATGGTGCCAGTCTCTTTTGTTTTATAATCTTTCTTTTTAGGGGCGCAATAGAGTCCAGAGTGCCTCTGAGTGAGTCCATGGTGTTACTAACAAGTTGGTCAATTTGGGAGGGCAGTTCAAATTAACATGAGAGTCCTCAGATTTACTAGGAAATCCTACTGACTTTAATGCTGCTGGGAATTGCCTCCTTAAATTTAGTCCTAGGCACAATTGGGTAACCATCTAGTGAACACAGATTTTTCTAGTGGTGTGTACTCCTGTAATAGGAATTCAAATAATACTAAGTAGTGGTCTGATAATATAGGATTTTGGGGGGAGACTATTAAATGTTTAATTTCAATACCATAGGTAAGGAGGACCAAATCAAGGGTGTGATTGTGACAGTGAGTTGGAGAATTTACCCTCTTGAGAAAACCCAATGGAGTCCAATAATGAGATGAATGCTGTGCTAAGACTGTCACTATCCATGTCCATGTGAATATTAAAATTACCTACAATAATTACCTTGTCATTTTCAAGAACTAAATTTGACAAGAACTCTGAAAATTCAGAAAAATTAACTAACAGATACAACCATGAAACTTTCACTGTTGAAGTTTTTCTTCATTTTTATTTTACATATGCAAATTAAATATTTTAATCTTTTTTAATCACTCTATAAATTAGAAAATACCGTCAACAGCATAAAAAAGTTTGAGGAAAATCTCACTTTGAAAAAACAGCCTTCAAAGATTTATATTGTAAAATTCCATATATTTTTATTGGAAACCACAATTTACCAACAGCAAATCGTCATATTCAAAGCAACAGCTGTGACGTGATGAATGAATCACGGTGTCGGAAATTGAAACTAGCCAATGAGCTTTTACATTTAGGTTTAAAGCCCGGTTTCTTCTTTCATGATTGGTTGCTGATACAAAAGAAGGGACCATATTTTGATGTGATAACATTATGCAGGAGAAACTGCTTTCCAACAACATATGTTGTCCTGTTGGCTTCATCAAGCCAGGACCTTCAGCATGTACTGGGGCGGTTTGCAGCCGAGTGTGAAGTGGCTGGGACGACAATCAGCACCTCCAAGTCCGAGGCCGTGATTCTCGACCGGAAAAGGGTGGCTTGCCCTCTCCAGGTGGGTGGAGAGGTCCTGCCTGGGAACGCCTCAGAATCCCCGGAAGTGCTGGAGGAAGTGTCTGGGGTGAGGAAGTCTGGGCATCTCTGCTTAGACTGCTGCCTCCGTGACGACCCGGTCCCTGGATAAGCGGAGGAAGATGGATGGATGGACAACAAAATTGTGAATAATGGCATTGTGTGTTACTGAAAGAGAACTGTTATTTTGCTAAATGTATATGTTTTATGCATAGTTTTAACTACATTTACTGCAAGAAATGCAAGAAAAAGATACTTATACATTCAGAAACACAACCAACCTTCTGCAGGGAGAGACTTTTGAGCTGGCCATGGCACACCATTAAGAGAAGGGGAAGGTACCTGGAAGTTGAATTCACTCACAGTTCACCCTGTTCTAGATCTTACTAACTGTAGCTTTAAACTTTGTTTTTGGTTTTTTTTGTTTGTTTTTTTTTTTCTTTGATTTTCGCAGGTTCCTACACTGCAAAAACAACCCTACTAGAAAGAAGCAAAATATTCCTTATATTCAATCAAATTATCTTGTATCAAGCAAAAAAATCTGCCAATGGGGTAAGCTTTTTTTGCTTGACAAGAATTCTAAAAATAAGCACAAAATTCTTTCTCTGTTAAGACTAAAATGAGACTTAAAACTAGACAGAAAATCTTAAATTAAGATTAAATCTTAAATTGAGAAGTTTTGTGAGTGGTCTTACTCTTAAAATAAGGCAAATAATCTTGGTGCTCCACTGAGATCTATTGTAAAACATTTTTATACTCTGTTTCTGGTTCATTTTAGCTCAAAATTAGCTGGAATATCTTATCAAGAAAAACTTAGCCATACTTTCTTAAAATGAGGTAATATTTCTAATGTAAATAATGCTTGATGAGATTAATATTCTTTTTGGACCAAAAATAAGATTTATTTCCTTGATACAAGGCTTTTTTACTTTCTTGAAATTCCTTTTTTGCAGTGTAGGCACAGGAGAATGTTTGCCAACCTCCAGAATCACAATACTTTATTTATCCAGGGGAAAAATGGTATTCTAGTTGCTCTGATACAAAGAACACAATAGAAAAATACAATAACCAGAATATGTAGAGTAAGAAATAAAAATACAATAAACAGGATATGTATACTGTGATACTGCACATGCAGATTATTGCACAAAGTTAGGAAGTAGAGGTGGCTCAAGCCCTTCTTGAAGACAGCTTTGGTTTTCTTAGGCCAGTTCTGTTAATTATCTAAGTTCACTCCCAAGTGCTAATAGTCCTCTACACTGAGCCCCTGGATGGAAACAGGGGTCACCAGTGCCTTTGTCCTCCTCAGATCCACAGTCAGTTTTTTAGTGTTAGTCACATTCAGCTGGAGATGGTTCTGCTCACACAATGTGCCCCACCACAGTCCTGTACTCGGCCTCCTCACCATTGTTGATACATCCAACTACAGCAGAGTCATCAGAAAACGCTTCTGAAGATGGCAGGATTCAGTGTTAAAGTTGTGTCTGTGGTGTTGAAGGTTAAGAGGAAGGGAGACAGGACAGCCCCCTGTGGGGCCCCAGTGTTGCTGTCCACTCTGTCTCGTCATGTCTGTTAAGTGTTTTGCCTGTTTTGTTCTGTTGTCTTGTTTTATTTTGAAATATTAACTCTCCTCTCATTTCAAGGTCCCTTGACTTCCTGCCCTTGTGTGCTTCCCACCTGTGTGATTTTCTGCCCCGCCCTGATTGCTTCCACCTGTTCCCCCTTACCTCATGTATATATATTACTCTGTCTCTGGTGTCAGGCTTTGTACCCAAGTCTTTTAAAGTAGCTGTAATTAAACCATTGATCAAAAAACCTACACTTGATGCAGATGTGTTAGCCAATTACAGACCAATATTGAACCTCCCATTTTTGTCTAAGATCCTAGAGAAAGCCGTTGCCAGCCAGTTATGTAATTATCTCCACAGTAATAGTCTTTTTGAAGTTTTTCAGTCAGGATTTAGAGCTCACCATAGCACAGAAACAGCACTTGTGAAAGTCACCAATGACCTGTTGACAGCATCAGATAGAGGGCTTCTGTCTGTACTTGTCCTGTTAGACCTCAGTGCTGCCTTTGATACAGTTGACCATCACATTCTGTTGCTGAGAATGGAAAAACTGCTTGGCATTAAAGGGTCTGCATTAAACTGGTTCAGATCATACTTATCAGATCAGGTCTCAGTTTGTCCATATTAATAATGAATCCTCTGTGCATACTAAAGTCTGTCATGGAGTTCCACAAGGTTCAGTGCTAGGTCCAATTCTGTTTATTTTGTATATGCTGCCCCTTGGCAATATCATCAGGAGGCACTCCATAGATTTCCATTGTTATGCTGATGACACCCAATTATATTTATCAATGGAGCCAGACAAAACTGATCAGCTCCTGAAACTCCAGGCCTGCCTTAAAGATATAAAGGCTTGGATGACCAGAGAAATTTCCTGCTGTTGAACTCAGATAAAACTGAAGTGATCCTATTAGGTCCGAAACACCTGAGGAACATGTTTTCTCCTAAGATAGCCTTGCTGGATGGCATTAACTGGGCCTCCAGCACCACTGTAAGGAACCTCTGGTGTTTTATTTGATCAGGATATGTCCTTCGACACCCATATTAAGCATATTTCAAGGTCTGCCTTTTACCACCTGCGCAACATCGCAAAAATTCGGCACTTTTTGTCCCAAAGCGATGCTGAAAAATTAGTCCATGCATTTGTCTCTTCCAGGCTGGATTACTGTAATTCACTTTTATCAGGCTGCCCGAACAAGTCGTTAAAGACTCTACAGCTGGTCCAGAATGCCGCTGCTCGGGTGCTGACTAAAACCAGGAAAAGAAAAAAGACCATATTACTCCAGTACTGGCTTCTCTGCATTGGCTCCCTGTAAAATTTAGAGTGTATTTTAAAATCCTACTCCTCACATATAAGGCTCTCTACATGGTCTACCATGGCACCATCATATCTTAATGAATTGATAACTCCTTATCATCCGACTAGAGTGCTGCTGCGCTCCCAAAACTGCAGGCTTACTTGTAGTTCCCAGGGTTTCCAGAAGTAGTCACCTTATAAACTGGTAAAAGTGGCTAAAGTTCAAGTTAAATTAGTGGTTAAACTGGTTAAAGTAGTTAAAGTGGTTCAATTAAATTGGTTAAAGGTTAAATTGGTTAAATTGGTTAAAGTTGGTTAAAGCGGTTAATGTGAATACTCTTATGTCCTGTAAAGTGCATGTTACTGCCGGAGCCCTGGTCCTCTTTGTTCTCTCCAGTCTTGCAGGTTCCTCACTGATTCTGGTTGTGGTCCATCTGTCTGAGGTTCACTGGCCTGGTGGGGACATGATCTGTGTCTGTGTTGTGGAGAGAAGGTCGAGTGGCCCAGAGCTCCATATGAGGACATCTAGAGATGCACCTGGACTCTCGGACTCATTTCCTTTACTTGTGATACCTCATACGTGGACTAAACCCATGAACTCAGCATGTATAATTCCCTATATGACTGATTGATGATGTTCTCTGTACATGTGGCATCTATTGCACGTCTGTCCGTCCCAGGGAGAGGGATCCCTCATCTGTGGCTCTTCCTCAGGTTTCTTCTTTTTCCCATAAAGGGTTTTTTTGAAGTTTTTCCTGACTCGGTTCGAGGGTCTAAGGACAGAGGGTGTCACAACTGTACAGATTGTAAAGCCTTCTCCGAGGCAAACAATGTTTGTGATTTTGGGCTCTAAATAAATAAATTTGAATTTGAAATTTGATATAGTCTGTGTCTTTTCACGTCAAGCCATGGTCACAGCGTGTCTCACGACTTACCAAGTCTGCACTGTAAGATCTCGCATTTATGTTAAAACCTTTAAACCATTCCTG
The DNA here is from genome assembly GCA_023238725.1 of Scortum barcoo. Lineage (NCBI taxonomy): Eukaryota > Metazoa > Chordata > Actinopteri > Centrarchiformes > Terapontidae > Scortum > Scortum barcoo. Next base: position 28,205,096 of record CM041533.1, on the reverse strand, counting down.
TCTCTGTGTCATCCTGCATTTGGGTCTGCCTATTCTGAGCTAACCAGATTAGTATGATCTGGCCAGACATGGACCCAGCAGACGTCACCACAGTCAGATCTGCTCTGTCAGCTCAAGGAACCAAATAACACCAGCACGAAGAACAGCTGTGCTCCATCAACCACAGTGTTAAAGAGCTGACAGAGTGACAGACTGAGCTTCATTCCACCGTAGCGTCTCAAGCCTCCTGACTGGTTGAGTGGCAGCATGGCCGACGCCGGAATGGGCCCACAGAGCGGCCGGCCGTTTGTCAAGCCGCCAAAGTATTTTCACCGACAATCACCCAAATGTTCGATCATTCGTCTCCGGCCTGAGAAGCATTCCAAGTTCAAGTTTTGCACGCTGGCAGCTGGCAGCAGGTGGAATGGGCCGGCAATCAACAACTCCTTTGTGAATGGTCTCACGGAGGAGATGAAGGACCAGCTGGCACCCCATGAGCTGCCCTGGGACCTGGTGAACCTGGCCGTCTGCATTGACAACCGTCTCCAGGAGAGGGAGAAGGAGAGGTGCCAAGCCAGCAGAAGGTCTTGGGGCCCTCGTGAGTTTCGTCATTCCACCTGCTCACCAGTCGCAGCTGCAGAGGGCCGAGTGCCCTCCGCTGGCTGGGAGGAGCCCATGCAGCTAGGCTGAACCAAGTTGGCCCCCGGATGAACATCAGCGATGGTTAAAGGAGGGGGCCTTCTTTTGCTGTGGCCAGCTATGCCCGCTTAAAGAGGAGGCTCACCTGGCATGAGGAGGGCGCTCATGTAAGTTGTCCTCAGCAGAGAAAAACTACAATGTCAGAAACAGAGAGCTACTGGCCATCAAGGTAGCCTTGGAAGAGTGGCGCCACTGGTTGGAGGGGGCGGAGCAACCGTCTATTGTATGGACAGACCACAAGAATTTGGAGCACCTCAACAAAGCCAAGAGACCGAACTCACATCAAGCAAAGTTCCAGTTCATGCTCTCCTACATGCTGGATAGGCTTCACCCAGCCACTACTGGTGCCACATCATCCATGGTCACATCCATCGCTGGATTTCATCACTGGTCTGCCTCCATCCAAAGGTAACACAACAGTGCTGACGGTGGTAGACTGTTATTCTAAAATGACTCACTTCATTCCATTGTCAGTTACCCACAGCTAAAGAGACTGCACAGATCATGATCAACCAAGTTTTTCGTATCCATGGCCTGCCCAAAAACATTGTTTCGGAACAAGGTCCACAGTTTGTTTCAACTTTTTGGAAGGAGTTCTGTCATCTCCTTGGTGCCACCGTCAGCCTGTCCTCTGGATACCACCCAGAGTCCAACAGCCAGCTTTTGCCTGAACCAAAAGCTGGAGACCTGCCTGAGATGTCTGGTGGCCCAGAATCAGACATCGTGGAGCGACCATGTCACCTGGGTGGAATACACGCTCCCCGCCGCGCCCACTGGACTCTCAGCCTACCAAGTCATGTACGACTTTCAGTCGCTGCTCTTCCCTACCAACGAAAAGAAGGTCATGGTGCCATCAGCCCACACGATGGCCAGGAGGTGCAGGAAGGTCTGGGCAGCTGCACATCTGGTGCTTCTCAGAGACCAGGCCCGCATGAAGCCAGTGGCAGATCGACATCGCAGACCTGCACCATCGTACACCCCAGGACAGAGAGTCTGGCTCTCTACCAAAGACCTTGCCTCCATGTTCTTACCAGAAAGCTGGTCCCCAGGTTTGTGGGCCCCTCCCCAGTCTCAAAAATTCTTAATCCTGTGTCTGTGCAATAGAAACTCCCCAGGTCCCTCCGGGTGCACCCAACCTTCCACGTGAGCAAAATCAAGCCTGTCTGTGACAACCACCCACCAAGCAGCCTCTGCCTCCCAGAATGGTAGACTGAGGTCCAGTCTACACGGTTACAAAGTGCTTCACAAGCCATGCCAAATAAAAGAAAGCAGAAGAACAATCAAATACAAATCATAGTCAATAAATAATAAATTAAAATGACAAAAAGTAAATAGCACATAGTAGATAAAGTACAAAAAATATTTGGATTTTCAGAATCTGATGATTTATGTCATTTTTAATAGATATCAGTGTGTTTTCTGGCCAGATTTACTAATGGTGAGAAAATAGAACAGACGCAGAAACCATCACTGTAGATCTGTAATGGGTCTGGTCAGGACAGAGACTGAGAGACAGAGATAAAGGCACAGAGATAGCACAAGACAAATATTCAAATAATATACAGTGGATATAAAAAGTCTACAACACCCCTGTTCAAATGCCAGGTTTTTGTGAAAAAAAATGACACCAAGATTAAATAATTTCACAACTTTTTCCACCTTTAATGTGACCCATAACCTGTACAATGCAATTGAAAAACAAACTGAAATCTTTTAGGGAGGTAAAGTAAAAATAAACAACTGAGATAATGAGGTTGCACAAGTGTGAACACACCCTCTTATAACTGGGGGTATGGCTGTGTTCAGATTTAACCAATTACTCATGTTAAATGGGAGTCAGCACACACCTGTCACCATTTAAAGTGCCTCTGATTAACCCCAAATAAAGTTCAGCTGTTCTAGTAGGCTTTTCTTCACATTTTTGTAGCCACATCTTCCAGCACAAGCCATGGTACCGCAGAGAGCTTCCAAAGCATCAGAGGGATCTCATTGTTCAAAGATATCAGTCAGGAGAAGGGTACAAAAGAATTTTCCAAGGAATTAAATATACCATGGAACACAGTGAAGACAGTTATCATCAAGTGGAGAAAATATGGCACAACAGTGACATTACCAAGAACAGGACGTCCGTCCAAAATTGATGATAAAACGAGGAGAAAACTGGTCAGGGAGGCTGCCAAGAGACCGACAGCAACATTAAAGGAGTTGCAGGAATTTCTGGCAAGTACTGGCTGTGTAGTGCGTGTGACAACAATCTACTGCCTTCTTCATATCTCTCTGGGCTATGGGGAAGGGTGGCAAGACGGAAGCCTTATCTCTCGAAGAAAAAAATCCAAGCCCGGCTTCATTTTGCAAAAAGACATTTGAAATCTCCCAAACGCATGTGGGAAAATGTGTTGTGGTCCGATGAAACCAAGGTTGAACTTTTTGGCCATAATTCCAAAGGTATATTTGGCGCAATAACAACACTGCTCATCACCAATAGAACACCATACCTACAGTGAAGCATGGTGGTGGCAGCATCATGCTTTGGGGCTGTTTTTCTTCAGCTGGAACTGGGGCCTTAGTCAGGGTGGAGGGAATTATGAACAGTTCCAAATACCAGTCAGTGTTGGCACAAAACCTTCCGACTTCCGACTTCTGTTAGAAAACTGAAGATGAAGAGGAACTTCATCTTTCAGCACAACAATGACTGAATGAAGAATGGCTTCACCAGAATAAGATTGAGGTTTTGGAATGGCCCAGCCAGAGTCCAGACCTGAATCTGATCGAACATCTGTGGGGTGAGCTCTGAAGAGGGCTGTGCATAGGAGATGCCCTCGCAATCTGTCAGATTTGGAGCAGTTTTTCAAAAAAGAGTGGGCAAAATATTGCCACATCAAGATGTGCAACGCTGATAGACTCAATTTACTTTTTATCATTTTAATTTATTATTTATTGACTATGATTTGTATTTGATTGTTCAGTCTACCATTCTGGGAGGCAGAGGCTTCTTGGTGGGTGGCTGTCACAGACAGGCTTGATTTTGCTCACGTGGAAGGTGTATAAGCTGTGTAAGTAAAATAATCTTACTGGAAAGCCAAACAGTCATAGACAGGAGGTCCAAGGAGAGGCAACAGTGACAGGCAAGGAGCAGGCAAAACTCAAAAAGCCAAAGAAAACTAACACTAGAACTATTGCTGGAAAGTGATGAACACATGAGGTAGAACATGAGTTTAGTTATACAAATAACAAGAACCTTGCAAAATGCTTAGCAGCAATTGCAAGATTCAAGTCATAGACAGTTAAATTATAGACAATTACTTTGCCTCTGGCTTGGATTCTTAATATGAAACTGAATGTGAATGTACAACAACATTCAACAGAGAGTAAGCTGTCAAGTCTAGTACACCTCCACTGGCTAGTTTCAATATCTATAGAAGCTATAAGAATAACCCTGCTGAGAATATGAGCAAATGCTGCTGAGCCTGATGGTAATGATGTAGGGTGTGGAAAGTTCTCCAGCTGCAAGAGAGATAATTATAATGAAATTAATGTGAATCATTTGTATTGGTTGAGCATATGAGAGGTCTATAATCAGATACTGTGTTACTGAAATGGTTCCACTTGTTGATTGTCTCCTCATTTGCTGTAATATGGTAATTTGTCCGATTTTATGTGTTGACTGTCAAAACCAGTCAACCAATTTTTCATTTCCGTATATGATCATTATTATGTTTGTAATTATATTTACTTACATGATTTACGTTATTTGTAATGTGATTTAGTTTAAGCACATTTGGAAATTGCTTTAAGGTTGTGCTCAAATGTTGCTTAGTCAGTATAGTTAGAAGGCTCGGACTAGCAATCTGGCAGTTTTGGCAAATAGCACCTTCTGGGCCAGAAAAAAGGCACCTCAAAAGGCACGCACATGTTGTGGCTCCTCCATGTCAGAAATGTCAGCAAGTCAGGAACACAGCCTCTGATAGGTCGAGACATTCAGCCCAGGGCTTCATGAAATTACTAACTGATGACTAACAACAACAGCTTTTTTCAACACAGCCAAATAGATGACTAGATAATAATATAATAATCTCAGATCACAGAATACAGTTGGATTTGTTATTATGGATATATTTTACAGTCTTCTACATGTCTTCAAAAAGACATTACTGTTCAAGGCTGGATTAGAAAGCTACAGAAACTGATACAATCACACCAGAGCACTAATTGGAACACACAGAACACAAAGAAATTCACCTGGACTAAAATGACATGCACGTCATACAGTTTTTTCATCTTTCCCTGTGAAATCTCCAGTTTTTGCTTAGCCAATTTTCCTGCCCTGTACAGTTTCACCTTGAACTCATAATCAGTGAGGTTTTGTAGCGGTTCTTCAGGCAAACACCCATCCTGCAAATCTGCAAGGGAGCTGCACACCTTATGCCCAAACACTAAATAATTAGGGCTGAATCCAGTGTTCTCCTGGATGATTTCACAAGCTGCTAAGAGTAACCAGGGCAACCCATGTTCCCAGGCTGGGAAAGTGTCATCCAGTGAGCACTGAGGATGCTACCTCAGTGGGAAACAATGGTTGCTTCACCACCTTAGACACACCATCGGCCCACACCTTGCCACCAGCCAGATTGTTTCCCAAAATCATGTGCACAAGTGGGACTTACTTGGTGCAAGAGACAAGTAATGTAGCCAAATAAATTTCCAAAATGATCACACACCTACTGTTGTCAGATTGGGATGAAAATGGCGACACCGAAATGAGAATGAAAGAATCCAATGCTCCAGTATCTGTTAAAATTTTGATGGGGACTTGTACACAACTCCCCATTAATGAGATCAACCAATCTGTCATAAAGGCAGAATAATCAGCTCCCAGAGACGCCAGTTTAGTATGGGACTGCAACTGAACCAACTCCCTGCGCTCACACGTCACTGCTGGGGCACCCATAACAGCAGGTTTCGCCTGACTAGAAGACCTCTTTCCTTTCAGCACAGTACACTAATTTTTCCAGTGCCCCATTGCTTAACAGTACTTACATGTGCTAGACCTCCCCACCCAGCATAACCAGACTTATGAGGAGCTGCCTCCCCTGGTGTTTTGGGCTGTCCCTGCCTGAAGCTATTGTCATTTTTACAGCAAAACTCTGCATTCATGTAAAAAAAACTTTTGTGCATTAGAACATACTCATTTTCCAGTACTGCAGCCTCACTGGGAGTTTTTGTAGCATGAAGCATGTGCTACTGAGTTTTTTAGTTGCTCTAAGACAACCAGGTTACAAAGATCCTCAAATATGGTAACTTTGGAGGTGGTGTACCAGTGCTTAAACTGGGCAATCAAATCTCGGCCAAATGGATCTGACCCACTGAACTAGGAAGTAAGGGAAGGTTATAAACAAGGTCAAACTGGGAAGCTCTGACTTCTGGAACCCCACAACCATCCACTATGGACACCTCTGAGAGCTTCCCCTCTTTCACCAGCTGCACATTCAGTCTAGCTCAGTTTTATGTTTGATAGTTTCAAGTTCTATTTCCTTGTCAGGCTTCTTCAACTCTACTTCAATTCTTTTTGTTGCTCAAAAGTTAAGGTTCCAGGACTAGCCTCTACCCTGGGCATGGGGGTGCCAGCTACAGTGGCTACAGTCACACAATGTTTTACACACGTTTTCAGAGTCTCTTTTAGCTTCTTATCCAGTATTTCAACCTCATAATGTTCTGAAATCTTCAGAAGCTGCTCTTTAGTGCGCTGCTCTAGAATGGATGCTGAAGAATTCTGAATGAAACTCTCAATAAGAGAAGCCATTCTCAAACAAACCCTGTGGTAACAAGTGGACAGGAAACCCTTAGCACTATTTTTGTGCTAACTATAGGAAGCTAACTTACAAATTCGCTGGTGGGGAGTACTTATGCATGCTAAACCAGCAGTTTGAAGAAAGCAACCAGAAAGCTGGTAACTCTCTCATGGCCATGGAGATGTTCCTAAGCTAAGAGCTCTACCCACCTTTGCTGCCTCCTAAATTAGACACCACAAGTCCCCTAGAGGAAGCCGCTACCAAACCTACTAGGGGAAAATGCCCTCCTGCCCAACTTGACTCCAGAATACCCAAGATCACCCCTTTTCCACTAGGGTAGTTCCAGGGCCAGTTCGGAGCTGGTGCCTAATCTGGAACCAGTTCTTCCTTTTTCAACCGCCTAAAAACTGGCTCTCAGCCAGGAAAACTGGTTCCACAGTGGCACCAACTCTTTGCTGGTCTAGAACCAAGAACCACTTATGTCACGGGTTGGGGGCAGGGACAAAGTCTGTGTTTGAGGAGCTCCAGTGTGACATGGCGACAGCAGGGTATGAGCGGAAATTTGAACAAAAAATAACAAGCTCAAAAAGCTGAAGAAAGACTACAGGGACTAAAAAAGGGACCTGGGGAGAAGCGGTGCTGGTCGGCCGAGGAAAAGTCCACATTTTGACTTCTGCTTTGACTCGGTCCTCGGTGACAGACCGGCATGCCAGCTGACCGGGGCCCTGAACTCCGCAAACAGCGTTGCTCAGTTCAGATATGGTGAATGATACCATTCAAAGTTCCACAGATCCTCGTAAGTTTTATTTTTTTTTATTTTTAAGATGTCTTCGCCTTACTGACAATGAATTATGCATTTTTTAGTAGCTGTTTTACGACATAGCTATATTACAAATTTCTCACATCAGTATACTTTCATAACGCCAGAAACGCTGGGCTTGCTTGGGTAACGTTAGCTGACCATTTACAGATTTATTGTTAACTCATGAAAGTCTACCTGAAACAGAATAGAGTCTTAATACAAATAACACATCCACATGCATGGACCACCAAATACAAGTCCGACATGTAATATGTATGTGTAATGTGTATGAGTGATGATGAACCTAGCCTACTTTTGTCGTAATTAATATAGAGATGTAATGTAAAAGTATGATATGTCAGTTCTACAGTGTGCTCTGATAGTATAAGTATGTTGTATAGAAATATAATACAGTAGTATATACTCGCAATAGACAATATTTGAGACAATTGTTATTGTTTTGTACACAGGAAAGAGGAAGCGCGACGACAGCCAGGAGCTTCTGCAATATCTGGAGAGGGCAGACGAGAGGTTCTTGCAGCACAGCAAGGACATGAACGATGCCTTACTCCAGAAGATGGAAGAAAACACCAGGGCTTTGCTTGGGCTGATTGGGCGCATGGTCACATTAATGGAGGCTCAAGCAAACAAATAAAACTAAACTCTTTTTAAAATTTTTTTATTTAACATTGTACAGTACTTTTAAATGTTTGAACTTTTTGTATTTATGTATCAAAATAAACACTTTGTAAACAGACATGTCTGATTCAGTATGCTTAATGAACAGAAAAACATCACAAAACAACACAAAAATTCCCCCTGTCAACATCAGTCCTTTCTGGATTATCATGCACAGGTAATGCCCGCATAGGAGGCATTTGTGTCCCACCAGTGATGAGATCGTGTGTAAACCCAAACAACAGGTGACCTCCGCCTTGCCACCAGCTGCAGGATTACCTGTAAAGGTAGAAATTGGTGTGTCAGTTGTTTGTATTAAGTTTTTTAATTGCAATGTGACTGAGGTACGGCGCCATGCTATTATTGTTGTCTTCTACCCGAAGTTGGCGCTAGTGTTGCTGGGAAACCGAAGACGACATACAGAGTAAAGTAATGACGTGGCTCTCTAACCTGTAAAGCTGGTGGGAACGCATAAACGAGTTCTTGGCACTTTCAGCACCAGCCCAGAACTAGCACTAGGTTCGCTTCAGTGGAAAAGGGGTATCAGAGAAAACACCGGAGCCTTTGAGAGGTGGAGAGAGCTTCACACTGATGGAGAGTTAGACACATTTCTGCTGGACAGGTAATGACCACTGTCTGATTTATGTGTGATTTGCTATTAAAAAAAATCCATGAAGCTAAAATGTCAGTATCAGTGTGAATCTCATGTTACTGTGACGTTGAAGCTGAGCTAACATTAGCGCTTGTGCTAATGGTTTTGTTTTATCTGAAAGTTGTTAAAAATCTCTTTGTGAAGTGTTAAGACAGTCATATCGGTTTGGTGTTTGTCCTGATATTGATGTGTGTCTGTGCTCTTGCACAGCTAAATGTTCTCAGAAGTGGTTCACTGCTTAGTTAATTTTATTATTCATGACAGTTTATTAGTTTCTCTTATCAAACAAACATCTAAACTCTGAAATATATGTGTGCTTGTTGTTTTACCAAACAGATATTACTGTAGATTACTTTTCATGTCATAAACATTTATTTCTGCTTGTTTGTTGATCAGCAAGCAGTGTTCACAACAGTAATATGGCAGCTGATTTCACGATGTGAAATATATTAAAATAATTCGGTAAAAATCACTGCAGCTTTTTTGAGTTTCTGCTACTGCGGCGTCTTCAAATGTCTGTAAACCTGCTGATGATAAGAACTGCCAGCGGATAAATGTTAGGACCATCTTTGTCTAGTTTAGAGTTTTTTTAAATCAGTTTAAAGCAGACAGACTAATTATGTGCTGTATGTTTTCTTTCAGATATCAGACAGGTTCTTTTGCTAAAATCAGCACATCCCAACCTGTCCAATGTTGTTCAAGAGACTGAACAACAGATAGAGCATGATTGTGAATTTTTCCAAACTAACAGCAATGTTACAGACTCAGCTATATTTAGCGTCACTGACTTATTTTATTGTGGAAGTTTGGCTAATGTTACTCTTATTTGTGGAGAGATGTCAGAGCATCAGTAAGTGATCAAATCCAGTATTTAGAGAGCTGAGCATCATTTTTGTGTTTGAATCATAGACAGGTGAATCATTATTGAATCATGAGGCCAGCGAAGATTCACACCTCTATTATGTGGTTGAATCCAGACCAGTATTATGTTGAATAAACAAGTTAATAATTAGGGTTTATTTTTCGTGTAGAATTTCATTTTTCTTAATAAAGTGATTTTAATTTGGATTATCTTAAAATAAATGAGCCTCCCTCCGAGATGTCTTCATTATAAATTAAACTGTCTGATCACACATTCAATTCTTTCAGCTCTCCTTAGGTCTGACACAGAAACTTGTTATTGCACTTTGAGGAATCAAGAATCCTGTCTTAAGCACAAATTAAAGTTTATGTTGACCATAAATAATGTGTATTTTAATCTTTTAATCTGCAGTAACTTACCTTTTCTGTCATTCCTATGCAAAATAAATCTTGTTAATATTTCTAAAGTGCTGTTAATTATTTTTAAGCTTCTTAAACATTACTTTTGAAACATATCATGTCTAGTGTTGACCCTGTGATTTGAATTGTTCTGAATGTTTAAAATTGTTAGGGTCCCTGTCTGTCTCCCCTGTTTTGTTTCCTCGTTCCCCTAGTTCTAATGTGTGCGTTTGTCTCCCTCTGTCTGTTTCTGTGTGTCATGTCTGTCTGTTGCCAGGAAGACGAGGAGGTTACTCCAGGACAATCACCACCACCTTGCCTGATCAGCACACCTGCAAGTCATCTCCAATCAAACAAACACCACCAAACTCCCCATGGTGGTTATCGGACTCTAGTGGTGGTTATCTGGCTCTGAAAACAGTACTTTGTCTTTCTGAAACCTGCCTTGATAAGTCTCCATTAAAAGACTTTGTGTAATTCCCTCCCTCTGGTGTCTGGTCTGCATTTTGGGGTCCTAGCCTAGCTCTGCTTGTAACTATAACAAAAATTGGTCCAAAGTTTATTTTTGTTTTTCTTTTTTTCAATGATGCATTGTAATAGCAAAGTGGTGTATTTGTTTTTACATTAATGAAATTAGACACAAATCACTGTAGAGAACACACTTTATTGGACAAATAATTACATTACTTAAATATGTTAGAATACACATTTTTGAAGCTATATAATTCAATGATTCAAGGATTGTTTATTGTCATTCCAACACAAGGTTAAACATGGGATGGAATGAGATTAGCTACCCTGGTCCCGGTGCAATGTACTGTACAATACAGATGTCCTCAGCGTCGAGGTCGTCCGGTGTTTGTCCCAGCGAACCCTCTTTCTACCCCGGACTCTCTGTCTGATGTCTTGCACTCCTCTCCCCTCTTTCTGGCTTCATAGTCATCGTCTCCCCTCTCTGGAGCTGCTGGCGAATTTGCCGGCGGGGTCTCTAATCTCTCACAATAACAACAGATAGGGACATAAATGTCACACATTGTCTGTGCAAAGACACAAACATAGGTAAACTGTTGGCTCTTGTTAGACCTCAATAGGTGTGGCAGTGCTGCCAACTTCTCAGTCAGGAAAATAGCTACTGGCTGTCCTACAAGTCGCTAAATGATGTCATCACCTCATTACCATTTGCTATTTGCATGTAATGGACGTTGTAGGACAGAGGAATAATGTCATGGGAGAGATAAAAAGTGTAAAAATGCCCTAAATATGTTTAGAACTACAAATTAACTTTGTTTCTGTTGGTTCTTGGTTTGTTTTTTTATTTTGCCACTGAAATAGGTTCTTCACTTCTCAAAATAACTTCATGACCTAGATCCACATTACATAAATCAATTTTGTCCTGTATTGGTAAATGTTAATATCGACATTCGCTTTGCACATGCACAACTAATTTGCAGTGTGTGGATGCAGAGTGGTGGGTCTCCTCTCTGCTCTGACTGCAGCTGGGACTGCTGCGCGGGGCTGCTGTGAGACTGACCGCTGGATAGTGCTTCAGGATGGGGGAGGGGCTCACAGCAGCACCCGCTGCTGGTTAAGGACAGTAACTGCAGAACGATACGTGCTTTCAGGTCAGAGTCTCCAAATGCCCGAAAAGTCACCAATAACACCTTAAAAAAGTCACTAGATTTGCCGCCATTTGTTTTTTGACAAAAAAAGTTGCCAGAAAGTCACCAAGTTGGTAACACTGGGGGGGGGTCAGTATGTGCTGCTCAGCTGGACAGTCTTTAGAGACTTATTGGAGTAGCCTGATAATAAGAAATTGCAATAATCCCACCTAAAATAAATAAATGCATGGGCTAGTTTTTCTGCCACTTTTTGCGACTGGATGTGTCTGATTTTTTAAACTTTAGGCACATGAAAAGAGGCATTCCTTGAAGTTTTTAAAAATGTGGTTAAGATATATATCCTGATCAAAGATGACTCCAAGACTGTGGAGCAGGAATAACTATATTTTTAAAAAGAATATATTTAATATTTATATTATTTATTTAATATTATTTAATATTTGCAAAATAACAACACAGACACGATGACATTAAGACATTACATTAAAGAGAAATAAGGCAACTGCAAGAAAGGAGACCAGGTGTTATGGAGTGGGGTCAGATTGTCCTTTAGGGTAGGGTAGGTTTAAGTGGTCTGCACACCCCGTCTGCCCCGCCCTGATTGTTTCTACCTGTTCCCCATTACCATATGTGTATATATTGTCTGCGTTTCCCCTGTCTCATTGCCAGATCGTAGCTTCTTGCTTTATGTGTTCACGTGTCTGTCACGCAAACAGGGAAAGTTTCACCTTCTTTTCCAGTTCTTCCAGTAGTAGCAAGCTGATTCCTGATTCACCCATCACATCTGCACTGGGAAAACTCTGCTGCATGCCTATGTCCTGATTGCATAATGCAGTCTCTGGCAAATTCAGCGAGCAGTCTATACTTTCAGTCTCTGGAAAAGGCTTCGGTTTCAGGTCTCATCATCAGCGTCCCTTGCTGCTTCCATGCCTCTACATGCAGCAAGCCTTAAATCAGCACTTCACATCCACTGTGCTACAAGCCAGTCAAACACCCTGGCTTCTGCTGTTGGCCTTCTCAGCAGGTCGGCATCCATCCCTCATAAAGCTGTGTTTCTGCTAAGGTCAATCATCCTCCAAGATGCATATCTACCAGGCTGTCAATTGCATATCTAAAAGGGTCTTGTGCAAAGTATTACTCTGGTGGCCAACTGTAATATCGACACCCTCTTAAAATAATAAATGACTTAGGCAAATTTTGAACATGCCTTTGTGACTTAAGATATTTTAAACCTTCAATTTTGTCAACTCAACACTAAAGCATCTAACAAACTAACTAAATATAATCCTGAGGAGACGTGTGCATGTTTTCACTTTCCCTCCAGCTCTTCTTTGCTGGGTTCTTGACTGATGCCCATCAATGTTGCAAATAGTCAAAGAAGTGATGACACTCAATGGGCATGACATGTTTCATTGACTATGCAACATTTATAGCCTAACCTCATCACTTACCAATAGGGTATGAGCCCTGCTTCTTCTTGAAGCAGCTGCCATCTATAAAAACTTGTAAAATTGCCTAAGTCACATTGTCTTTTGACTTAGGCAAAATAAAACAGCCTAAATCACACTCTTGACACGGGGCATTATACTACAGGGGTAGAATTGCATGATCTGTTCAACTGAGGATGTAGGTGATTTTACCACAGGTGGCCAGCACATTATTTTTAGGAAGGTGACGATATGGGGAATCTATCACTGTAAATTCTCTAATAGCATGACATGATCACCCAACTACAAGATCAGTATTATATTTCCTGTGTTTCAGAGGAATTTTCTCTTATTCCGTAGAAAATCCCATTGTTTATGCTCCTGTATATGTTAAATGTAAGCCATGTGACATTTCTGAGTATCCCTTAATTTCAAATATGTTCATTTTAAGCAGAAATTCGGTAACCCTCATTAATATACCTCATGAATCCGTCTCCACCTAGGGGCCTTGTTCATTACTATACTGGCTGGGTCAATAAATTCATGTATGCTTGCAAACTCAGACTCAGATGGGACTATGCACTGCATTATTAGCTGAATAAAATAGTAAATTAAAGAAATATTTACACTATAGATTAGAATGGAAGGCACTTATGATTATAAAATTGTTATATATAATTGAGTGCAGAATTGAGAATAAGTTTTATTCAACATTCAAATAATCAACAGGTAGACACCTAATTTCAAATTTAGTGTCAGCCAGTCACTTCAGCATCTTGAGCATTTAAATGTTGCTTACTTGTATTCTGGCACAGATTTGGATACATCATGTATATCATTGATGGTGCTGTTCTAGCATCATGATATCTGCTGCTTGCTGCCCCTAATTTTATTTTCTAGTGTTTACAATGATATCTGTCCTCTGCATTACACTCACACCCAGTTTGTTGCTGGGAATTGCCACATTTTCACTGGTTCTGCTTCTTGAGATATACTATGCACGCGTTATGACAACTTCTCAATTTATCACATTCTGGTAGTTGCTACTTCATTGCATTCTGCCACTTGCTAAACATTCTGCTAATAGTCACACAAGTTCATCATATTCACAGCTTTGGTAAGTGATTCATTCACCTTCATTATTCTCTGATAAGTACTGTATTGACTCATTTAGTTAATTGCTGCTTTGCTATTACATCTTGTTAATTGCTATCTCAGTAAAGCAGATCCTGGTCATTTCTGGCCTCACTCATCAGTTCCTGGTTAATGCTGGCCTCTTCGCAACTTTAGCATTTATTTGTTAATTATTTATTAAATAAGTAAGACAAGATAAGTAACAGTCTTCCTTGCTTGTATCAACACACTTTTTCTCCATGTCTAACTTCAATTTATGCATGTTAGATGTGCTAGAAATTTGCTGTAAAAAATAACATCACAATCAGGTCTAATTACCAAACACTCTTACCACATTTTTTACACTTTCTCTTGTGGTCAATAAATTATTCTAATTACTATTTAAAGTTAAATTCTATTAAGTATTTCCTGATTAAACTATCCTCTCTGCTACAATGCCTAAATTCTAGGGACAATATCACATGTGCTTTCTCAAAGACATCTGTGACAGCATGCAGCAGTTACACTTTTTTGTCCAAGTGAGGAAATAGAATATTCTAAGTGTGTATGATCTGGTTAAAATTCATGGATGTGCTGGAATGGTCAATGCTGTCATGTTGACATTTCAGGTGTGTTGATTATGTAAACTCACGCACAATATGCAAGAAAACATCCTACCTTAAAAGTTTCTGGTAGCTGTTGGTGTAACCATTGCATGGCATAGTAAGTTTAATTATTTTTTCTCCAGTCTAGAACTGTTATGACATATGACATGTCATAAGTTTGTGTGTTGTTGTCGCTCCCTGCCTGAGAGGAGGTGCTGTCACCCTGTCCCTCCCCTTTTTTGTGTTCTGTCTAGGTGGTGGCCGATGATTGGACAGAGGGCCAATGGGACCCACTTCAAAATGGGACCCATCCATGCCGGCCGGCTCTCTCTCATTCGTGTCGTGACTCCCGAACAGACTGTGCTGTGTGTCCCTGTGCTTCGCTGCAAGCGTCTAGAGTCGTGGTGCTGTATGGTGCAGCCGTACCAAATGTGATTGATCTGAGTTTTTGTTGGTGGTAAGCAGTCCGTGTAATTGTAGGGGGAGAAGCTTTTTATGTTCATGACTTTTCTCTTGTTTATGTTTAGGGAGGCAGGTAAGATGCCATTGTCATTCACTCTTTATGTTGTGCCTTGGTTTTCCCCTAGGCTGGGCATAATAAGAACTAGCTTAAGTTAAGCAGTGTGGGCTATTTTAGATAACTAATGTATGGAAACCATAGTGTAGTATCTGAAGTTCCATAGGTTGTTATGTTTAGTTAGGAGGCCTCATGTTCGGTGCCTCTCTGTTTGAGGACCTATAACCCCATAACCTATGATCCTTCTAAACATGAACCATATGTTATGTCACAGGTTCATGAAAACAGCTAACCTATATAAGCAGATAGTTAGAGCTGATATGCAGAGGAGATTCATATTGGCTTCGATCCCTCTTCACAGGCAATCTAGATGCCTGGTTTGATGCTTGTCTTCTTTGTAATAAACCTCTTTATATACAAGCAAGACAGGTGTCAGCGGAGTCTCCTTCATCACCTTCACATCATCGCTATTTAATAAACAACAAGAATTTTGGTGTCACAGACAAGATGTCAAAAATTTTGGTTTGGTCGCACGGACTCCCGCACCGAGCCGGCAGATAAGGAGTTTTTCTCATATCACTGGGTGCTGGTTTGTTCGTTGAGGCTGTTGGGTGTGCTGTTTAGACACACCGTAAAGAAGCATTTGTGCGTGTAAAGTGCCATGATGTGTTGTTGTTTGGAGTGATACTAAATTTGTTTTTTTGCGTTGTTAATAACGCAAAAAGGGGGGAGTATAATAGAGAAGATAGAGAAAATAAGAAGTTGAAGTAAAAAGTGTAGAATAGCCTAATTAGTAACGATAAGGTGAGCTAAATAACACCATGCGAGATTAATGAAGACTGGGCCCTCATCTTCTTAACGGTAAGACGTGTATATTAGCCCTCTAAAACTGAGCGTGTCGCCAGCGACACATTTGCGCATGCTTACTTTGAACCACCGTAATTGTGTCACGGTCTGAGCTATTGGACAAAATCCAACAGTTTCTGAAAGCTGAGGTTTTGCGTTTTACAGCCAATGTGGTGTAATTTCACTTGTGCCCCCCCCCCCGGAAGCACGAGAAGCACCCCTTCGCTCCCAGGAAATACTGTCACAGCGGTTGAGGAAAACACAGAGCAGAGCGGCGAAAGAGAGCACATTTTGGTACAAAAAAGTCAACGAGATGACCCTTGCAGTCGATAAAACTTCTGTGGAGGTTTAGAGAAGGATTTGAGACTGAACGAGCAACAGAAGGAGAAACTTCTGGTGAAGAAACGTAATGTTAGACGAGTTTGAATTTCTCGTGCATAAACATGTAGTATGCTCAGCGCATGCGCGATTTGTTAGGCGATTTTTATAGAATAGAGTAACATTGCCAAGTCTTGTTTGTATGTTTTTATGTTTTATATTTTCTTCACTACTTTTAGTTTGTCTTGTGATGAGAACCAGCTATAATGTGTATGTGCTGTAAAATTACAATAAATAAATCTTCTTTTTCTTCAAGTATCCTGTGTCCTGAGAGGCTGTGGGGATACTGCAGGTGGTAATGAGGAGGTGTCCACCAGAGATCACATTAAGGGGGAAGATCACATATAGGGAGAAGCTGTGGGGAAAATGCCTGTACATAGTCTCCATTTTATGACCTGTGTTTGCACATTTAGAGATTTAGAGATTCACAAATTTTATTGTGAGTATTGGAAAATGTTTACATTTCAATTTTGAGATGCAAAATCTGTTAGTCATGCTCAATTTCATAGTTTTTTTTCAGACTAAAATTAAGAAAAACACATACAGGAAATTGGTATGAAAAGAACAAAGGAAAAAGAGACAAGGTAAAAGAGAAGATAAAAGTAAAGAGAAATAAGAGAAGGTAAAAGGAAAAAGTAAAGAGACAATAGAGAAATAGAGAGAAAAGAGAAAATAAGAGTATACGAGTAAAGAAGAATAAGGAATATAGGAAAAAAGGAAGAATAAGAGTTGAAGAGAAGGAAGCTGCAGATTTGGACAAAAGCCCTCTGGGAGGCGGTTTTAGATGGGCCTTAAATCACTAGGTGAATTTCAGGTCAGTTCTAGGAACTGGATTTGTAGAATGAAAAATTAAATTGTAAGTTCCCACTTGAACACTAGTTGACGAACAGTGTCTGAAGCAGCCTTTCACTGAATATCTACGCCTCATAAGGTAGCATAAATTTAGAATAAAAAGGAGATAAAGGAGCGGCAGAAAAAGCATGCTATAGGGAAAGTATGAATGAGTCGATGTTGAGAATTTAGGATTGAATGTTGTTTGTGTTTTTGGGGAGATGTCGAACTCGTTGAGCGTTTTTGTTTTGTGAGTTTGTTTTGTGCCTTTGTTTGTCAGATGACCGGTCTCTCTCTCTCTCTCTCTCTCTCTCTCTCTCTCTCTCTGTGTGTGTGTAGCGCTGTCTCAGCTGTGTTCCAGCTGTGTGTGAAAGGCTGTGGAATGGGTTGTTTTATTTAGTTTATGTTAATGTGATAGATTTCATATTAAATAGACATATATAGGTTGTAGGTGAAAACAGGGGATTTGGTAACTCATAAAGTAAAGTATTTTGTCTTTAAGTGTTGAAACATATGAGCCTCCAAAGTGAGGACTTTATAAATTTGATTAAAACTTATGAGCCTTTAAGGGGGACTTGGATATGATTTATGAGCCTCTTCCGAGTGGACGTTTTCGAATCTGTTAGAACGTATGAGCCCCCAAGAAGGACATTTGTGATCTTGAAGAGAATTGGAAAGATTAGTAAGGATATTTTGTGTGCATAAGCATGGGTAAAAAGATTTAATCAGTAAGATAGAAAGGAAGAGTAAATAAATAAATAAATCCTTTGATAACATTTACTAATCTTGGAACATGAGTTTTTGATTTCAGAAGTAGCGAATTGATTTGTCAATTAATAGGTGTGTAGTTTTTCTTTGTCTTTCTTTCTTTGTCTGTGAGCCTGTGTGAGTGTGTCTGAGATTCTGCTCTGGCTGTGTGTGTGTTCTTTGTTTCTGACTTCGTGCTTTGCTATATGGAGTCTATCTGATCTTGGGGAGATATACAAGAATCAAGAATCATTTATTGTCATCATGTTTTCACATGACGAAATTAATATTGGTGACTTCCAGCTTTAAACGTAAATATAGTAAAAAATAGTAATAGTAAGTAATAGTAAAAATATGTAATATGTACACAAATATCCAAATATCCAAAGTCCAAAGTTGCAGCAGCAATGCACAGTAGGGAGGGTGGGTCAGTTGTTCAAGTGCAGTCAAGTGCATGTCTCAAGTTCTCAATAGGGGGAAATGCACATTGTACAGCTCTGGGGAAAAAGCTGTTTTGCAGTCTGCTAGTTGTTGTCTTTATGTTTCTGTACTGCTCTTCCAGATGGAAGCGGTACGAACAGTCCATTTCCCAGGGTGGGTAGGGTCGGCGGCAATATGTCGGGCCGGGCCTTCTTCTGCATCCGGCCAGCGTATATTGAGTCCAGGTCTGGAAGAGGACTTCCCACAATCCCCTGTGCCGTTTTCACCACTGGTGAAGAGAGTGAAGAGGGCTGGGCTGAGCACACAGCCCTGTGGTGTGCCTGTGCTCAGGACCAGTGTAGAGGATGTGTTGTCCCTGATTCTCACCACCTGAGGCCTGTTGGTGAGGAAGTCTCTGATCCAATAGGCACAGCGATGAGGGCAGTCCCAGGTTGTGGAGCTTCAGCATCAGCTTGTCCGGGATCACTGTGTTGAAGGCTGAACTGAAGTCCACAAATAGCATCATCTCTCATGTAGGTGTTAGGAAGCTGCAGATGGGTCAGGGCTGTGTGAAGTGCAATGGAGACTGCATCCTCTGTCGACCTGTTCTCCCTGTATGCGAACTGATATTGATCCAGACCAGCAGGGATGATGTCTTTGATGTGCTTTAGGACGATCCTCTCAAAGCACTTCATGATGACCAGAGTTAGAGCGACAGGGCGGTAGTCAGGTGACAGCAGATTTTTTAGGCACAGGCACAATGATGGAGGTTTTGAGGCTGACAGGAACTGTAGCAAGCTTGCAGGGACAGGTTGAAAATGTCCAGAAAAACTCCTGCCAGTTGGTCTGCACACAATTTCAGAGTGCGACCAGACACCTTATCTGGTCCTTCAGCTTTCCTGATGTTGATTCTTTTCATGGAAGAGCTCACTTATTGCAGCTGCAGGACTAGATGGCTGACGCAGTTCTTCCAGCCGGGGAAGGTGAACACTCTCTCTGCTGCCAGGTGTGTCAAAGTGGGCATAGAATGTGACTTCAGGGTGTCGGGGAGAGTGGAATCGTGGCTTAACCAGCTGATCACTACGCTTATAGTCCGTTATTGTCTTGATGCCTCTCCACATACTATGTGGGTTTTTGTTTTCAAAATGCTCCTCAATCAGTTACTCAGCTTCATCTCGTTCATTTTGTTGATGAGTGACCTGGTGTTTTTTAGGAAGAGACTGGGAAGAGCCGGTCTGTATGGGTTAGCACTTGTAGCCTAGCACATGCAGGCCGCCCCTCCTGCCCCGCTTTTGTTTATGATGCCTCTTCCGTCTCCTTGGCAACAGAAGGATCGTGAAAGCCTCCAAGCTGGTCCGCTGAATCTCTGGTGGTATAAAATCCAACCTTGGAAACGCCTTGACAGGTGCGCACTCTCCCCAATCTCCCCACTAATATAAGATTTAAGATATTATGTGAAATGTGAGTGAAATAAACTAAAATATCTGAATTGATAATGTATTGTATGAAATTATAACTTAAGTGTTTATTAATAGTTCAGTCTAAAGGGGACAACTCCTCAATCTATTTCGTATTACTCCACTGCTTATTCAGAAGTGGAGCTAGGGCTACCACTGTGTTACAGAGCATTGGTGGGAGTTTCTTTAATGTATGATAAGGCATCATCCAATACGATGGCTTATCCGGTAACAATTCTTACCCATCACAGTCTTAGAAATCTCTATGGCAAATATACATCGACTATGCCTAGGCTTAGAGACTATCATAGGCTTTTAGAGGAGGAAGATATCACCCTAGCGAGGTGTGTCACGGTGAATTCAGCTGAGAATTTGCCAACTTCAGAAGATGGTGAACCACATCAGATTCAAGCCCTCCCACTGCGTGAGGCGGACCTGGAGTATTGGACCGATGGGTCCTGTTATCATGTAGGAGATAAATTGAGTGCTGGTCATGCAGTAGTAAAGGAAGGCTCAAGGAACTGAATTCTTTGTTGAAAAGGCTAAAGTAGTACTACAGCCTGCATCTTCACAACTTGCTGAATTTATGGGGTTAACCAAAGCGTGTTTGTTGGCGGAAGGTAAGCGAGTGACAATATATACAGACTCTGTGTATGCACACAATGTGTGTCACTTGTTTGGATCGGTGTGGAAGAACCAATACAACATTATGCTCAAATAATGAAACTGTTGCATGCTATGATGAAGCCTAAAGAAATAGTGATAGCTAAATGCGCAGCACATAAAATGGATGTGTCAAAGGTCACGTGAGAAAATAAAGCGGCTGATGAAGCTGTAAAAGGAAGGTGCTCCTAAAATGGATAAACAGTTCATCATGAGGGGCTGATAGTAGCACCTTCAGACCTGTTAGGCCTGATGATTCAGGAAGCACATGGGTTAGCTCATGTTGCATGGGGGGAAGTTAGGAGAAAGATCATAAAGGAATATGGCTTTTGGGCACCATACTTGCTTGATTGATTATGTTGTAGGCAGGTGTACTATCTGTCGGAAAAATAATTTTCAGAGGGTGTTATATTCTGACTCTGAG
Organism: Scortum barcoo; assembly: GCA_023238725.1. Lineage (NCBI taxonomy): Eukaryota > Metazoa > Chordata > Actinopteri > Centrarchiformes > Terapontidae > Scortum > Scortum barcoo. The sequence goes on along the minus strand of CM041533.1, from coordinate 28,184,193 downwards.
GGGTCCTATGCGTGAGCTAGTTGTGGATTTTGTGGATATAAAACCAGTTGAAGGTAAGAGATATATGCTAGTTGTTGTCGACAGATTTTCACGATGGCCTGAGATTTATCCAACCAAGCGGAAGGATGCTCAGTCTGTTGCCAAGTTTTTGTGTAGAGAAGTTATAAGCAGGTGGGGACTTCCAGATCGGATATCCTCGGACAATGGGAAAGAGTTTGTGGATAAAACGGTACAATTGATTTAGCAAAAACTGGGAATTAAACAGTCTATCATCCACAAAGCCAAGGGATTTGTGAAAAAATTAATGGTGTTCTGAAAAATCGCATTGTTAAAATCTGCCAAGACAGGGGTCCAAATTGGATAGCGGCACTTCCGCTGGTGCTAAAGGTGTGTCGCTCGAGTGAGTTACGTGATTTGCATATGACACCTCATGAGCTGTTCACAGGAAGACGAATGCCTTGTTTGCGTACAAGTGGAAAGGGTCCAAGTTTGGCTCTTTTGGAAGATGAAATGTGAGCGTATGTAAAAGAATATGCACATATGTTTCTGACAGGCAAAGACGGGAGGAGGTGCAAGAGAGGCTCAGTGAGCAAAAGAGGAACACAGTGCAACCTGGAGACAAGGTGTTCGTAAAGGTGTTTAGAAGGAAGTGGCATAACGAACACTGTGAAGGACCATTTGAAGTTGTTCACAGTGCTGGAACTGTGGTTCAGGTTAAAGGGTCTCCAACGTGGTATCATTTATCACATTGTGTCAAAGCACCAAGAGAAGAGGCGTCACACTCACAGAGCCAAGATGTTGGAGGCTCAAGAGAGCCAGAGGAAGAGATGCAGGGTCAAAATCCAGGAGAGGAGACTGTCCATGTTGTGGACAGTGCTGATGATCCTGTGCACATTTTTGATGATGCCAGGGAATGACTCTGCAGTTAATGGACAGGAAAGAAGATTTGGTGACATTGATTCCTAATATGTCCCAGGAACAGCAAAGCCTATTTCGGTGGAGAGTGAAGCACCAAATGTTACAAAGGGATGTGATTCCACTGCAGGTGAAGCGAGAGATTCAGTTAGACGAAGGAGTTTAAGACCAGTTTGGAAAAGGGTCAGACCAAAACGTTACGAGGACTAGGGTTGAAGTGACCTCAGGGAAGTCAGTTCAGCTCCCATGTCAGTGTAGAGGAGAAAGTAGCAGTGAAGGGAAATTTAGTGTCCATTGGGAAGGTGACTATGGCAGGGTTCTAAATTTGTCAAGTTTATCACCATTAAGAAAGTTTGTGTTACTTAACGATAAGAGAAGATTGAAGGAGATTGTAGTCTTTATGTATATAAGCCCCAGCAGGAAGATCAAGGTGATTATCTATGTTCTTTTTATGATCCCGAGTTTGAGAGTGAGGGGTCAGAGGACAGGACTCAGAGCTAGTATAGTGACTCTAGTGGTAATAGATGAAAGTAAGAGTATAGAGCGTCAAGTTGTTGAGGAAACAGGACAACTGACAACTCATCAACTCTCCAGCCGAAAGTTGAAGAAATGGAAGGGAAATCTATTCTTTCAGTGTTGAAAGTTACTGAGGGTATAAATGTGTTGCAATTAACTACAGTGGCACCTCAGGTGATTCTCACGACGCCAACTCCTGTGAAGACTGTGATTAGAGCGAAGTTAGTGAGAATGGCTCACCTTCCTTGTCAATGTGGAAGATATAATGTTGACTTACTACTTTAGCTCTGGAAACAAATAAGATTGTTAATACATCAACTCAGGCTACTATTCTAGCTATGACTTTGAAGGGGATGAAGGCTACCACAGTGAAGGTGACAACCTCTACATTTGTCACTTCTGGAAATTCTACAAGTGAGGTTGTGGTAGTGGCAACCTTTGTCAATAAAACAGGGACGACATCTTTGATACCTACGAAAGTTGTGACGCTGACACCTGGTATGACATCTTTGAAATTTAAGGAGATAGTAAAAGCTTAAAAGCTTAAAAAGCTTAGTGTTAACAGTAGTAATGGGATTTTTGAAACTAGAGAACAGATGGTGGAAGAGAATGATGCATATTCGTCTATGACAGCTGGGAGAACTATTCCAGACGTGGAGGATGAGGTTTTTGACTTTGACCGGACATCAGAAGATATGATTGACCATTACCATGCTTTACAGAAGAGAGACACTAAGTGGAAGGTATATGGATTCCTCTGTGTTACAAATTGCAGACCCATGGGCAGGTAGGAACTTATGGTTCCAACAGTTAACTCATTCCGTAAGATCAGTTAGAAAAATGCATTGTCCATGTGTGGTAAAAGTTCCAATACCAGGAATGTGGCCTTCAATTTTAGAAACAGTACCAGAACCACTAGCAGCAGAGATTAGCAATAAATGTAGTGATGGCTTTGTCAGTAAATCTGTTCAGACCTAGACATAATTGTTCTTGGTTGAGCAAGTTACCATATGTGAATCTACTTGATTGGCATGAAAATATGATGACAGTGATCCCTGATGTAATGGAAGGATGTTTATGGGAAAATCAGACTGTGACAAGTATATGATGGATTTGAGTAAGCGTAATTATGAAGCTGTCGATGACTTGTATGAAGTGACCTTTCATGTACCACATCGCAAACAGAGTAGAACTTTGATGTGCGGCACCAAATTTTGCCTGGAAATGTGACTATAGGGAATTTCAAGGATATTTGGTGGGTTTGTGGTGATAGGGCATACATATTTCTACCACATGGGTGGACAGGATGCATTTACATGGCAACGCTGAAGCTCCCATATAAGGTTCTTGCTGTTCAGGGAAAAGCACTTAATGAGGTCCAATCTAATGCTATTTCTGGGAGTAGGAAGAAAAGGGAAATAGCACAGTTTCATCTGGAGTTCTAATCATTGGAGAATAAGTCTAGGAGAGAAGTGGGGTATAGGATTATTTCCATGGTATGGTGTGACATTTTTGGCAGATCACATTGATAATATTACCTACACCCTACAAGTTTTGCAAATGAGACCATAAGAGGTTTTGAATATTTGTTGAATACTCAAAGGAGTCACAGACTGATGTTGCTGAAACATGATATGGCTCTTGATTATATTTTGGCTAAACAAGGGGGCCTATGTGTGGCTTTAAATTTAACAGGGGATGCTTGTTATACTTTGATTCCTGATAGTTCCGACAATCTGACTAGTGTCACAGATGCATTGAAGAATATAATGGATACATTTGGCCCATCGGAAGGAGCTGGATGGTCTGCAAATGCTTGGTTGCAGGAGAGATTAGGACTGGTGGGTGCGGTGTTAGTTCAGATTTTGATGGCAGTTCTTCTTTCTGTATGCTACTGTTGACCTTTTGCTATGATATTGAGATGGGTTGGAGTTGTGATGCTTGGAGATCAAGTTCAGATGCCATTACTGCATAGGACTGATACTGATGGTGATGAGAAAATGGTGATGGACGTGGGATTGGTGGAAAAATATCTGTTTTGAATATCTAATCTTTTTTATAGTCCTTAGTAACAATCAAAAAAAGGAGGGGTTTTGATGAAATGAAATAAAATACATAATAGCAGGAATAGTTATTTAGGAGTTTTTAAAGAGTGAGTGTATTGCTGTCTCTGTGTTGATAGTGAGCTCCTGCCTTAGGCAGAGGAGGAGTTCAAGTATCTCGGGGTCTTGTTCATGAGTGAGGTTAAAATGGAGTGATTGAAGGATAGATTGGTTCAGCATTAGTAGTAATGCAGGTGTTGCACCTGACTGTGGTGGTGAAGAGAGAGAGAGCTGAGATGGAAGGCAAAGCTTTCAATTTACCAGTAGATCTCCTTACCAGCCCTCACCAATGGTCATGAGCTTTGGGTAGTGACTGAAAGAATGAGATCTCGGACACAAGTGGCTAAAATGAGTTTCCTCCATAGGCTGGCTGGGTGTGTTTGTCAAAGACTGCATGCAGTCCAAATGAATATAGCAAGAAAAAATGATGATCACTCACAGGAACAATGGTTTTGGGACAGTATTGTTGAAGAAATCTCTCAAGTCCAGATTAGAGGTTTGCTGCGGTGGTGTGAGTTTATTGAAAGAATGCTGACATGCTGGGGAACTGACCGACACAGAGCTGGTGTGAGTCGGTGAGCTGACCAGTAGCATTGGTTTTAGACAATTTTTATACATGGTCATGAAGACAGTGACACAGACAGTATGTAAATGTAGGTGATCAAAAGGTTACTGACCAGGTGTGGATTGTTAGCTGGACCCTCTGCAGTTTGCCTAACAAGCAAACAGGTCAGTGGATGATGCAGTTCAGCGTTCAATACCATCATCCCAGATATCCTCCACTCCAGATTCTCCCAGCTCACTGTGCCAGCCCCCACCTGTCAATGGATCTGAAACTTCCTGACCGACAGGAGGCAGCAGGTGAGGTTGGGGAGCATCACATCCAGCACCCAGACAAGTCAGCACTGGAGCCCCCCAGGGGTGTGTGCTCTCCCCACTGCTCTTCTCCCTCTACACCAATGACTGCACCTCAGGAGACCCAAATGTTGAACTCTTAAAGTTTGCTGTGGAAACTTTCAGGTTCCTGGGTTCCACACTCTCCCAGGACCTGAAGTGGAAAGTCCAACATCGACGCCATCAGAAAGAAGGCCCAGCAGAGGATGTACTTCCTGCACCAACTCAGGAAAGTTCAACCTGCCTCAGGAGCTGCTGATCCAGTTCTGCACTGAAATTATTCAGTCTGTCCTCTGCACATCCATCACTGTGTGGTTTGGATCAGCCACCAAACAGGACAGGAACAGAAGCTACAACAGACAGTCAGGACTGCAGAAAAAAATCATCAGGTGCCAGCGCTGCCCTCCATTCAGGACTTGTACGTGTCCAGAGTTAGGAAACGGGCAGGTAACATCACTGCAGATCCATCACACCCTGGACATAACCTGTTTCACCTCCTCCCCTCCAGCAGGCGCTACAGAACTCTGTACGCCAAAACAACCAGACACAGGAGCACAGTTTCTTCCTCCTCAGGCTGTCACTCTGATGAACATTTAAAACCAGTCACAGAGTGTCAGGAACAATCCCTGAATCATAAACATCCATTGACCTCATCAATATACCATTTCTATAAACAATAAATATATATTTAAATACATACTGTATAGACTGTATATATACTGTATATGCTATACATAACAAACTATACATAAGATATTCTGTATATTCTGTACATAAGCTATCTGTTCTTAAGCTATACAAATGCATCATTGAACTCACTCTATTGCACTCCAGTAGTCACACTTTATGTTTATGTTATGTAAGTTATGATTATTTATTTCTTTTTATTTGCTTGACATTTTAAGTACGAGAGGGTACTATAAAAACCGGAGTCAAATTTCTTGTATGTGCACACATACCTGGTCAATAAAGGTGATTCTGAATCTGAAATAACAACACATAAATCAAAATGCTGTTTGTTGATTTCATTTACTTTGCCTTATGTCACTTGTATGACTGAAATGGGGCTTCTAATCTATTATAAAACTAAGCAAAAAACATTATTGATCACAAAAAAATGTTCACAGAGGAGCATTAGAAAGGATCCTAAGTGCACACCACCATAATTAAAATGGAATTTTCTGATACGCTCATCAACATTACAATACTACTATGTTTTTGTGTAATACAAGTAACTGTATATAATATACTAATTCTTACTTTAATTCTTAAATATATGTATGTTTTAGCGGTTTGACCAAGATTAGACCATAAAAGGTTGCCTATCAAACCCCACAAATGATGCATGCAATAGACATTTGAAGGTCTGTAATTAAACATTCAATATAAACAAATTCAAACACACCAGCAGATTGGTTTGTGAATATATACAATCAACAGAAAACAAGAGTGAGTTCAGTCCATGTTTTAAATTAGGTAATTTGTAACAGGGATTTCCTGCAGGACACTCTGAGTTCAGTTCAGCAACACAACAAAGGAAAGTTCCACTGTGGGATTTCCTCGTACTTCCAAACAAAATCAAAACTAGGAAGTCGTCCCAACCCAAAATCCATAACCGCCCAAGTTTTGGCACTCAAAGGTAAAGAAAGAAAATAATGAAGTAAGCAAGGGAAGGATGACAGGGCACAAGGCTAGCCAACTCATGGTGCTGGGGAAACGAGGTAATGCTGAGCTCCGGTAGTGTTACTGGTGAAATCCAGACAGCTTCTTTGGCAAATTGGAGACGGGTTGCCTCCTTGAAGTGAAAGTGCAATTGTGTATGTATAACTGTATGGCGCAAAAGAGCCGTGGAAATACTGAGGTGTGGGGATAACAAAGAGGCAGATGGGAGAAAAAGAATGAGAGAAGAAAGAAGTGGATCTAAGAATAAAGAACAAAATGTGATTGTAACTAAAAAGAACGTGTGTGTGTGGGGGGGTGTGAGAGAGAGAGAGAGAGAGAGAGAGAGACCTATGAAATAGAATGAATAACAGAGGAAAGAGAATATGAACGTGTGCAGCAATTGAAGGGTCTCATTATTTTGAAGGAGAGGAACTTCAAAGGATACATTATGCACAATACATTAGCCCAACTCAAATAGAGGTGATACACACATGCATACACACACACAATGTCACTCCAAAACGATAAAAAAACACTGAACTGATTTAGCATGTTTGATTAATGAAATAAGTCTGAACCTTTTTACTCTAAAGAATATTGAAGAGTTTACTCTATAGATATTGAAGATATTGGCATGTTTCATCATGCTGGCTTGCTGACATGACTAAATAGACTTAATTAAATGAGGAATTGTTAAAGGAAAATTATGTTATTTGTGAACATGAGCATTATTTACATATAACTGTCTATTCTGACTACAAGCTACTGTGCTATAAAGCTATTAAGCTATAAAAGTGATCATTCTGTTTTTTTCCAACTTGAGTTTTATTGTCCTGTGTAATTCATGCTTCTTGCCCCTTTAAACTTAATTAACACTAAAAAAAGGGAGCAGTGGCTTGTTCTACAAGATTAAGACCTTGGGTCTGTGTAATCGGTTGTCATGACAGTGGTGTGTATCTGCCACACGCTGACACCAACAAGGCCAAGAATGAGATGTACGGAGTTATTGACAGAAATGAGACCTTATGGCTGGAGGATGCATTTTTTGTGGCTGGGGAACTTGAGGGAAGTCCTGCCGAGATATCACCAACACATTTTGCACATTGTAAAATTTGCACATCTACTGCCAACAGTATTATCTCTGTTCTATTGTATATTATCTGCTTAGTTATATATTTTAGTTGTATAAAATGTGTTTTAGGTTTACATTTTATCTTATTATTTCACTTTATTACTTATTTGTGTTTTATATCTATCTATTTATTTATTTATTTTGCTTGTTTGGTGTTTTTTCTAAATATTTTTGACCATTGTTATAGGGAGCTTGTGAATTTCATTGCCAGTGACCACACCATGTAATTGTTATGACAATAGTCTAAAAGTCTTGAATACTGAATCTTGACTAGGCTTGCCTTGACCAACAACCATGAGACCAGATGACCCACCTCGACATGGAGTGCTGTCTGGTGTGCCAGCTTCAACCACCCAGGGGCGATTGGTGACACAAGTCAGCAGGGACAGGATAAGAATTTATAACTGTATAAGTAAATGGTTTTATCACTTCACAAACATGATCATTATTGTTAGCGGTGTACATTTTAGACTGTAGGAAGTTGAGACAAACTGTCATAGCTAGATACCTTCCTAATTGTTACTGAAAACTGTAGAAGGCACAATGATGAATTTAAAGACAAGTTTGAGTCTCCCTCCAAGATGTCTTCATTCATAAATTAAACTGTCTGTTCAGACATCCAATTCTTTATGCTCTCTCCACAGGTCAGACATGCTGTGTCAGTACGCTGTCATGACCTATCTTCGCTGCAGTATGTTAAAAAAAAAAGTATTATTTAATATGTGTAGCTGGTGTAAATGTAGCCTCATTTTTTTCTACAGTACAGCTTCCCCGGGAGCTGTGACATGCTAGCTCCATTTGTTATATTTAACTCTCTTGTGACAGTTGGCATTAACATGCTATAAGCTCACAACAGAAAACAATGTGTAATTAATGCTATTTACATTCAACAAATTGTAGCAGATAATTGACATAATGCTCAAAAATTTAATTGCATATAAAACATGGTTGAGTCAGCTATTCTATGTCACAAAATTTGAAAATGTCTCTGTGTTGTTACTGTCTGTCATTTTAGAGCTAACAGTACCATTCATAATGCAATGCATGATTTAACTAATTTTTCATTCAAATGTGAACTATACAGCACTGAAGTAGGAATACTCTGAGGGCTGTCAAGTAGATGTCATTTTGAACAGTAATTGTAGATCTTTCTGAATAAGAGGCGAGGAGCAGACAGTCTTTTTCATGCATATTCAATCAGCTTAAAAAGGGTGTGTGTGTGTGTGCACATGTTTCTGTGTGTGTAAGGGGAGTGTTGTGCGCTGGTAGGAGCTTGCTGAGCCAGCCTGGTTATTGGCAAAATGTTAATAATTAAGAATAAACAAAAAGGTTCCTAAAATAATCAAATAAAAATGTTACAGAGCACCATCCTGTTACCAAACAGTCTCAATGTGGTTTACTTATAAGTATCAATATTCAGTGGTTATTTACACCTATAGAGTGAACAGGTTGAATTGAAAAACAGGTTGAAAAGAAGAGGCACATTTCCTACATATTTCTAGAAAGGCAGCTCGGCTATGCCAATAGGCTTTCTGTAAACCCTGAGTGTTTGTGAGGTGTGGATATGTTCATGAGCGTTAGTGAAGGAAGAAAAAGGGGGAATCGCATGCAGGCAGACCCAGAAACTTAGCAACTCCTGGAAACAGTGAGCATCTACTTCACCGCACAGTAGCAGGGCATATGAAGTGGTTTTTGTCAGGCTTTGTGCTGGTCCTTAGTGTGCGTGAACACAATGTGCAAAACACAATAACAGCAATAAACAGCAGTACCATTAATTATTCTGTGGTAATTACCTAGTAATTAAAAAATACAGAATTGCAATAAAACTATCAGATGTACAGTCTTTGCCCAGACATAAACCTCTTACTTGGAGTTGTTGGTGTGATACTAAGTGAACAGTGATGGAGAAGTTCTCTTCCCTCCTCAGGCAATAACAGCGCACTGGTTTCCTAGGTGGAAAAAAGTAGCAGAGACGACTCTGTACAGAAAAACAAGATGTCCTCTGTCCTCAACAAACGTATTCATCCTTCTGCAGGCGGGGAGTGAGATCATCTGATGCGTAGCTGACTCCTTAGGATCTGACAAAATAGTCTGTTTACTTGACCTGTGAGTTAAAGACTTGTGGCCTTGTTTAAAATATTCTTGTAGACTGGCATGCCCTTCGCTGCAGTGGAGGGACTCAGAGACCCATGTTAATGGCCAAACACTCCATTTCAGTTAGGGTTGTCAGAATGTAGAGCTAATTAAGTCTTATTTCAACAAATAAGCACCTTTATTTTAGCACTATGTGTGCTCTGTGTATACAGAAATGTGCATAATATTTACAAAGATATATTATTATATTCTATTTGATAAATGTTAATGATTGTGAAATGGTGCTTGCAGAAGTGTGATTTACAATCCCGCATTTTGCAATAGATGGATATTAATGGGCAAATGTTAAATCCATATTGAAACTTAAAGAGCAACTTGCAAACTTGTAAAAAAGGGGAGAGCGGTCAGATTGAACAATAGAAATGAATGGATCTGAAGCAAATTTTGACACTGAATAAGTTGTAAATATTTATTCAATACGCGTATGACGGACAACAGTCTTATAATTATGAGCCTGTGAGGCATCCAAGAGAGCAGGAATAGATCAGGATCAGGAGGAACAACGGTCACAGAAGAGAAAATGAGTTGAGGTGTGAAACGTTGGTGGACAGGTGTCTTGGTGAGAGACTAGTGTTAGCTAATGATAGTTAATGCTGTGTTCACATCACAACAACACTGTAAAGTTTGGTATCACGTATCAGATATAAGAACACTAGTTTTACTTTTAGAAATCAGAATGTTTAGGGCAGAAATAATCTATCACTCTGTTGAGTTCTTTCAATTATCCGATTTTCTCATACAATAAAGTTTATTATTAATTAATTAATATAATGGACATACTGATTCTGAGTGTTCAGCAGATTTTTTAACCTATAAGTCACTGACTTTCAATCATGTACTTGATCTTTAATGTTGACTTTACCTATTTGAATAAGGGTAATAATAGTAAATAGTACAGCTAAGTACAGTATTTCTGTAGATAAATAGCAAAGTGGAGACAATATAAAAACAATCTGAATATTTTTTTGTTTTTCTATTACATGTTGCCCATATTGAGATCATTACTATCTCTAACGCACTGTTTGATGCCAATAAAAAAGACTTACAACATTAGTATTGCACCCTTATGCCCAAGCAATACCTCTACCCAGTGTACAGGCAGGTTGTTTGCTGGGCCTATGGCATTCTAGGCAGGCACATCAGGAAGCCCTTACCTTCATGTGTTGTGTCTTGCCATCAGAAGACAGTTTCCAGAGGAAGGAGGGATTTACAAAGGTTTTGAATGGCCTCATTTGGGTGACAGTCAATAAAAAATCATCATCACAATCATCACATTGTCTTACTGTGTAAAAACTTTATAGGAGTACTTTATGGGTATAATACAAATAATTAAATCGTAAAACTTAAGTAAATGTACACAAGTCAGCAGCAAAACAAACTTCAAGTATTAAAATATTAGTTTGGTACCTCTGACGTATTATTATATATGAAATCATTAGATTATGTATACTGAAGTATCAGTGTTTGAAGTACTTTATAAACAGTTAGCTGGTTAAAAAGGTCAAAATGCTCTCTTGCAACAATGAGCATACCTTTTTTAAAAAACAAAAGAACAGTCACTCGAACCACATCTGTGCTTGTCTCACACATGTCCTGTGTCATATCATGAGTTGTGTGCAAGATAGAGGCTAACTGCCTCATCCTTGTTGATCCTCTGGCAGGCTCTGGAAATGGGAGCAGGTGTAGTGGGAGATAAGACAGTGCTGGTCTCTCGTAGAGCCTGTGGTGATCTGAAGTATCTCTCTCTCTGTAACTCCATTAGGGCCAATGCATATGCTGGGGAAACAAATGTTTACATCACATTCAGTGACATTATAGTTGACGATGACTGAAACTACTAACTGTATGATGGCTTCTCCTTAATAGGACGGACTAACCAGCCACCTTTGCAGAACCTTTGGTAGCGAACCATATAGCACACCTCACCGTCACTGGTTTGAGCAACTTCTCTGTTGCCATTGCAGTTGAAAACCAGGGCTGCCAAGAGAAGCAGTTAAGTTGTACATATGTAAATAAACCCAAAATTTAATCCAAAATTTGAGACAAAATATAAAACACTGATAAAAAACAATTGTTTTTCTGGTATAGTGAGGTAACACTGCCATCCTGTAACTAAAAAGCACCATTAGCCGTTGACAGGACAACATATTCAAATAGAATAAATACCTTTGTTCCCTGTTCATTAGATACATCAAGCAACTAATGCAGTCTACTACAACAGGCACACAATGAATTCTATCATCATGAAGGTTAAAATGTGTTTTGTTTCAGGAGGCAAGGATGAGGGAGTGAAATGCCTCCAGTGAGAAGGTCTGATGGTGTGGTGACTGCTGGATATCCTTCCCCAGTAGCAACACTCTCCAGTTTGATTGCTACAGCTGATCCTGCATAAACACATATTTTGTTTTGATGTTACTAGTATGGTCTACACATGCATTTATTACATACACTGATAAGGCATGAGTGTATGAATAACATCAGGTATGATGTGTATTTGTTCAGGTTTTTACTCTTTATCTTGAAAAAGGCAGTTGGGCTGAAACACCAGATATAAAATACAAAAATTTATACACGATGGAGCTAGAGAATTTAACACTTTTCAGTACAATTTTTGTTGTGGTACATCAATGACACAAATTGTTTTTACCACACTCACCACACTGGTTATACAGTGGCTTGCAAAAGTATTCATACCCCTTTAAACTTTTCCACATTTTGTCATGTTACGACCACAAACATAAATATATTTTATTGGAATTTCATGTTAAAGACCAACAAAAGTGGCATACAATTGTGAAGTAGAAAGAAAATTATACAAAATTTTAATTTTTTTTACAAATACAAAACTGAAAAGTGCGGTGTCCAAAAGTATTCAGCCCCCTTTTCTCTGAGTGCAACTAATTGCCTTCAGAAGTTGCCTGATGATTGCTGAATGATCGAATGTTGACCTAATGACTAAATAGAGTCCACCTGTGTGTAATCTAATCTCAGTACAAATACAGCTGTTCTATGATGGCCTCAGAGGTTTGTTAAGAGAATATTGGGGAGCAAACAGCATCATGAAGTCCAAAGAACACACCAGACAGGTCAGGGATAAAGTTGTGGAGAAGTTTAAAGCAGGGTTAGGCTATAAAAAAGATTTCCCAAGCAAGCTTTGAACATCTCACGGAGCACACTGTTCAATCCATCATCCGGAAATGGAGAAGAGAGTATGGCACAACTTCAAACCTACCAAGACACAGCCGTCCACCTAAACTTACAGGCCGAACAAGGAGAGCACTGATCAGAGATGCATGTATATGCATATGCATGTATGAGTCTATAAGACCATCTGAGCACAGGGTGCAGATTGGAGATGATAAACGTTTCATGAGAAAGTTTCTTCTTGGAGTGAGGTAAGTCCTATGGACATAATTGAAGTGGATCTGTTAATGGTCTGGGTTTTTAGAAGCATAGACAATTGAAGACCAAATCTTTTCCCAGTTCAGTGAATCACCTCAGATATAGTGCTCCAGTTCTTGACCATACACATATAATAGGGAGGGTTTTATGAGAGGCATCCCGGATAAGTGAATATATTCGGGAGACCAAACCTCTTTTTCGTCCTCTATTGTACAGAATGGAGTGCAAAGGGTGAGTAGTAAGAGGAGAACTCCATGGCACTCCATATGCTTTAATAGATGATCGTAGTTGAAAGTAAAGAAACAGTGATGATCCTGGCAAATGGTAAGACAGTCTCAGATCATTAAAGTCACAAAGCCCATTTTCGTTATATACATCAGCTAAAACATGGACACCCCTAGAACTCCAGTCTGAGGATGAGAATGGGAGTCCCCCAGTGAGTAGGGAATAGTTGTTAAAGAGTGGGCTATTCAGGTTCCATTTACGTGTATTTTTAGATTCCTTCTCAGCAATGACCCATGTTGATAAGAGGAAACTCATTATGGGACCAAGCCGCAGCGGTGTAGTGACTTAGAATGTATATAACTAACTTCCGTCCGTGTTCTGTTCCTCTCGGTGAACTTGCAGAGAAACAAGTTCAAGGTCAAGTTACCTCGTGGGACCGGCTCATTGCAGAGAAACAAGCACAGAGTTCCCACTGATTCTCCTTCTTTGGTGAATGGTATTTTTATGTATATTTTTCCAGCTTTACTGAGGGCTAGTGCAAGACCACCATAATGCTGAAGGTTGACATTTGCTTCATTGACTACAGCATCTACAGAAAAAAGGTGAGGCCGGCCTGCCCATACACAGACTTCCATGTTGTTTCTGAGTTGAATGACAAGCCTCTTTTCTTGATGGTGTGTGCATGATGATGTCAAGGAGGGTTCCTCTGGTTTTTCGGAGTTGGCCCTGGGTTCTCCAGCCTGTGTCTCCAAAATTTGTCTTTGTCCTCCTGGATGGATGACTTTGACTCCTGGATTGATTGATCTGTGTTGTTTTCAAGGGAATCAACCTGAAAAATTTCATTAAGTAAGATTCCTCATTTCATAGTGCTTTCCTTTGTCTTTGGGTCTTTGTCTAACTTCTCAACAGAAACTTCTTTTAATGTATTATCGAACTTTTGGTGCTATTTCTGTTAACAGTACAGTACAGATAGAATAGTACCTTTTTGGCAGAGCCTCTGAAGGGAAAGGACTTTCAGATTAATGTTATGTATCTCCCTCTCTTTGTCTGATGCCATTACTTCCATTTTTCTTCTTCCACTCTGAAATTCTTCATAACAAAGTGATACATAGACATTGAAACACTCACTTCAAATTGAGATGGCTATGCAGAGAAATTACAAACCAAGAAATAGATTCCAAGAGGTCTAAGAGACACATCATGACATATGATCCACAGATAATTCTGTAATCATATAATTACAACTTCAAATGTCTAATAAACTGAGACCACAGCCAGTTATGTAAGGATGCATAGTGCCCAATTTTATTAAAATGACTCCCTTTTTCTAATACTAGCAAAGAGATAGCAATGTGAGCAGGATAAATATTGTTTCTTTCCACTACTCATTAATGCCCAGAGATACTGTAATATAGTACACTATACATCAGACATATGGACAGGTGGGAGTTTGCAAAAAGGGAATACAAGGGTCAAATTCTTTATGTAAATACTTGTTATGATTTCCAGGGGGAGGGGGAGACCATGTACAGTAGTGCATATGTTACGGGCCCCGGGCTGGGTGGCCACAATAACAAAGATGACTGTGAAATAAAAGTAGAGTCTCAGAGCAAGAAACACATGAGCACTCGCATTTTTCTCCAGGTTGTGTCTGTTTAAATCCTTTTAACTCATTTACAAGTTTACATCCAGTGTATTCATTGTCTATCATACCGAGAGTTACAAAAAAAAATAAAATACATAAGATGCATCTGCATCACTACAGCTGGGACTTAGCACCTTTGAATGTATATGAGTTTTCTTTAGCTTATTGTTTACAACAATAGTAATAATAATAATACAATAATAATAACAATAACAAAGGAATAAATCTACTACCTTCATTCTGATATCAAACATTACAGTACTTCCAACATTTATTAAACTCATACTGCATTCTGCGTTCTCAAAACACTCAAGTGCATATCAGGAGGCTTTCAAAATTAAGTGGAGCAATATACATGAAACATGTGAGCCTCTTACAAAAGGTTACAATAAAATTAACGGCGGAAATCTTGCGATAATGACGCGAAATAACGCGAGATTACTCGCGACGTACGGCTAGTCGCTAATACCTGTCTCGAATTAACTTTTACAGACCGGCTGTGAAACTACCCAAATCATCACATCATCATCATTAGCTTGTACAGTGGATATACTAAACTCAGTGCTTACAATTGCATTCATTTGAAACAGATACTGACCTGTGAAATAAAAGTAGAGTCTCAGAGCAAAAAACACATGAGCACTCGCATTTTTCTCCAGGTTGTGTCTGACAGGAACAGGAAGTTGGTCCGCAATAGACAACCGGGGAGGGCCGCCTGCAGTGCCACAGGTTCCGCTTGCCGTTTTATTCCTTACTCTCCCTTATTTACACAGGACTACATTTCCCAAATATGAAATAATAATTTTGTTCAATAATAAAGTACCTCTGCACTGTTAAAGTGGCAACATAACAAGATCTGGCCTATTTCTTTAATAACAAATGTGGTTGCACACATTTAGGGTGCACCACACGCTCCCCAACAACAAAAGTGGCTTCTGACACTTGACTTAAATAACTCAAAACTCTCATAAACCACAAGTCTCTGATTTAATGTCTCTGGAATGTCTTCCTCACGTGTCTTCTCATCTCAAAAGCAGGGGACTACATATGGGAGAGGTAGGTAAGGGTTTAGTGTAGGCGAGGGGAAAAGGGGTTGGGGATAAGGTGAAGGGTAATACAGAAAAGGATATGGTGCAGGTTGTGCATTGACTGCATTCACAGTGGGATGAGGCTGGTAGGCTGGCTGACCCAGGGATGGATAAGTGAAGATCATATTTGGTCGTCTCTGCCTGGTGAACTGCCTCAAACGGGGTGGTGACTCAGGGTGGGGATCCTGCTCTGGATCGGAACCGGGTGCCAGCTCAGCGTTGGACTCTGAAATGTGTACTTCCTGAGGTATTTCACGATCGTCTCCTGTTTGAGGTAGGTCCCTGTCTTGCTCATTGTCGGGGTTTACCGCGTGTTCTTCTTCTGCATCAATTCCTCCTTCTTGCTCAGACTGAGTGTGTAGACTGTGCGTCTGCTGTGCTCGACTTGGTCCAGGTCTAGTTTGTGACTCACTGCAAACTTGTTCAGAGGGGTACTGGCTCCCAACTTGTGGATGTCGCACTAGCACACGGAACCGATATGGAGGCGCATCTTCTTCTGAGTCACTTGTGTCGGGACTTGGTGACTGTTCTGGTGTTTTTGGTCTTTCTGTGGATGTTTTGTTCATCTTTGGCAAATTGGCAGTAGGACTTTTGGCTATGTCCACTGGTAAGTCGTTAACCTGTAACAACAGGTTCCGGTGCAGTGTGCACCTTTAGAACTGGACTGCTGACTGTTTTCACTTGCAATCCGATATGCCTCTATCATTTTCTCTTTCCATTTCTCTGCATATCCCTGGGGTGTTTCAGCACCTTCTCCTGCCACAAGGCCAAAGAGAAGATCTACCGGGAGGTGAGGATGTCTGCCGTACAACAGGTAATACAGGGAAAAGCCTGTGGCCTCGTGCTTGCTTGTGCAATTGTAAGCGTGGATAACATGGGGCAAATGGTCCTTCCAATTCTGCTTCTCTTTCTCCCCCAATGTGCGAAGCATTTGCAACAAAGTGCGGTTCAGTCTTTCAGCCGCGTTAAATTGTGGGTGATAGGGCGAGGTCCTGGAGTGGCCCACACCTGCAAGCTCTCTCAGGGACTTGAACAGTTGATTTTCAAATTCCCTACCCTGGTCATGGTGGAGCTTGGAGGGGTATCCAAACCTGGGAATGAGATCTTTGAAAAGACAATCTGCTGCTGTTTTGGCCGCCTTGTTCTTGGTGGGGTAAGCTTGTGCAAATCTGGTGAAGTGGTCCACCACAACCAAAATGTACTCAACCACCACCACCTTTGCAAGTCTCCAAGTGTAGGAAATCAATGCAGACAAGCTCGAGTGGGGAGTTGGATGAAATGCCGCTCATGGGTGCCCTCTCATGTGTTGCAGGCTTTTTCTGCTTGATACACAGGCACCTACTAGTAACATACTCCTCGATCTCTCGTTTCATGAAAGGCCAGTAGAACCGCCCTCGGGCCAAACCCAGGACTTTCTCCACGCCAACATGGCCCATGTTGTTATGAAGGTGTAAATGAACTGTCTGTCTATAAACAGCAGGTAAGACTAGCTCTTTCCGTTCCGTGGTCTTTCTGTAGAGAAGGCCATCCTCTATGTGTAACCGACCCCACTCTTTTAAAAGTCTTTTTGTGTTTGTATCGGCTTTACCTCTGTCATCTTCCGTCGGTGTAATGTCATTCTCTTTCATTTCCAGGATTTTCCCAATAGCTGGATCTGCTCTCTGTTCTTGGACCAATTTGTCATGACTGATGGTCTGCAGAGGCTCTCTGAGAGGCTGACTTGGTGAGGCTAAACTGAGAGCCGCTACGCAAGGTACATCTCCCTGCTTAGCCCTTCTGCTCCCTTCCCATATTGCACCGATTGCTTCTTCTGACTGTTCCTCTGAGCACTCTTCCATGAGGGCGTCAATGTCAAGTGGACAGCGAGACAGCACATCAGCGTCAATGTTAACTTTTCCTGGGCGGTACTTTATGTCAAAATGGAAGTCTGCGAGTTGCCCCACCCAACGATATCCAACTGCGTTGAGCTTCGCTGTACTTAGGACATACGTCAGGGGATTATTGTCCGTGAAGATGGTGAAATGCGGGGCATAGAAAAGGTAATCCTGGAACTTGTCACAGACTGCCCACTTGAGAGCTAAAAACTCTAATTTCCCGCTGTGCAAGTGGTAGTTCTGTTTGGCCGGTGTTAACGTGTGCGTGACCCATACCCTATCACTCTCACCTTGTTATCCTGTCTCTGATAGAGGACTGCCCCGAGGCCTTTCTGGGAGGCGTCGGTGTGGAGTATGAAGGGGCGTGTAAAGTCTGGGTAGGCTAACACTGGTGGCTGGGTTAGCATGTCAATTAGGTGTTCAAGAGTCTCTTGGTGTTCACTGTTCCATTGTACCAGAGCGCGAGAAGACTGCTGGGGATACTTTGCTCTGCCTCTGGTCGGTTTGGATTGAGTATCGGACTTTGCTTGGAGCAAATCATACAGTGGTTTTGCAATACGCAGGAAATCCTGTATATATGTCCGATAATAGCCCAGAAACCCCAGGAGCTGTCTGACGTCTTCAACTGTTTGGGGTCTCTTGTGCTTGAGTGCCTGCACTGCCTCAATGTCCTTAGGGTCCACTCTCACTCCATCTGCTGACACTAAGCGACCAACATATCGGACCTCTTTGCAGGAACAGTTCGCACTTCTCTGGTTTTAACTTCACTCCATGGTGCTGTAAGGCTTGGAGGACCTTATGCAACACTTGGATATGTTCTTCAAGTGATTTTGAAAAACACAGCACATCATCTAAATAGGGAATGCAGCACTCATCACGGAGCATGTCGAGCATTTCCTCCATGCTCCGTTGAAAGGCTGCCGGAGCATTTGACAGTCCGAAAGGTATTCTTACCCACTCGTAGAGCCCCCACGGAGTTGTGAATGCGGTAAGGTACCTCGATCCTTCTGCAATGAAGCCTTGGTGGTAGACTTTGCCCTGATCCAGGATCGAAAACCAGCTGTAGCCTCCGAGTGAGTCTGTGAGGTCCTGTATTCGGGGGAGTGGGTGTCTGTCTGGTACGGTTTTGTTGTTTAAAAGGCGATAATCAATACACAGGCGTAAAGATCCGTCCTTCTTCCTCACACAGATGACAGGGGCTGCATAGGGTGACTGAGACTTAACAACCCACCCTTTAACTAGCAGTTCTTGGATGTACTCTTTTACTTCCCTGTAGAGGGGTTTTGGGATGGACGCGTAAGCCTTCTGGACGGGTGTGTCGTCTTTGAGTCTAATCTACATTTGCAGTGAGGGGATACACCCTATGTCGCTACTATCACGGGAGAATGCCTTACACTCTTCAATAAGCACCTTCTCTACTGCCTTTTGCTGCTCTGGGCTGAGGTGGCTAAGATCTACTGGCGGCAACCAGGACTCAACAGGAGAGTCGGGAGAAGGGGTGACATTGCTTACCTCCGCTGTGGTTACTGTGACTGGCGCGGACTGAGTGCGGGGTGGCTCTGGCTTGTCTGTTTCAATTACTTTAGTGACATGTTGGATGGTGCCCAGAACTGTTCGTTTTGGTAGAAGTATCTCGTGGTTGGAGTGGTTGGATATGGGAATCTTCACATATGGCCTCTGCATGTTGTTGACCTCTAAGAGTCCTTCTCCTACACTTAGATGTCTCAAGGCAATGTTCCCTTCTGCTGGTTCATACAGTACAAGGTGGTCGGAGGTGTCAAAATTCTGGGGCACCCTACACCATACTTGAACTACTTTACCCGCTGGGATAGTTACATTGTCCCTGACAATTCTTACCGTGGCGGGGTCACAGTCTGTTTTCTGTGGCACCTGAATGAAACTGACCATGGCCACCACTTCCTCATCCATCCCGAAAGCTCTGCGTAGGAGGCTGTACAGGACGGCACTGGCTTCTTCATCTGACTCTTGTCTTTGGATAATAGCTCCAAGCACATTAGCTCCTACTAATGGTTGGGGGAGTGACAGTTTACTGACTAGAAATGGGGCTTGCACTGTGAGATTGGGATTGTCATGACCAGCGAGGGTGACTGTGAGTTCAACCCACCCATCATAAGGGACTGTTTGGCCATTAACTGCATAAACTTCAAGTTCCTCGTCTAGCAGCTCGTGTAATGGTCTCACTGGGTAATGGGGAATGTGTTTCTTGGTCCACTGTCTGTCTACTATGCTCACTTGTGAACCAGAGTCAAATAACACCGTTACTGGGTAGCCACTAATCAAACATTTCAGAGTACTTTTCTTACCAACCAGGGGAACTTTGTTGCTTGTAGGGCTTTGACATGGGGATGTGCAGGGTTGTCCCTTGCTGCGTTTAGACTGCTTTCCTGACTGCTTACTGTGTCTGTGTCTGGTGTGCTGCCTGGCAGGTTGTGCAGGGGTAGGCTTTACTGGCTGGGACTGGGGCTCTGTGCCGGTCCCTGGCTGTCCCTCGACAGAGACCGGTTCCAGTTTCCCTGAAACTTGGGCCGCTCTAAGCATCCTACCGCTCTGTGTCCTGACTTGCCACACACGAAGCAATGGCTGCAGTCATGCAAGTTCTGATCAGTGCACTTTTGACATAGGAATGTTTTCTTCAGAGGGGTGGTGGATTGGCTTGGAGGTTGGGGGAGGTGACTGGGTGGCAGTTGAGGGGAATGGTGTACATTGGTATAGGGTGGGGCCTGGGTTGGTGGTGGGAAAAAGTGACGGGGGTTTGTGGTTTTCTGTTCCATTAAACTGGCCACCATGTTGGTTAGAGTTTCCACTTGTGCTGCAAGCTGTTTGATTGTCTGGGAGTCTTGTTGTTCTTTGGCGGCCTTTGTTTCCATTGTTTCAGTTACAGCGCTCTGGACTTGTATTAGCTTTTGGCGAGGGGCTTGGCCTAATCTCCGCTGGTGTTCTTTCTCATCACTGATTATTTTTGTGACTTCTCTTAGTATCTCTTCATCAGTGACATTGCTGTTCAGGGTGAAGGGTCTTAATCTTTGTCGCAAGTCTGCATGCTTGACTTCCAAGCCTTGGTAGATGGTGTGGAGAAAGATTTCCTGTATAGTCCTGGGATCATAAGATATGTCGGTATTTTCCTGCTTTGACTGAAAGATGAGTTTTTGTTTGAGTCCAATCATGCGGTACAAAAACTGCTGGGGTGACTCTTGCTCGGTTTGCCTGGCGCACATTAACTCCTGAAACATCTCAGTGGTGGCCTTCTCTCCCAGATGAGATCTGATGAAGCCCTGAAGTTCGGCGAGAGACAGTTCTTCTTTGAGCATGAGCATGTCTCTGAAGGTGCCAGGTTTTACTACTCTCAGTATGCCTCTAACAATTTCTGCTTCCGCAAATCCTTCTCTTAATCCCTCATTAATCTGGTGAGACTGTTATAGCTTATGTCAGAGCTATTGTCTCCAATTTGTCCTCCAAACACTCTGAATTCTCTACGAGGTAGATAGGAAAGGTCCTTTAAGGTTACAGGCCTCTCTGGGCTGAGTGGTGCCCTAGACCTTGAGCATGAGTAACCTTGACAGCTGGGTGCGGTTGCAGGTTGGGATGCTGTAGCTTCACGCTGTCTTAGTCCCTCAATCAGTTCCTCATACACTTTCCTTAACTCCTCTATTGGCTGTTTTATAGTGTTTGCTTTTACGTTAATGTGTGTGTTTGGTGAGGCATCAGACAATAATGGGGGGTCTGATGGGGTGTCAGATGGATGGAGATTGGGCATGGTAGATGTTGTATCTTTAGCTGGCTCACTATTTGATGGCTCAGTGTAGTCACTTTCCTGAATAACCTGACTCATTAGGTCGTTCAACATAAGCAACGCACTCATGCCCTCATCCTCGAGCTGTAGCAGCGTGTTCGACTGAATGTAAGTAATGACATAATCCATGCAGCCCTCTTCGTCATTCTGGCTGAGCTGTGTTGGGTCATCATTGTCTCTGGCCAGATTCTTGGCTAGCTCGAAGAGGTGTGGGCTGGAGAGTGTAAACAAACGCTTTCTGATACTCCATGCCAGCTCCTTCCATGCACTCAACATGTTGTCTGTGTATTTTGTGTCCTTGTGTGGCGTGTTGTAGTTCTGTAGTGACTTTTTTTTTTCTTTCAGCAGTGCAGTTCCCCGTGAAGGCGAGGAATCCTTTTCTACCTTGATCCCCCCTCCTTAGACACCCACTGGCTGACTTGGCTGAGGCAGTGGTCTGGTCACCGTCGTGGTTCTAGTATCACTGGATCTGCCCCTCCACGTCTGTAGAGGAGAGATCCCGGACGAGCCCCCAAAGTTTGTTACGGGCCCTGGGCTGGGTGGCCACGATAACAAAGATGACTGTGAAATAAAAGTAGAGTCTCAGAGCAAGAAACACATGAGCACTCGCATTTTTCTCCAGGTTGTGTCTGTTTAAATCCTTTTAACTCATTTACAAGTTTACATCCAGTGCATTCATTGTCTATCATACCGAGAGTTACAAAAAAAAATAAAATACATAAGATGCATCTGCATCACTCCAGCTGGGACTTAGCACCTTTGAATGTATATGAGTTTTCTTTAGCTTATTGTTTACAACAATAGTAATAATAATAATAATACAATAATAATAATAACAATAACAAAATAAATCTACTACCTTCATTCCACCAATGACGCGAAATAACACGAGATTACTCGCGACGCGGCTAGCCGCTAATACTTGTCTCGAATTAACTTTTACAGACCGGCTGTGAAACTACCCAAATCATCACATCATCATCATTAGCTTGTACAGTGGATATACTAAACTCAGTGCTTACAATTGCATTCATTTGAAACAGATACTGACCTGTGAAATAAAAGTAGAGTCTCAGAGCAAAAAACACATGAGCACTCGCATTTTTCTCCAGGTTGTGTCTGACAGGAACAGGAAGTTGGTCCGCAATAGACAACCGGGGAGGGCCGCATTGCAGTGCAGCCGGGCAGGTGCCACAGGTTCCGCTTGCCGTTTTATTCCTTACTCTCCCTTATTTACACAGGACTACATTTCCCAAATATGAAATAATAATTTTGTTCATTAATAAAGTACCTCTGCACTGTTAAAGTGGCAACATAACAAGATCTGGCCTATTTCTTTAATAACAAATGTGGTTGCACACATTTACGGTGCACCACACATACAAATTATTTTTTGTGACAGTAGGTGCTCAAAATTTAGCCCATCATACACTAAATTACCTGACTAATGGAAGTTACATACCTTTCTTTCGAAAAACTCTTTCTGAGTCTTCATACTCCTTCAGCAGAGCAGTGTGGGTTTCTTGATACCTTACAACAAAATCATCCAGCCTGGTGAGCCTGCTTGACCTGAAATGAATATGTTTCAGATCCCATTGGCTCTTTTCCATGATGCCTTGCGTCTTGTTTTCCTGTGTTATGTTCTGAAAATGTAATTATGAAGACATACAGATTTGTCAGTAACATAAGTTTTAACTCAAACTGAATAAAAACATAATTTGAATTAATTACTTATATACTTTATTATAACAATAAACTTAGTAAACTTCCCATACTTGTCTTTTTGTGTTTTTCAGGACATTATATTTCTTTGTGCGGTCCTCATATGCTTTTCCTGTGCTATGTCATCTAAGATCACCTTTGCATTTAAAGAAATTATGCTTTGTGTTTTTACTTACAAAAAAAGAATTGAG
The DNA here is from genome assembly GCA_023238725.1 of Scortum barcoo. Lineage (NCBI taxonomy): Eukaryota > Metazoa > Chordata > Actinopteri > Centrarchiformes > Terapontidae > Scortum > Scortum barcoo. Next base: position 28,160,860 of record CM041533.1, on the reverse strand, counting down.
GCAATTGTTTTTCAAATGAGAAATAAAATATCTTAATTAAATGTCACTAACCCAGCATTATGGCAGTCCACAATCCAGCATAGGGAAGAAGGTATTTATTCATGTGAACCATAATGTTATGGTTCGCTTTATGCCCTGTTGTTGCCTTGTGTTTCTTGTACCCCTTGTGTTTTCTTGGTCTGGTGTTGCTTTTGTTATCTTGTCTTGTGGTTATTGTGTTCAGGGTCTTCCTTGTGTTTTTCGTGTTACCTTGTGTCCTTCTAGTCTCTCGTTCCGTGTCCTGTGTCAGTTGTTTCTTATCTCCTGTTTTGCTCACTTCCTGTTTTATTTTGTATTCCCTCCTCCCCTCACATGTCTACCACTTGACTTCCTGTCCTTGTGTGTTTCCCTTCCTCTGATTATTCTGCTCCTCCCTTATTAGTTTCACCTGTCCCGTTATGGCCTTTTTCCACTAGTACCTACTCAGCTCGGCTCGACTTCGACTTCGACTCAGTTTCAGTCGTTTTCCATTACAATAGACCACCTCAGCGTGGGTGGGGTCGTCAAGTAGGCAACGCGGCCGAAACTCCAGCGACATCATTTGTTATGCGACACAAACACGAGCAACGACGGAGCAATGGAGGCCACCAGACAAAGTAATGTCTGCACCTCGTCATTGCCCCGCTGGGTTGATTTCTGTGCAGCCATCTCTGATTGTGTTCGTTGTTGTTATTGCATTTCAAAAATGGCGCGGTTGACTCTTATGAACGAGTCGCTCTCCCGACACGCATCTAGTGACGTCAGGCCCTGGCCAATCAGTGGCCTGCCGTCTGCCGACGTCACATTTTCGGCTCGACTCAGCTCGCTTGGAACCCCGGCTGAGTAGGTACTACAAAATGAAAGTACCTGGTACCAGGTACTAAAAAGCGTAATGGAAACGCGCCATTACCTGAAACCGAGGCAAGGCAGGTCGAGTCGAGTCGAGCCGAGTAGGTACTAGTGGAAAAGGGTGCCATTAGTCTCCTCACCTGTTTCCACTTCCCTGTCCTCCACAGTGTATATATACCGATCCCTTTCCTTTGTTTGTCCACATCCTCTGTGGTTACCACTCAGTCACCCATAATAAAATTTGTATTAAAAAATGTTTTGAATAATTATATGATGATTAAACTTTCACATTTTGACCTTGTTCATGTCCCAGTCCTAAACAACAGACCAAAAATTTATCAATTGTGTTGTTTATCTCATATTTAAGTTGTTTTGTATGATAACATCTGGCAAATAGATGTACAATGTTTTGACAAAAAGATAAACTGCATTTACCTGTAAGTCCTCTGCATCAATGTGGGGGCAATGTCATCCAGCTGGACCCCTTTATTTTGTAGCCATGACTGCAGGTTGTTGAAATGTTTCTCAACATTCCTCCCACTGCATGGACTTGAAAACACAACTGCTGAACTTTGTACCATGCCAAGATCTTCCTAAGTACTCGCACTTGTGAGGAGACCAAAAACATGCATGGCCAGATGATAGTGTTTTGGTGCGCTGTAAAATTAAAGAAAAGTTTCAATATGTTAATAACATAGTATGAGGAAATATCTCTATCTAACTTGAAATAATTTAGTAATTGTGTGTAATAATTATTTGAAGTGTCTTATGTAATACATCTAAGTCAAGTTAAAATGTGGGAAGAAAAGAATTCTTTGCTTTTTTCAGGCTGCTAAGCCACAGTTCAAAGTATCTATAATGTGTTGTACTGGGAAGACAAGTTATTATTTTGAATATTGTAATAGTATGTGTAACAGTTATACACAGATGTTTGAGTTACCACTCTGTTCTTTGTATTACAAACAAAACAGGATGTAATAAACGTTAATTTAACACATCAGAACAGAGTTTTACAGTTTATGGTGTTGTGCAGATTTTCCTTGGCAAATGCCACTTGCAAAGCACATTGCCTGCATCAGCTCCATGGATCCATCACAAATTATCATGATGGGTGACCTCATTCCTTTTTGTCCATAGCTTTTTGCAATGTCTATCTAAAATGCCTCAAGGAAATATGTTGAGGCTGAGGCTGTGGTGTGGTCGTACGTCAGATACGTGGCTACTGGTAAAGGAGAGGCACCTTTCTGATGGATTCCTGACTACCAGCTCATAAACATAAAATAGAGGACTGTCCTTTTCTTTTTTTTTTTTAACTCTGCCTGTAGCATCAAGGTAAACGATGTCCTCCCGACATCGTTCTTGAAATATATCAATGCTCCTTGATGACCACAGCAGAACACCTTTGGGGTGTAAAAAAACTTTTTGGAGGACCTCATCCGGAATCTTATTTCTTTTTCCAAGCATTATTTGAAGACTGAGGATTTCGTTGCTGTGCTGACGGCTCTTCTGTCGTTTCTCGTAGGAGATATTTTTTAGCACCTGAGGAGTTGAAGCCGCATCTCTGCACCCTGATTCCACCCTGGGGTGACCCAGTGTCAGTCTGAAGTGGAATCAGTGTGTGATAATGGGTGGTTTCTTTTTAATATCAATATGACTCTATGACAGTATTCAGAGGGTTTTACTTTGAAATCCAACATCAGAATGACTTAATACTTCCTGAGTGACACCCTGGGGTGACCCAGTGTCAGTCTGAAGTGGAATTATTGTGTGATAACAGGTAGGTTTCCTTTTAATAACAATATGAATATCAGTTATGAATATGACTTCATTGATTAATTGCAAAGGGCTTTAATTTTGAAATCCCACATCAGAATGACTTGAAATTTCCTGAGTGACACCCTGGGGTGGCCTAGTGTCAGTGTGAAGTGGAATTATTCTGTGATAACAGGTGGTTTCCTTTTATTATCAATATGAATATCAGTTATGAATATGACTATATGGAGATATTCAGAGGGCTTTTACTTTGAAATGCCACATCAGAATGACTTGTTATTTCCTGAGTGACACCCTGGGGTGACCTAGTGTCAGTCTGAAGTGAAATTATTGTGTGATAACAGGTGGTTTTCTTTTAATATCAATATCAGTTATGAATATGACTGTATGGAGATATTTAGAGGGCTTTTACTTTGAAATGCCACATCAGAATGAGTTGACAGTTCCTGTGTGACCCTCTGGGGTCACATACATACACACTTAACAGGTAGTTTTCTTTTAACATAAATATGAATATCAGTTATGAATATTAATCTATGGAGATATTGAGAAGGCTTTTACTTTGAAATGGTACATCAGAATGACCTGATATTTCCTGAGTGACTCTGCGGGGTGGCCTAGTGTCAGTGTGAAGTGGAATTATTGTGTGAGAACAGGTGGTTTCATTTTAGTGTTAATATGAATATTAGTTATGCATTGTTGTGGATTGTTGTTAGTTATGGATGGTTATGGATGATTTTATTGATAGATTTCAAAGGGCTTTAAGTTTTGAAATGTCACATCAGAATGAGTTAATATTTCCTGAGTGACACCCTGGGGTGGACTAGGGTAAGCCTTAAGTGAAATTATTGTGCGATAACATGTAGTTTCCTTGACAAAAAAAAAAAAAAAGTATATTATGATGCTTTCATTTTGAAGTCAGTGCTTTCACGCTCTTGCCGTAATGTCTAGAATAAGCAGGCACTGCAAAATTTTGCGAAGGCTAGTTTTTCGAAGTGGAGGCGATTTGGAGGCGGAGGGATTTTCTCTGAATTACTAATATTTCACATTGTGAAATCAGCTGCCACATTAATGTAAACACTGCTGGCCAACAAACAAGCAGAAATAAATGTTTTCAAAATGAAAAGTAATCTACAGTAATATCTGTTCAGTAAGACAAAGAGCACACAGCTTTGATGTTTGTTTGATAAGATAAAGTGTTGTGAATAATATTAACTAAGCAGTGACCCATTCTGAAAACATTTAGCTGTGAGAGCACAGACACACATCAAGATCAGGACAAAACCCTTGTGACTATCTGGAAACAGACATTTTTAACAACTTTCAGATAAAACAAAACTAACCGTTAGCACTAGCGCTTAACGTTAGCATCAAAAAGCTAATGTTTTCTCTGCTTCAAAATCACAGTAACATGAGATTCACTACAGACTGTTACTGTAATCATTGACATTGTATCTTTGTGGTTAATTGAACAGAAATTGAAACATAAATCAAACTGTGATAATTACCTGTCCAGCAGAAATGTGTGTAACTCTCCATCAGTATGAATCTTTCAGCTCTCTCCACCTCAGCTCTGTAACCATACAACTTGTGAGTGTATTATATCTAAACACATTAACAAACATGTACGATCATCTAGTCTGTGCACTGAATATAAACTGGCTTGAAGACTCTCATACCCCGTGTGTGAGGTCAGGCTGAGCTCAGGATACTATGCTCTGCAGGGCCACCAGGCCTCCACCTAAAATGGTGGTGTGGAGCTCCAAATCTAAAGAATCGGGTGCGATGAGAAGCTTGACACAGACAGACAAACTAACGGGTGTCGGAGGTCATGGGTGGCCACTAGAAGTGCTGTTGGAGGAGAGTCAATGTCCTATGGACACCGAGGTGGCAAGCCAGCTTGGATGAATGGCTCCACTGAAGTACCGAAGATCTCATGGGGGTGGCACAAATAGTCGGTTGGCAGGAGAACCTGGCTAGTTGTGTTTCGTCTCCTGGGCAGTGTCCTCCAGTAGCAGTGCAAACTGGCATGAGAGGGTGTTGGGCTTTGTGTTCCTGGAGCCAGGTCTCCATGGGCTCCTTCTCAGGTTTGGACAGGTTGTATAATTTACTAGAGAGGAGAGGAACACCAGGGAGCAGATTAATAGCACAGTCGTATTGTTGGTGTGGGGGCAGGGATGAGGCTTGGAACCAGACTCAGATCAATCTCTTCAGGTGGAGATGCAGAGGGGATGGCAGACTGGAGATAATTAACAAGACAGTGGGGACTCAAACTGGAGAGGTGGGCTTTTACCAGTCAGTACCTGGGTTATGTATCTTAAGCCAAGGGAGCCCTAACACTATGGGTGATGTGAGTGAGGGGATGATTAACAGCAAGATTGTCTCATGGTGATTACCAGATGGGATTAAATTGTCAGGGGAGGTTCAATGAGTCATAAGGGCAAGGAGTTTTCCATTGATTCTCTTGTTCTTCATAAGTCTCTTGGTGGAAATCTGAGCCTGGGTAACCAATTTGGAGTCACCCGGCCTGGGTGTCGATGAGGACGTAGAGGGTCAGGACATCCTTCCTTTAAGCTGGATGTGGTTACAGGGTGTAGAGGCGGTAGAATGTTGGCTTATCAGCACCCCTCTGGAAGCTGATGAGCCCAGGGAGTTTACATCAGTCATAATGACAGAAGTGTATGTTCCACCACACGCTGAGACCAACAAGGCCATGGACGAGCAGGAGGCTGCATTTATTGTACCCAGGAATCTTAATAATGCCAACCAAGACACGTACAAGGCCCTTGTGACAGACCGGTGATGCGGACCATTCAGCAGTGCTTCAGCACGATGGAGTGGTGTGTGTTTAAGGACAGAGACATAAACACATACACAGACGTGGTCATTGGCTACATCAGCAAATGCAAATGCATCGTTGATGTCGTACTGAGGATTACTTCCCAAATCAGAAGCTCTGGGTTAACAGAGAAGTCCGTGCCAAACTTAAAGCACAGGACAGACGCCTACAACTCAGGTGATTTGGAGGAGTACAGGAAGTCCAGGTACGCACTCCGGAGAGCCATCAGCAGCGCAATGAGACATTACAGGGACAAAGTTGAGTCTCACTACCAGGGCTCCAACACCAGTAGCATGTGGGCCAGACTAAAACCCAAACGGACTACAAAAGGAAGATCAACAGAGCTGAGGTGATGTCTGCATCTTTGCCTGATGAACTGAACACTTTTTATGCCCGCTTTGAGAGCACCTCTCCAGCTGTGGAGGTGCAAAAGACTCAGGACCACTTGCCCACCTGTGATATCCAGGGCAGACGTGTGTAGAACTTTTAAATTGATAAACACACGTAAGGCTCCTGGACCTGACGGCATCCCCGGCCAAGCTCTCAAAGTGTGTGCAGACCAGCTGGCAGACGTCTTCCAGTCTGTAGTTCCCACATGCTTCAAGGAGACCATCATTGTCCCTGTCCCCAAGAAAACCAAAATCACACCGGCGATGATGAGACGGCCTACAGAGAGGAGGTGAGAGCCCTGACATCTTGGTGTCAGGACAACAACCTCCATCTCAATGTCAGCAAAACTAAGGAGCTGATCATGGACTTCAGGAAGAGGCAGAAAAAGGAACACGCCCCCCTCTTCATTAACAGGACTACGGTGGAGAGTGTCAACAGCTTCAGGTTCCTCTGGCTTCACATCAGCGAGGACCTGACCTGGACTCACCACACTGACTTTATCACAAAGTCAACCAGACAGCGGCTCTTCTTCCTCTGCAGGCTTGCGGAGGCTCAACATGGACTCCTAGGATATTCTGCAGCTTCTACAGGTGCACCATAGAGAGCATCCTGACTGGCTGCATCACTGCCTGGTACAGCAGCTGCACCGCCCTCAACCATAAGGCTCTAACAGAGGCTGGTGAAAGCTGCTCAGCACATCACCAGGATGAAGCTGCCATCCATGGAGGACCTCTACACCCAGCAGTATAGGAAGGAAGGCCACCAAGATCATCACAGACCCCAGTCACCCCAGCCATAAACTGTTCTGCCTGCTGCCATCTGGCCAACGGTTCCGCAGCATTCGAGCCCGAACCACCAGGCTTCATCCCGCAGGTCATCAGACTCTTTAGTCCACACATCACCACCATTTTATAACAACCATCACTTCTATTGTGTATATATATTTTTCTATTGTATATATTTTATTGTATATCTCTGTTTAGTTGTATATTATTTAGCTTATTTAGCACAAATTCTTGAAATCTTGAAATCCATCATATTCACATATTGTTAATAAGCTGGCCTTGCTTAATGTTAGATACCTCACCAACAAGACTTTTATTTTTAATTATTTTATCACTTGTTTTAATTTGAATTTTTTATTTTTGACAGAAACCAGGTTGAGGGTTGGTGACTATAGTCAGTTGAATGAACTGTGCCCTCCAAAATATGAGTGTGTCAGCTCTCCCCGGGTCTCTGGTCATAGTGGAGACCTTGCTGTTGCATTTTAAAAATTTGAACAAATGCAGGACCATATCTGTCAACAACTTCTCAAGCTTTGAGGACTTGGTGCTGAGAATAACTAGGGCCACTCCAGTGTTGTGTGTCTGTCATCCTCCAAGGTAAATCCAGTGTTTTTAGCTGAATTTTCAGAATATGTATCATTGGTTATTTTAACATTTCATAAGATAATCATGGCTGGTAATTTTAACCTGCATACAGATGACACCTCAAATTCTACTACAGCAGAGTTTTTAAATATCACAGCCTTTCAATCTGGTTCAACATATCACAGCCCACAACAACTGTGGCCATACTTCAGACTTGGTGTTTATGCTTGGTCTGGACTTAAATAATGTACCTATGATGGATCTCTCCATCTCTGACAACCAGGCCCCACCAAAGACATACAGACTTTTGTATGAAAATGTGTCTAATTTTTAACAAAGAAAAACACAATTTGACTTTAAATTCAGATATTAAACAGATGCTCGATATTGTTGCCCCACATAAAACTAAAACAAAACATATAGTCAATTCTTTCCCAAGGGTAACAGAGAACATTCTAAACCTTAAAAAAGAATTTAGGAAAACAGAATGCAAATGGAGGACAAGAAAAAACAAGTCAATTTACAAATGAAAGAGCAACTGGTCACATACAATCATAAAGTAAAAGAGGCAAGAGAACAATATTTCTCTTAATAATCACCAATCAACACAATACCAGATTTTTATTCTCAACCACAAATCAGCTTGTCTAACCGCCCACCACCAGTCCCCCAGTTTCATCTGCTGCTGAGTGTTCTCAATAAAATTAACCAAATTTGAGCAAACATTGCCCCTTTGACTTATCTTATGACGCATTCTTAAAGGACCTGGCCTTCATCCATCAGTTTTTTAAAAAATTAGAAAATTAGAGAAGATTTCAAACTGTCCCATACTTTATAAATTCTTGTGAACAACATCGTAGCCACTCTCCGCCAGCACCGGTGAACATCCAGGGAACGGACATTGATACTGTGAAGTTCTTCAAGTATGTGGGTGTTCACCTAAATGACAGTCTGGACTGGACACACAACACAGACGCCCTTGTCAAGAAGGGCAACAGCAGACTGTTCCTGCTCAGGAGGCTGAGGTCTTTTGGAGTGCAGGGACCACTCCTCAGGACCTTTTATGACTCTGTGGTGGCATCAGCCATCTTTTATGGGATAGTCTGCTGGGCCAGCAGCATCACGGACAGGGACAGGAGGAGAATGGACAGACTGGTGAGGAGGGCCAGCTCTGTCCTGGGATGCCCCCTGGACTCAGTGGAGGTGGTGGGAAACGGGAGGATGATGGCTAAGCTGTCGTCCCTGTTAAACAACACGTCCCACCCTCTACAGGACACTCTGACAGCTCTGGGCAGCTCCTTCAGTGAGCGGCTGCTCCATCCACGCTGTGTGAAGGAGAGGTACCGCAGGTCCTTCCTGCCTGCTGCTGTCAGACTGTACAACAAACAAAATGCCCGCTAGTCTGCAGACAATAAACAAATAAATAACTTACTAATAACTGGACTCTTGCACAATAAACTCCACTTCACCTCACTACTCATTTCACTGTTTTTCACTTTTTTCTGCTTGAGATATTATACACTGCTCAAAAAAATAAAGGGAACACTTAAACAACACAATGTAACTCCAAGTCAATCACACACTTATGTGAAATCAAACTGTCCACTTAGGAAATTATAGGCAATTAGCAAGACACCCCCAATAAAGGAGTGGTTCTGCAGGTGGTGACCACAGACCACTTCTCAGTTCCTATGCTTTCTGGCTGATGTTTTGGTCACTTTTGAATGCTGGCAGGTGCTTTCACTCTAGTGGTAGCATAAGACTGAGTCTACAACCCACACAAGTGGCTCAGGTAGTGCAGCTCATCCAGGATGGCACATCAATGCGAGCTGTGGCAAGAAGGTTTGCTGTGTCTGTCAGCGTAGTGTCCAGAGCATGGAGGCGCTACCAGGAGACAGGCCAGTACATCAGGAGACGTGGAGGAGGCCGTAGGAGGGCAACAACCCAGCAGCAGGACCGCTACCTCCGCCTTTGTGCAAGGAGGAACAGGAGGAGCACTGCCAGAGTCCCTGCAAAATGACTTCCAGCAGGCCACAAATGTGCATGTGTCTGCTCAAACGGTCAGAAACAGACTCCATGAGGGTGGTATGAGGGCCCGACGTCCACAGGTGGGGGTTGTGCTTACAGCCCAACACCGTGCCAGGACGTTTGGCATTTGCCAGAGAACACCAAGATTGGCAAATTCACCACTGGCGCCCTGTGCTGCTTCACAGATGAAAGCAGGTTCACACTGAGCACATGTGACAGACGTGACAGAGTCTGGAGACGCCGTGGAGAACGTTCTGCTGCCTGCAACATCCTCCAGCATGACCGGTTTGGCAGTGGGTCAGTAATGGTGTGGGGTGGCATTTCTTTGGGGGGCCGCACAGCCCTCCATGTGCTCGCCAGAGGTAGCCTGACTGCCATTAGGTACCGAGATGAGATCCTCAGACCCCTTGTGAGACCATATGCTGGTGCGGTTGGCCCTGGGTTCCTCCTAATGCAAGACAATGCTAGACCTCATGTGGCTGGAGTGTGTCAGCAGTTCCTGCAAGACGAAGGCATTGATGCTATGGAACTGGCCCGCCCGTTCCCCAGACCTGAATCCAATTGAGCACATCTGGGACATCATGTCTTGCTCCATCCACCACAGCACGTTGCACCACAGACTGTCCAGGAGTTAGGCGGATGCTTTAGTCCAGGTCTGGGAGGAGATCCCTCAGGAGACCATCCACCACCACCTCATCAGGAGCATGCCCAAGGCGTTGTAGGGAGGTCATACAGGCACGTGGAGGCCACACACACTACTGAGCCTCATTTTGACTTGTTTTAAGGACATTACATCAAAGTTGGATCAGCCTGTAGTGTGTTTTTCCACTTTAATTTTGAGTGTGACTCCAAATCCAGACCTCCAATAAATTTGATTTCCATTGATAATTTTTGTGTGATTTTGTTGTCAGCACATTCAACTATGTAAAGAACAAAGTATTTAATAAGAATATTTCATTCATTCTGATCTAGGATGTGTTATTTTAGTGTTCCCTTTATTTTTTTGAGCAGTGTATATTCTTATATGTATTCTCAGGCACATCCTCTCTCTGTACTGTGTACAGGTATAATTATAATTAAAGTTATAATTTTCTTTTAGATTTTTATGCTAAATATCTTATTTTCTTATATTTTATCTTACCCTATGTCTTGCATTTCCTGCTCTTTATTTTCCACTGTGTGTCTCGCTGCTGTTACACTGTGAATTTCCCCGCTGTGGGGCTAATAAAGGGAATCTGAATCTGGAAGTGCTTAATAACAACAATATCTCAAAATTTCATTGAGGATTTCACAACCAACATGGCACAGAAAGCTCTTCTAAGAGTTACAAATGACCTATTAATGGCTGCAGATTCTAGACAATGCTCTGTAGTGGTGCTGCTTGACCTTAGTGCAGCATTTAACACCATTAATCATGTTATGCTAATTGATAAAAAAAAAAAACTTGGATGGGCATTTCTGGGACAGATCTGAAGTGAAATGCCTCTTATCTATCAAATAGATAAGCCTCAATTATGCCCCTTTCAATTCTTCAACTACACAGACAACATGTGGCATACTGCTGGGATCAATCCTTGGACCAATTCTGTTCTCAATGTCTATGCTACCACTTACCACTAGGTCATGTCATTTGTCAATGTAATATCTCATTTCACATAACTGTATGTCATTTGTTGATGACAAACAGTTATATCTATCCATTAACCCCTCCAAATCCAACAAACTGGCCATATTACAGAGCTGCATAGCAGATGTGAAGGACTGGACGTCACAAAACTTTTTACAGTTGAATTCTTACGAAACAGAAGTGCTTTGAAGAGCTTTGGACATAACATACACAAAAAATAGTCACAATCATGCTTCTACCAACTCAGAGATATTTCTAAGGTCAGAGCAACTTTATTCTTTAGCAATACAGAGAAAATTATTCATGCGTTCATTTCCTCATGCCTAGACAATTATAACACATTGTTTGCCTGAGGTGTAGCTCAGCTTCAGACTTTTCAGAACTCTGCAACCAGATTCCCAACTAAGACCAAACGCGCTTCTCATATTACCCTAGTTTTAGCCTTCCTTTACTGGTTACCAGTTTATTAAAGAATCCATTTAAATTTTTACTCATAGCTTACAAGGCTTTACATGGCCAGGCACCTGAGTACATCAATGAACTTTTAACCCCTACTATCCAAAAAGTCTTAGATCTGCTGGGTTAGGCCTGCTAGCTGTTCCAGAGTCCAGCTTAGGATCAAAGGGTGATTGAGTGTTTTCTGTACTAGCACCTTGGCTCTGGAATAGTCTTCTAGTTAGCATTTGATCGTCTGACACTGTTTCTGCTTTTAAATTCTGTTTAAAGACAGATTTTTACACACTTGCTTTTTTACCTGACAACTGGTTTTATTTGTTTACATAATTCACGTCTGCTGTGTTAACACCTGTTTTTAAGTTCATTTTAATAGTTTTATTTGTTCCACCTTTTGTTGATTGAACTGCTGATTGAATTGTCTTATTTCTGATTGCTTTATATTGTTTATGGAAAGCACTTTGTGCTCCCATTTTGAAAAGTGCTATACACATAAACTTCATCATCATAGTCATCACTGATTACAGTTCAGCATTTAACACCATAATTAGGTGCTGCATACTGACCGCTGTGACAGAACAGTTAAAGGCTCTTTCACCTCAGATGCTTGAGGAAATTTCAGATATCCCCTTAGATACAGAGGAATTTCTACTCCTGCATCTGTTTAGTATGGGAACAGCACCGAATAGGGCGCAAAGTCCTGCAAAGAGTGGTTCTTTCAGCTGCATGTATCATAGGTGACACTCTACCCTACATAAAGAACGTCAATCAGTTCTGCATTTCCAAGCAGTTTGAAGGAAGTCAACTGGACTTACTTGAGGTTTTTGAAGACGTTTAACCCTTTCATCCAAGAGGCTGTGGCCTTTTCTCAGAATCAGGAAGACGATATACCAGGTCAGCATTCAGAAGCTCAGGGAGAGCTGCCCTCAGGCCACGAGGATCCTACATGATTTTACCTGCTTATTTCTCCATGTAACTACTACTACTTTATTCTTGTTCTATTTTACACTTGTTTTTATTTCAATTAGCATATTTTGAAGGAGTTAACAGATATTCATTTCACTATGATTATATGTGAAAAATAAACCTGTACGTAACCTATGTTTCCACACAGAACAACATATTACACTGTGAGTTGTTGTTGAGTTGTTCAATTATGGAAGAGGATAAGGGCCACGTAAAATTCTTTTTTAATTTTGAGGTTCTCTTTAAAATTTGGAATTTAACTGAGAATTCTGAGATTAAAGTCAACATTCTCTCTTGTCTGATGTCTGATACATAGAATCAGTATTACGTCATGTTTATTAATATACAAAAAAGTGCCTCTGTACTTTATGTTAAAACAAAGGCATCACAGTGGAGCAAATCATCAGGTGAATAAAAAAATAAAATTTTCAGACCTAAAGTATTTTAAATAAAATGCCAGGGTATTTCAATATTTTAGTATAGTTTTCTACAGTTTTTAGTAGTTTTTCTACATTTTCTAGCAGTCTGCACATTACTGCCAACTATTTCCATCCATTATAGGGAACATCTTGTATTTGTGTACTGCTGTCAGATTAACATAATTCTTGCATGTTAATGCAGTATACGAAAAATGTAACTCAAGCAAATGTCAGGTCAAGCTGATTTTTGTAACATACAGTGTAAATGGATTTAATGAACTTTTTTTAATGGCAATACTATGTGGTGATTTATACCAAGAGCTGGATTGTAACCACTGCTTCCAGGCTTAGTATTGTAGAGTGTGGCATAACCATGGATATATTACAAGAAGTAGATACTGGACTCTAGGATTGCCCACATTCATTTAAATGAAACACCTGTTGTGCATATGCCAACAATGTTTCCTGGCTTTCAGGTTTGCTTTAACATTATATGGTGTGCACGTCTTTTGCACAACAGGTTTTGTACATATAGTCTTCACCTGGTCAACAGGCAGGCATAGGGTCCAGTCACAAGCATTTATAACAAAGCAAAAAAATATAGTCAAACATATAAAATGTATAGTATGTAAATTTACCCCAAATAGTTGATTAAAAACAACATCAGATTAGTATGACCAGTTAAGCTGAATTCTATAGCTAAAAGTTTTCATTATGATTAACCACTACATCACTGCATTTGATGCTTGTTAGGCTGACAGATAATTACTTGGCCAGTCAGAATACGAATCACCTAATGAGGTCAGAATGATAATGAGCCTTTCAAATGTTAACCTTAGTAAACCTGTGTTTAGTTCTAAAACTGTCCATATCTGCATGTGTATGTATGGGCAACACTGTAGAAGTGTGTGTAGGGGTGTGGGCTAAAACAGAGCACAGATTCGGCAGATCTGATTGACTGTGGGAGGCTGTTCCAAAGTTGAGGAGCTGCAACCTCGAAGGCACGGTCACCTCTAGTTTTATATTATAACGGGGGACAGATAGAAGGCCTTGATCTGATGCCTGGAGTGGCCGGCAGCTAGAGTAGGGGACCAGTAGCTCTGATAAATAATCAGGGGCCAGGCTGTGTAAGGCCTTGTATGTGATGAGAAGTATTTTTAAGTCGATTCTGTATTTTAGTGGAAGCCAGTGAAGGGATGCAGGGACTGGGGTGATGTGGGAACGGCCATTAGTATAGTCAGAACCCCAGCTGCAGCATTTTGTACTAGTTGAAGACGGGCAAGAGAAGATTGAGAGATGCATGTGAAGAGGAAAGTAATCTAAATGAGAAAAGATTAAGGTGTGCATTAAAAATTCCATGTGTTTCACTGATAGTACAGGTTTAAGTTTTGCATCGTTTCTTAGCTGGAAGAAGCAGGACTGAGCGAGTGATGTGATGTGAGAATCAAAAGTCAGGTGTTGTCGGATAGGATGCCGAGATTTCTAGAGGCAGGCTTGATATGGTTAGCTAGAGGGCCAATACAGTGGGGCAAAAAAGTATTTAGTCAGCCACCAATTGTGCAAGTTCTCCCACTTAAAAGATGAGAGAGGTCTCCAATTTTCATCATAGGTATACCTCAACTATGAGAAACAAAATGAGAAAAAAAATCCAGGAAAATCACTTTTGTTTTTCTTTATTTTTTGATTTTTAAAGAATTTATTTGCAAATTATGGTGGAAAATAAGTATTTGGTCAATAACAAAAGTTCATCTCAATACTTTGTTATATACACCTTTGTTGGCAATGACAGAGGTCAAACATTTTCTGTAAGTCTGTTGCTGGTATTTTGGCCCATTCCTCCATGCAGATCTCCTCTAGAGCAGTGATGTTTTGGGGCTGTCGCTGGGCAACACAGGACTTTCAACTCCCTCCAAAGAGTTTCTATGGGGTTGAGATCTGGAGACTGGCTAGGCCACTCCAGGACCTTGAAATGCTTCTTACGAAGCCACTCCTTCGTTGCCCGGGCGGTGTGTTTGGGATCATTGTCATGCTGAAAGACCCAGCCACATTTCATCTTCAATGCCCTTGCTGATGGAAGGAGGTTTTCACTCAAAATCTCACGATACATGGCCCCATTCATTCTTTCCTTTACATGGATCAGTCGTCCTGGTCCCTTTGCAGAAAAACAGCCCCAAAGCACGATGTTTCCACCCCCATGCTTCACAGTAGGTATGGTGTTCTTTGGATGCAACTCAGCATTCTTTCTCCTCCAAACACGACAAGTTGAGTTTTTACCAAAAAGTTCTATTTTGGTTTCATCTGACCATATGACATTCTCCCAATCCTCTTCTGGATCATCCAAATGCTCTCTAGCAAACTTCAGACGGGCCTGGACATGTACTGGCTTAAGCAGGGGGACACGTCTGGCACTGCAGGATTTGAGTCCCTGGCGGCGTAGTGTGTTACTGATGGTAGCCTTTGTTACTTTGGTCCCAGCTCTCTGCAGGTCATTCACTAGGTCCCCCCGTGTGGTTCTGGGATTTTTGATCACCGTTCTCGTGATCATTTTGACCCCACGGGGTGAGATCTTGCATGGAGCCCCAGATCGAGGGAGATTATCAGTGGTCTTGTATGTCTTCCATTTTCTAATAATTGCTCCCACAGTTGATTTCTTCACACCAAGCTGCTGACCTAATGAAGATTCAGTCTTCCCAGCCTGGTGCAGGTCTACAGTTTTGTTTCTGGTGTCCTTTGACAGCTCTTTGGTCTTGGCCATAGTGGAGTTTGGAGTCTGACTGTTTGAGGTTGTGGACAGGTGTCTTTTATACTGATAACGAGTTCAAACAGGTGCTATTAATACAGGTAAAGAGTAGAGGACAGAGGAGCCTCTTAAAGAAGAAGTTACAGGTCTGTGAGAGCCAGAAATCTTGCTTGTTTGTAGGTGACCAAATACTTATTTTACAGAGGAATTTACCAATTAATTCATTAAAAATCCTACAATGTGATTTCCTGGATTCTTTCCTCCCATTCTGTCTCTCATAGTTGAAGTGTACCTATGATGAAAATTACAGGCCTCTCTCATCTTTTTAAGTGGGAGAACTTGCAACAATTGGTGGCTGACTAAATACTTTTTTGCCCCACTGTATGTTGACTTCTTTGGAGAAACTGGATTTCAGTTTTTTCAGTATTGAGATGGAGGAAATTTTGAGACAATCATCATTAGGCAGCCCTGCAAAGTCTGCCTAATGATGTTGAGGTTATTGGGTTTAACATAGAGGTACAGCTCAGTGTCATTGGCGTAACAATGATAGGAAATACCACTAGTGGAGTTAAGGAGGTTGCCTAAAGGAAGCATGTATAAGGAAAAAAGGATAGGACCAAGAATTGATCCTTGTGGGACCCCATATAACAAACATCTACAATGGAAGGTATAATGTGAGAGACCAAATGTGTTTCCGTAGCCATCTGTAAGCAGATAGGTAGCTGTGAACCTATTCATGAGAAAGAAATAGCCACATATTTCTCCAAAATCAGACCCAACAAGTCCTGGGGCTGATGGTGTAAGGGTGCCTACAGTATGCTCTCACCAGCTTAAAGAGGCTGTCACTCAGTTGTGTCCAACCCTGCTTAACGGTTGGATTTGGATTTTTTAGACTCATGGTAAAAATGAACAAAATGTTCCATACTTATAGCTAGACACTTACAACCAAAATATTTTTTTATTGATTTTTGCACTTTAACACCATGCAAACTATCACTCTTTAAGACTGACTTTTCAGGGAATGGTGGTTTTTTATTAGGAGCTTGCTAATTGACTGCCTTCAGACAATTTTCAAGACTGGAGCCTAATAAGACAGCTTATTTTAAACACTGGGGCCCCAAAAGGCTGTGTGCTTTCACTGCTGATGTTTTCTATTTCCCCAAATGAAATGAATGTCCATAGCAGCAATGTCAAGCTGTAGAAAATGCTTGTTTCAAGTGGAATTTGTAACATCCTCTGTCATAATAGATAATAAGCAGCCTGTAGGAAATGTTTTAAACATTTTAAGGATTCATTGATCAAATGAGCCCAGAGAGCATTTTTAAGACTCAATCAGCAATTATGGATATATTTATATTTTATTCTCACAACTTTCATCTCACTGTTTAGTGAAACACAGCTATTATTTTCATCATCACACAAAATGAATTCACTGTATCGGTCTGATGCCTGTTTGTACTCTGTACCAGGTGGTGATGCAGCCCGTCAGGTTTGCGATTGCAATAGAACCTTTAGCGTTGGCATTATGCCAGACAACACATCTGACAGGGATGAGAGAGAGGGTCAAGAACACAGCGTCTCCTTGTATGCCGATGACCTCTTGTTGTACCTCTCCAACACCTCATGCTCTTTACCATCAGCTTTAGAGATTCTAGACACATTTAGTAGTAACATACGACCAATACTGCACTGGCTATACGAGGACCCTGGCGCAGATGCACTTTCTTGGATCTCTATGGAGACTACATCATGTAAACAATCCTCACTTACAGCGCTGGTATATTCGCCCCTCCCATTATCATACACGGCCTAAACAAAAAACCTGTTAGTTAAGACTTCCCTGAAAATATGGAGCCAAATAAGAAGACATTTTGGGTGGCTGTTTATTCTAATCACTGTTTCACACCATCTAAATTATCCTTATAAAGCCTTTCTCATTTGGGAAAGAGCAGGCATTAAGCAATTTCAAGATTTGTACCAGACTTCATTAAGAATATTTCTCTTTTTTCCTAATCAGCCTGCATGCTCCCCCATGACCATTTATTAGGTCAGCCTTTATCATTTAAAGGTGTCATATCTATCAGCTACAACGCGCTAATGTCACTCTCTTCTTCATCAATTGACAATATAAAATCACAATGGGATGAAGAGCTTGGCGAACCTATTTCTGAGGAAGCCTGGGAGGCCGCTCTGAGCAGGGTACATAGTTCATCAATCTGTGCAAGACATGAGTTATTACAATTCAAGATTGTTGAAGATGTGCTGGAAGATCCTACACAGCTGAGTAGCACATCCTTTCAGCACTCAGCACTCAGGGCCAGCAGTCTTTCCAGAATGAAGGCGACTGAACTCTCTCCTCACATCCTCAGGTGTGAAGGTGACATCAGCCCTCCTGCCCCAGTGGGGGGGAGCTGGGCAGAGCCTCCTTCCATCATCTGGCTCGCCTTCTTTCCATGACTTGTGATGGTTGTTCAGCCCACTCCACACCTCCCTCATGTTGTTCTCCTGTAACAGTCCTTGCTCTCTGCAATCTTCTCCCTCAACTCAATCTGCACCTTCTTCAGCTCCTCTTTGTCTCCCCTCCTGAGTGCCTGTTAAGCGCGTCCTTGATGTCCTTGGTCACTCAGGGTTTGAAACAATGCACAGTCTTAGTGGGGATGAGATATGGTTCCTTTGGAGCTCCATTAGCTGGTCCCTGGTGTAAACAATGGAGCCATGGCGCTGCTCCTCTAGGACCAGGACACGGCTAGAAAAAATTACTCTAAACGCAATGAAAACAAAAAAGAATGGGTGGAGCAACATCTTATGTAACTTGTTACTTTAAGTAAAAATAGAATTAAGTAAAATAAATATAAAAAAAATAGACAAGTGAGACACGATAATGAGGTGCAACTCTGGCAGGTCGCTGTCCAGGACTGAAGTGTTATTAATTTTTTAATAAGTCATAAGACATTATTTTTGAGACAGTCATGTCTAGTGTTCACGCTGTGGTTTGAATTGTTCCAAATAAAGGTTATAGTATTTAAAAATTGGTCCAAAGATATTTCAATAATACAGTTTAACAGCAAAGTGGTGTATTTGTTTTTACATTAATGCATTTAGACACAAATCACTGTAGAAAATACACATTATTGGAAAATAAATAATTATGTTACTTGAATATGTTAAAATCTAATTTATCCGCTTGATCCGGGACCGGGTCGCTGGAGGCAGCAGTCTGAGCAGAGATGCCCAGACTTTCCTCACCCCAGACACTTCTTCCAGCTCTTCCGGGAGAACCCCGAGGCGTTCCCAGGCCAGCTGAGAGACATAGTCTCTCCAGCGTGTCCTGGGTCTTCCCTGGGGCCTCCTCCCGGTGGGACATGCCTGGAACACCTCCCTAGGGAGGCGTCCAGGGGGCATCCGAAACAGATGCCCAAGCCACCTCAGCTGACTCCTCTTGATGTGAAGGAGCAGCGGCTCTACTCCGAGCTCCTGCCCGAGTGACCGAGCTTCTCACCCTATCTCTAAGGGAGCGCCCAGCCACCCTGCGGAGGAAACTCATTTCGGCCGCTTGTATCCGCGATCTTGTCCTTTTGGTCATTACCCAAAGTTCATGACCATAGGTGAGGTTGGGAGTGTAGATTGACCGGTAAATCGAGAGCTTCGCTTTCGACTCAGTTCCTTCTTCACCACGACGGTCCGGTACACTGACCGCATAACTGCGGATGTTGCACCAATCCGCCTGTCAGTCTGATGCTCCATTTTTTCCTGACTCGTGAACAAGACCCCGAGATACTTGAACTCCTCCACTTGAGGCAGGACCTCTCCACCCACCCGGAGAGGACACGCCATCCTTTTCTGGTCGAGAACCGTGGCCTCGGATTTGAAGGTGCTGATTCTCATCCCAGCCACTTCACACTCGGCTGCAAACCGCTCCAGTACATGCTGAAGGTCCTGGTTTGATGAAGCCAACAGGACAACATCATCTGCAAAAAGCAGAGATGAAATCCTGTGGTTCCCAAACCGGACTCCCTCCGGCCCCTGGCTACGCCTAGAAATCCTGTCCATAAAGATTATGAAAATAAAATACACATTTTGAAGCTATATAATAAATCTATGTACAGTACTGCACAGCACTTAAACTATTTACAGATGTCTTTAGCACCGAGGTCATAATCAACCATGTCTGTCCATGTGTGTTAATCTCATGGTAAACTGTGTCTTGTATACTTGTAGATTTAGGGTTTTAATTAACTTTTGCTGTCATTCACAGACAGACACAAACACACACATGCACACACAGACACACCTTTCTTTATGCACATATTAAAAAAAAGTCTGTCATTTCAAAAGATTATAATTTAGATATTAAATTCATCATGATAAGGAGACAATGTCAAAAAACTGATTATAGACTTATAGCTTATACAATAACCTGCCACCAACCTGCATGTCTTTAACAAGAAAATGTTATCTTAACAAGTAGTTATTTTAAGGGGACACAGCTTCACTATGGTGCACAGTGTTGCAAGTAATAGAGGCATTGCATTTACATGGTGCTGTTGTGCTAAGTGCATGATTTTGGGGTCTTTCTACTACGTTGTAATAGCAGTAGCTATAGGACTATTTTTCAGGTATTTACATGAGTGCATTATGATTTTTTTTATGTTAAAGGTTTCTACAGTGTCTCTCTTGCCCTGTGTTTATGTGGATAGGCTTACATTATAAAAGAAGTTATTTATATCATGGAAGTCTGGTTCACTACCTGACCTACATAATTCAAACTAGAATGTGTTAAGTTTTCTGGTGAGATGAGTTAATCTGCCGTCTAGGTCAGTAATGTTAGAGTTATAAGTTAATGTGAGTTTCCTGTGAATCAATATGGTTACATATCTTTGTTTTAGAAAACAAACAGAAATCTTGACTGAATTCTGTTATCTTCAGTGTTTGATACTTGGGTTTCTTGAATTAAAGTCAGATTAAACAAGAGGGAGCTGGTACATAATAAATAATGAAATAATCTGTCAAAGACTGAGTGAGTGGGGAAGGCTTAAACGCTGGCCAATAAGTGATCAGGAGCAGGTGAGTGGCACAAATGATGAGAGTTGGCTGACTGGTGGGAGTGGCTGGGAGGTGAATGGAAAACTACTGAAAGGAGGATTAACTAGTCAGACTGACATTGCCTCTGAAATTCTGAACATAACCAACACCAATCAAAGAGGCTTTAAGGGTCACACCAAAATATTAAAAAAGAAATCTTTGGGTTGTTTGTTTTTGTTTTCTTTCCTTCCTCAACAGTTTTTTCTCAAAAGCCGTTGTGGAACAAAGCTTGCCATCTTCACTTCAGGGCAGCTAGGCTATCACCATTATTTTTGTCCACGATAAATGTCACTTCTCCCAGGTCATTTTCGCATGGTCTTAACAGCAGAGCTGTTTAAACTGTTCCAAGTTCCAAGTTCCAAAATCTTGAAAATGTAATCCCAGAGAACTGACTGGCTCTTCTGATACAACCCACACATCTTTGTGCACAGCTGGAGAACCAGCTGGTTAACTGGGAGAGATGGGTCACTCTCCCTCTTATGGTCTATCATAGACTGGCCTTCCCTTTGACAATTGATTCTGATCACTTGCAGGTCATGTGGATCATCCACATGATTCCTCTTCTTCTCAGCCCTTGCTCCTTAAAGTTTTGTTTGACCTCTGACTGACTGATATTGAGGACAGTTTCTTTTTAACTTTGTGCATTTGCAATTGATGAGAGTAGATGATAAAAATTCTACTTACTATTTCCCCACAGAGTGAGATAGTGCAGTAGTCCGAAAAGGAGTCAGTGGCTGTCATAAGAGTGATGAAGCAAACTGTTTGTTGTTTGGAAAATCTGATCATTATGGAAGATCTAATAACATACTTTTTGTGTGTCTATAATGTTATATGCATTTTTTATGGGTCATTAGTTTACCATAGTTTTACCTACCTTTGTGTATTATATTTATACTGTCCATGCATGTTCTATGGGGTTGGGGTTGCTTTCCCTTTTTAAATGCTACAATCCATGCAACATGGAGTGTGTCTTTGCATCAACATCAACAGTATTTGTGATTTGAGATACAGGAACAGAACATGTACTGCTGACCTACATTACGCTCCAGTTTGTCCAGTCAGATTGACGAGCCAATCAAAGGGAAGATCAAATAAAATCACTGGTAGATTTTCAATAGAGTTCACAGAATCAAAGCCATCAGCATTAATCATGCAATCATACAAACGCAACGGCAACATAGTTGACAGAATAACAACTCTTTTCAACCAGTGACCCCCTGATGTTGTTTGGAAAAAATGTCTCCTTTCTTTCTGATACATAGCAACTTTTTATGATTATTTTCCAGGCTGTTTCATCAGTGGAGGAGGCCTTTATTTTGTTGTTACTGTTGTTGTGGCACTTCCAGGAAATGTGCTCTCCCTGTATCTGATGGGAGCTTCGAAGGTTGTTACATTTTGTTTACTGCCTTGCATTGTTAACTTTATCACACCTGACACTCAGCACCAGGTAGAAGTAGAGAAAATTGATGAAAGACAGCATGAAGGGAGTAGTAAATAGGAAGGCAGAAAGAAAGGCAGAAACCAAAAGGTTGACAATTTTTTAATAATCAAATCTAGCAGAAATAATATGTTTGCCTCTGACTTTCTTCGGATCAGCTCTTAATAAAACCTTAGAGATCACTTTGTTTATCACTGTTCTACTAACCTATCCTATCATTAAAACTCAAAGTTGTCCTTTTCTTTACAAAACCAGAGCACAGTTACCCCATTGACACCAAGTTACTTCATACATCTTCGCTTGATCACTCCAAAGTGATTGAGTGATGAGTGATTTATCTGGCCACTCCAGCCTCCTCTGCTCCCAAGTCCAAACCCCAGTTTTCCAGTTCCAGCTAACTGCTGCTCGCGGTTGCTTATCAGCAACCTGCTTCAAGGCTTGTCCCAAGCCTGTTTGATAGTTGGTGGTAGGGCTGACACTTCCTTCTGACCCTCAGCCGCATATAAGAACAACAACTATTAAATGAAGGGGTCTGACTCTGACAAAAGGTTGTAGTTGTTACAAGGAAAACTTTGGTAAAACTGGTAAACAACTTTGTGAATAATCAACTAATGAATGAAATAACAGAAGTAGATGCCATTCAACACAAACAGTTTCAGCTGAAAAACACCACAGTGCAAAAGTATGGAATTAAAACAGCCTCAAGTATTCACAAACAAATGTTGAAACATAATTCGCAAAACACAATGCATAACAAAGTGTCATTTTTATCAGTAAATCTTTTTATCTTTGTCTATTTATTTTTGTGTGTAACAGCTCAGGAAATGTGGAACTGAAGTGCAGACAGTGCTGGCAGGATAGTGGTAAAATGTATTATTATCAAGGACTATGCCACAACAGTGTGTCATTTAAAGAATTTATGAAATTGAAGAGGTATTGTTAAGGACAGATGAACGAGGGTTGAGGTCAAAGAAGGATGTTGTCTGTTAGACTGGTCTGGGAGGAAGTGCTGAAGACTGGGTGGAGGGAGACTCAGGGTGGAAGTTTTGTCTCAGGTGTGCTTGCATCCAAGCTGATCGCGGGCCTCCAAGTTCAATTAAACAGGGTTGAGTTTGGGCTCGACACAGATCATTGAGATTATTGTGGATTTAAGATAGGGATGAGATGACCAGCAGCTTGTAACCTGGATGGTTTGATCTGCGCTGTCCAGTGTGGCTGGAATAGCTTATTTAGTGTTTAGTGTTTAGTGTAAGACATCCCCATTTGACTTTGTATTATTTAGTCTGAGGTGCCAGCCAGATCTCTCTCCTGACATTTAAGATTTTTTTCAAATAAACAAAGGTCACAAGGAAGCACACCATAAAAATTAACCCCATACAACGTGAATGACTTGTCATAATACGTATAATTATAATAATAATGATAATAGTAAGAAGAAGCACAAAACACAAAATCTTCCAACTGTTCCAACCAAAAAATGTCAACGTATTTCAATAACAGCAGCAACAGCAATTTTCCAAGTCCACAAAGTAATATACAATCCAACTTAAAAAGTCTGGTACGGGTTTTTTTTAGGCCGGAAAGACTCCATAGAAAAAATAAAAAATAAATACAGTTCAAGTTCAGGGTGGGATGAAAAAATAAATTACGTTTGGTCTGTAAGTGGCCACAACAAAAAAAACCTCAAATGAAAGAAATACACTACATGCTTCTTTAGCGAGTCAGTCAGTCAGTCTGTTAGTGCAGGTGTAGTCCAGGTAAGCCCAGTCCAGGTTTTGCAAAGGTGAGTGTTACTGGTTTCCTTGGTTGCTGAGCAGGGTGGATGTGGCGTTCCGGAGGAATACGAGATGATCGGGGGATGGCAGTCAGTGGCGGATGATGGAGTGTTTTATCTTGAGAGATTGACGGCCTCAGTTTGCTGCTCTACTGTGCGATTGGTATGCTGCTCTGTTTTTTTTTTTTGTTCTCTCTCTGTCTGTCATTATTGTCTCTTTTCCCTCTTACTGAATGAATGAAATGAATTACCAGAAACTCAATTGTGGCCCGAGCTGTTGACCAAACTGTGAGTTCTCAGGAGTTGAACAGGTGGTGCAGTCAGGGGAATGAAATCCAGATTGTCACACTCCTTCCCCCATGAGAGAAGCCTGAATTTAGGAGGGCTTTTTTGTCCGCTTGTTTGTTTTCTGCCTTTTCCTCTCTTATTTTATGTAGCCTTAGTGCTTTTTTTCTACTCTACTACATCTAATCTACTTTTTTCCCCTCAATATCACCATCCTTCTCCCTATCTGAGATATGGAATCCAGGGAAATCTTCCATGTCACTTTCCTATTCAAAAATTTCCAGGACTCTATGCTGTTCCCTGGCCATTTCCTCAGGGATAAATGGCTTATATGGGCAAGTTGCAGGTTGTTGATGGGAGCCATCCACAGGATCTCTTGACAGTACCTCTGGCACAGTATTGTATTTCCCTTTTAGGTATTCAACTGTAAAAGCGAACTCTTGGAGATGAAGTGCCCACCGGATCAGTCTGGGCTTTTAGGTTTTGAAAACCCAAACAAAAGAGGAATGGTCTATCACCACTGTAAAGTGTCTGCCTTATAAATATTATCTCCATTTCTCAAGGGCCCAGACAACAGCGAGACTGAGAACTGCTCTGTGGTTGAGTAATTCCGCTCTGCCTGGCAAAGGTAAGGACTTGTTCTGCACTCAGCCCAGTCTGTTGAGCCAAGACAGCTTCTAAACCGACATCACTGGCAACTGGATGGAGTCCACATAAACTTGGCTCATTTCCTTTTAAGGACATTGAGTGGTTCCTTCGGCTGAGAGAATGAGTGTGGTACCATCCAGCCTTTTTAAAAAACCTCTGGAGCTCTTTGATGTTCTGAGGGATGGGGAAGTCCTGTACCTCCTTTGTTTTCTCAGCGTCATCTTCTATACAATGTTTTGAGTACAGTAAGAAATTTCTTTGAACATGAGTTTGACCCTTTGTTTTCTGACAAGCATTGTGTGGTTGAAGTGCTTTTGGCTGTAAACTCTGAAGGGGATTACTATTGGACAAAGCAGCAGAGTGGTTAAATTTCTGTCACAAACACAGACAAGCAGGTACTAACTGGTAAATGGGATAAAAAAAAAAAACATGAATTCATAGGAAGTATACAGCTCGATAAGGTGAATGAACTGTTGTGCAATATGGATAACATATCAGTGGATAAAATAACGAACTAGGTCTATAATATGATTAATAGTGCGAAGACTACATTCTCTAAAAATATGATAAGGCAGAAAAAAACCCAGACATCCCAGTAAAAAAACAGTGTGGTTTAGTAAAGAATGTAGACAAAAAAGACATGAGAATTTATTAAAATACTACAGAATGGCTGTCAGTCTCTCAGTTTTGATGACACAATAATTGATAGCTACCTCCAACTGACTTTACTTATGTACACAGATGACTTATGTATTATCATGTCTACGACAAAGGATGGACTCCAGAAAGCAATAAATCACATGAATTATGTGAGATACGGAAACTGAAACTGAAGGTTAATAGTGATGAAACTATGGTCACAGTTTTTGGTTGTAGAAAAGCAGATGTTAGAAAACTAAAATTTGTATGCAACTGAGAAAATTTAGAGATTGTTCATCACTTTAAATATCTTGGTGTCATTATGAATTACTGTAAGGTTTTGATGGTGGTAAACCTCTACTAACTGGATGTACCAAGCGGCATTGAGAAGCAAAGCATGAGAAAACCGTAACAAAACAACAAACCGAGAGGGAAATTTTTCTTCCAGAGCTCTAGCTTTTCTTTAATTATGGCCATGTACAAAAATACAGCTCTCACCAAAAACAGCCGGACAAAGGAATCATCAAGGTGCAGCAGAATGTCAAACAATTGTAGCAGCAGAGCCAAGGAGTCCTTCCACCTCTGACACCAAATGTTCACTCTTCACTCAACTCAACCCCACACAACTCACCCTGCACTGATTTCCCACCTGACTCTTATCCCTGAGGCTCCTCCCACCCCAGTGAAATCAATTAACCTTATCCTTTCCTCTAAACATTTATTTACATTTAACATACACTGCAGTGCAAATAGTTACAGCCTAATACAAGATAAATACATAACAGCAAGAAAATGCTAAACAGAAACCAAACCTAACACAAATAACCTATACCCCCTCCCCTTTCCTTTCTCTGATCCCTCCACTCAGCCTAGTCCAACGATTGGCAGCTGCTGGAGTCCTGTGGCTGCCTCCCATGTGTGCACTCCATGTCAGTACGCCACCCAGAAATGGACCTCAATAAAAAAAGGCAATTAGAGAGAGTCTTTTCACAATATTAAAATAAAATTAACTTCCTGTATCGGACTAGTAAACTTCATATACAAACACATGTGTACGTTACTTTCACCTTAGTGAAGGGGGATGCTTTCCAGCTCCCTCACAATTACAATGACTCATTTAAAATTGCCATTGAGGAGCACCACAAGCAAGTCTGCTGTGCAATATTTGCCATCTTTCAATAATGTAGATAATTTGAATTAGGGGATGACCACATTAGATCTTTCTGACAAATTGGTTATGCCGGTTATGTTGCATGCTTGTAAAGTGTAAAGGGTTTGAAATTATTGATTTATTGGCAATATTACACCTTAAATTTCTTAAGTAAACCTTAAAGGTTATAATGACAACCTGTAATGATATGTTTATGGGGAGATGGGAAGACACCCACTCTGTATTGCAATTAAAAAAAGAATCATTGGTGACTGAGGAAGCTTGTTAGAAGGAAAAGAAACTAAACTCAGCCGAATATGTACAATTATTTGATCAGCCTGCACAATACAGGTGTATATGCATTGTTGTGCGAGTTAAGCAGATATTAGATGACCTTGGTCTGTCCTACTTCTGGATCACACACTGCAAAGGCCTGCAGGACTGTGCACAGTAACAACTGAGCAAATATTTTCTTTAGGTGTTTTACACCTTAACTTTTTTTGGCTGCCATCCTGTCTCTCACTCTTTCTCACACACACACACACACACACACACATTAATGCAACTTCTAAGAATAACGGACAAAGTTAAAGTCTGATATGAAAACAAGTCTGGCTACGCAGGTTTATCGAACACATAATCTGTGACAACTTAGTGTTGCAGATGCACACAGTGGACTAAATAAACAAACTGCAATAGTGAAACACAAACTATTAGTATGATGTTGTCTTCCTCACTCACATTAAGTTAACAGTACTTCGGCGCTTCCTACAACCAGATGATCTCAAACGTTAGCAAGAAACGGCAAAGCCAATCCTACCAATCTCAGGTTAATGAGGTGGGACTTGCAGTGGAGAACGAAATCTTAATCTTTGTGTACCAGACACATTAATGGCAAAATTATTGCTTATATCAGAGACCATATCAGTCATAAAGTTATACATATAAAAAAGTCACTATCATTGCAGGAAGCCATCCTCAAAAAAGTGGTGTGTGTATTGTCACGATGTGCACTGCCTCTGGGTTAGACATATTGGAACTCAGTTGCCAGTCAAGACTTCCGACAGTCTCAGACCCTTCTTCACCACTTAACTCCAGCTCTCAAATCTTTTCTCCTGTTTTTTTTTTCTTTTCTGTTATCTAACTAATGTATTTATCCTCCTCTGGGCTTTTCTTCTAATTGCCTTCCACATTTTTCTTATCTCATCTTCCCCTAAACTCATCTTCTTATCCACCTTGTACTACTTTGTCCTCTTAAGGTTTTGGCTCCATTTTATCTCTCTTTCCTATTATTCTTTCTCTGTACTTTTCCTTGTCTTTCCTCCCACTGCTCCTCACCTTTTTCTCCCAGGAGCAAAGGCATGATTTATTGAAATTGTTTTCTCTGCCCAGGTACAAGAGAAACACAATACCCCCATAATCTTTTTTGGCCATCCACCTACCAACTCTGTTCCACTCATCCTCCTCCTCATGATTACTGCTTTCTCTCTTTTATTATGCCCCCCTCTGTCTCTCCTTCAGATTGATTGTAAACAGCAGTCAGTACACTGAGCCCTTTCTATTAGCCTCATTAGAGAATAATAAAGGAGCACTGAATAGTGCAGTGCACCCTGGACAATGCTGGTATATAAAATATGTATTTAAAATTGAGAGGGACAAATTGTATTCTTCAAATTTCCAAGCTCAAGTCCACTCTAAGTCTTCAGTCATACACACTGTAGCTTTAGGGCCTGCAGGCTTACAATTACAACAGACAATAAAGCATCATATTTTTTCTGCTCTAGGTAAAGATGTGTGAACTAGCTGAGTGTGCATGTTCACCACATTGTTCCAGAATTAAATTTCTCAACAACCATTGGATGAAATTATATGAAGATAAATCCTAATGGCTTTGCTGATCTCCTTGTTAGGGTCCCTGTGTGGTTTTGTTATGTTTTGCTCTTTGCCCTGTTGTTTTCTTGTGCCCCTTGTATTTTCTTGTGCCTCGTGTTCCTTGTGTTATTCTGCCTTGTGTTTCTTGTGTTATTCTGCCTTGTGTTTCTTGTGCTCTTTGCGTTTTTTTGTGTTCCTTGTGTCCTTCCTTGTCTCTTGTTCCCTGTGTCCTGTGTTTGTTGGTTCTTGTCTCCTGCCCTAGTATTTTACTCTACAGTTGTGCTTCACTTCCTGTTTTATTTTGTATTCCTTCCTCCCTCACATGTCTGCCACTTGACTTTCTGTCCTCTGATTATTTTGATTTTGCTCCTCCCTTATTAGTTTCACCTGTCCCCTGTTAGTCTCCTCACCTGTTTCCACTTCCCTGTCCCCCACAGTGTATATATACCGATCCCTTTCCTTTGTTCTTTGTTGCGTTGTCAATGTCACCACCCCAGTGTGCTTCTGTGCTCCTGCCCGCCTTGGTCCTGCCTGCCATGTTCCTCCTGTTTTCCCGTGTTCCCAAAATAAAGAGTGATTTAATCTACTCTACCTCTGGCCTCGTCTGCATCCTGGGTCCAACTTTACTTCGCCCTGACAGAACGACGTGACCGTCATGGACCCAGCAGACGTGATCGGCTCCTGTCACCAATCTCATGGCCATGTTCCCTGCCTTTGATC
Organism: Scortum barcoo; assembly: GCA_023238725.1. NCBI lineage: Eukaryota > Metazoa > Chordata > Actinopteri > Centrarchiformes > Terapontidae > Scortum > Scortum barcoo. Next base: position 28,131,780 of record CM041533.1, on the reverse strand, counting down.
GCCAGGGCAAGAGGACGGCACTGGAGCTGGCCATCGACCGCTTGGCCAGTGGCCCTTGGCTAATGAAGAGGCTGCCAGGTTTGCTGGAGGAACTTTTGACTGCCCTGGGCTCTCTGCCAGCCAAACTGCAGCTGGCTCACCTTCCTCTGTCACTCCCTCGGCCTGCTAGCTTCCAGCCTGCACCTCAGCTCGCTAGCCTCCAGCCTCAGTTGACTAGTCTCCAGTCGGTATCCAGCCTTCGCCTCCGCCGTCGGCCTCGCGAGGGGTTCAGCCATCCTCACTGATCGCCCTCCTGTGTTCCTGCCTGACCGTTTGTTTCTGCCCATCTGTTCCTGCCCGCCTTGGTCCTCCCTGCCATGTTCCTCCTGTTTTCCAGTGTTCCTGAAATAAAGAGTGATTTAACACACACCTCCACACCTGGCTTTGCCTGCACACCTGTCTCTGATCTTCCACTCAAGCCACCTCCTCCACTGCAGTATAAAGACCATACGACAGCGCCATTGACCTGCTCCCCACTCCCCTCCAGCAGAATCTATAACTTCTCCCATCCAGAAAATGAGGCCATGGAGAAGTACATCAGGGAGTCCCTGGCAGCTGGAATCATCCATCAATCCAAATCCCCGCTGGGAGCCGGGTTTTTCTTCTTTGTGGGGAAGATTTGTCTCTACGCCCCTGTATTGACTTCCATGGTCTCAACAACATAAAGGTAAAAAATAAATATCCTCTACCTCTCATTGAGTCTGCCTTTACTCCCCTGCAGGGTGCCACGTTCTTCACCAAACTTGATCTGCATAATGCCTACTACTATTTTGAATACCTGCTCATGCCCTTCGGCCTCACCAATGCTCCTGCTGTTTCCAGGCTTTTATTAATGATGTTTTAAGAGACTTTTTGAACTTTTTTGTGTTTGTCTATTTAGACCAGGATTTCTCGAATAGTGGGGCCGGGGGGGAGAGGCGGGGCCGCCCGCTCAACCCAGTAGAAGTACACAGTAAAAAGTACAGAAGTACAAAGTAAATGCAAATGTTATACACTTTCCATCCCTTCTGATAAGCTAAAATATAAGCAATATTGTTGCAAAATTTGCACAAAAAAAACAAATGTTAAGTCATATACAGTGGCGCCTTGACTTACGAGGTTAATTTGTTCTGTGACGGAGCTCGTAACTCATATTACTCGTATGTCAAATCAATTTTCCCCATTGAAATGAATTGAAATGCCATTAATCCGTTCCGGACCCCCCAAAAACACCGCAATTTTTTTTGTTACATGTTTTTAAATAAGAAAAATATACTTATAAAGAATATTGTATAAAATTATTTTTGATTTCGATAATTTCTTTCTTTAATTCAATGCACATCATCTACTTCTCAGCACTGTCCTTTGCACTCACTGTCTTCGGACCCATGGTTGGAAAAACGAAGTTTTGCAAAATAACTGAAAGCACAAATGTGAGCACAACACTGATACTTCAACTGCGAGCTGACCGCTTAAAGTGAATGAGTGAGATACGGGATGCTGGGCAGATGTTGCGGTGTTCACTGTGGCATTCGCTGCACCAACAAACGATGGGATATCTGAAGCTTACTCGTAACTAGAGAGTCAACTCAAAGCAAAAAATCGGCCGAGAGATGGAGATGGCTTGTATCTCGAAAAACTCATGACAGAAAAATAATTGAGAACCACTGATTTAGACGACATCCTCCTCTTTTCCCGATTTGTAAAGGAACATCAGACACACATCCGCCAGGTGATGCAGCGCTATTGGAGAATCGCCTCTACATCAAGAGGGAAAAATGTGAATTCCACACCTCCCATATAAGCTTCCTGGGCTTCATAATCAAGGGAGGACAGGTCCAGGCTAATCCGGATAAGGTGAGAGCAGTTGCTGAGTGGCCCGTTCCCACCTCTCGTAAGCTGCTACAATGCTTTCTGGGAGTAAAAGCGCTCATATGCCACCCATCAGACTCCTTCTACCCCTCCCGGTACCCAAACGACCTTGGTCCCACATCGTGCAACACTTCGTCATGGGCCTGCCCTCCTCCACCAACAACACTACCATACTAACTATAGTGGACCGCTTCTCCAAGGTGGCCCATTTTGTAGCTCTCCTCAAGCTTCCCTCACCGTTCATGTGTTTTGTCTGCATGGCATCCCACAGGACATTGTGTCAGATCGCGGACCACAATTCACTTCTCAAGTCTGAAGGGAGTTCTGCAGAGAGTTGGGAGCGATGGTGAGCCTGTCTTCCGGCTTCCATCCACAGACAGATGGCCAAACGGAGCGCACAAACCAGGACCTGGAATCCGCCCTGTGCTGTGTGGCTGTGGCTAACCCCACTTCCTGGAGCACCTATCTCCCATGGGTCGAATACTCACATAACACCCTCATCAGCTCAGCCACTGGATTGCCACTTTTCCCCAGTCAGGAGGAGGGGCTCTCAGTCCCTTCAGTGCAACATCATCTCCAGCGCTGTCAAGCTGTGTGGTGGCGGACCTGGGTAGCTCTGGAGGACACCACTGAAAGAAATCGGCGAACTGCAGTCATCTCTAGCCCCTCAATATTCCATCGGTCAATCTGTTTGGTTATCATCAAAACATACCCCTCTGAACGCAATCTTGCACACACCCCCCGCTATCTGGGCCCCTTCACTATTCAAAGGATCATCAATCCATTGGCTGTCTGCCTTGAATTCCCGGCTTCCATGCGCATCCACCCCACCTTCCATGTGTCACAGCTCAAGCCGGTAGTCACTAGCCCTCTATGTAAACAACCTATAGACCCAGACTAAGACTCAGCAGCCTTTCTTATCTTGGAGGCTCCCTGTGCCATGACAAGATTTGGGCATAGCAGTGAACAAAGAGGGTCTAGGGATGGTTTTCTTCACTTTTCCTTGGACCCCGTTCAAACCATATTCCATAACAGCTGCTTTATGACATCTGGGCCATGTTGCTAATTTCAGTTGTTTCATTCAACATGTCCTTCTCCCTCATGCCATCAGTTATCAGCTAGGAACGACATTGCAACCACAAAGAGGGCAGAATTCTGATAGGATGACAATGGCGCTTTTGTCATGTCAATGTACCTTATTGCCATCAGCCTTGTCCCCAGGTTGAAACGACTGCCCTGACCAAGGCACAGCCACAAATACACATTCCTCAGTACTTCTCAGATTTTGATCAGAAAACACATAACCAATGCACCCAAGATCCCCCTTCAGTTTCCAGATCAACCCCACATTGGCCTAAACAAAAAAAAAAAAAACAACCCAAGCACATATCTCTGCTGCTTAGGCCAACCCATTAATTTCCTAATACCAGCAATGCCATTCTTCATCCCCAATAACATATCAAACCATGGCCTGCACAACTCCCAACAATATACCACCACCAACATAGAGGTGTGAAGAGGTCCACATTCCTGATGGTAGAGCTTGAAAAGTCCTCATCTCCAAAAACATAACACTTGAATAGAAATACAATAAATCAATCACAAAATTATGTAAATAACCTTTTATTGTGGTCTTTTTAATTCATTTTTTAATGCAAGTCTTTTGTTGTATTTTCTCTTATGTTCATGTTATCATTTTTAAAACATGTCACATTTTACAGTTTAGAATTAGATTTAGAATTTAGAAGGTTTTGTTCATTGTTTAATGGTTAGAATTTTGTGCTATGTCCCAGTTTCCAACAGCTGTCAATTCACAATATTAAATAGATAAACTGGAGCGCATGGTCTATGCTTAGCTTTTTATGACAGCAGACCAAAAGTTTGCAAAAGCAGATAAAGTTGGAACCACCATACAAATACAACATGGATAATATGATGGCACAAAATTATGTGGCACGAGACAGGGGGAGACACAGACATATATACAGGAGGTAATGAGGACCAGGTGGAAATAATCTGGGTGGGGCAGACAAGGTGGGAATCTGAAACAACAGGGCTGATATGACTTTCAAGATAAAACAGGAAATAACAAGACAAGACCGAAACAAAATACAGCGATCAACACAGTTTGCGAGACGTGACAGCTGGAGACACTACATCCCCCCAAAAATCACTTTCTAAAGGACAAATGAACAAGCATTATAAGACTGTTGATACATATATATTGTAAAATAAAAAATATGTTAAAACCTTACAGATTCTGTTTTTTAGATGGGCATGAGTCAAAAATTAGTCTGTCTTTACTCCACTGCTAACACAGACACTGATTGAAAAAAATTCTTGCCACTCTCAGCAATAACATACACAGGCCTGTCAGAGTTCTACATATCATCCAGTAGCGAAGACTACATTGTCCTCAATAGCATAATCCAAACCAAACAGTCCAACTTCAAGTAGCAGGATGAAGTAGGCTGATCAACATTCATTTTGGATCCATTTGTCCCCTAAGAGAGAAGGGTCACTGCAAATCACCACAGAGTTGTTCTGACTTTTATCCTATGATAAAACTTTTCTATATTTGGTAGTCTCTGTCAGGATTACAATGCCCCCATCTGTAGTGCACAAGGGGTGTGCATGGTTTGGTGAGTACAACAATTATGTGAATGATATGCTATGGCAACCAAATTGTAGAATTGATTGCTCCTGTTCATACTGATCTACGTTTTGACTTGATTTCCAACCACCTTCAGGTGCCAAAAAATCTTGTTTTTAGTGGACATTTGCTTGTGATCAGCAACTCAAAAGTAATTAGCAGACCATGTGTGCAAAAGAAAAATAGCTATAGAACTAAAATAAATAAAACCTTAGCAATTAAATAAAATAGACCTAAAATAATAATATGATTAAATAAGTACAACTAAAGGTATATACAATAGAATATGGAAATACTGTCGAATTACAAGGTGCAAGTATTGGTGAAGCTGTCCCTGAGCCTCCTGGTGCAGTCTCAAATGCAATGGTACTGTCAACCAGCAAAAGTAGGCAAATAGTCTGTGGCTGGGGTGATGGGGTTCTTTTATGATCCTGTTGGCCTTCTTCCTACACCGCTGGATGTGGAGGTCCTCCAAGGATGTAGAGGTCCTCCAGGACGGCAGCTCTGTCCTGGTAATGTGATGAGCAGTCTTCACGACCCACTGTAGAGCCTTATGGATGACGGTGGTGCAGCTGCCAAACCAGTCGGTGATGGGCAGGATACTCTCTATTGTGCACCTTTACAAGAAGCAGAGAATCCTTGAGCTCCTCCGCAGGCTCTTCTTCCTCTGCAGGCTGCATAGTTAGTGTCAGTCAGTGTGGTAAGTCCAGTCCTCTCTTTTTCTTGGGTGTTGAGAGTTCGGCCATGCCATCAGGTCCAGGAGCCTTGCATGTGTTAATCAGTTTAAATGTGTGTAAGTTTTTCAGGTTGTGGTCAAGAGTCACATGGTTAAAGTCTCCATAGACTACCATGAAGGCATTAGGGTGTTGTGTCTGGAGCTTAACTGTGATGGAACAAATGAAATCACAAGCCTGTGGCATGTTGGCCCCTCCTTTAACACTCTTTGATTAAAAACACACTGAACTGCTGAAAGTCTGTTACTTGATTTGTTTGTACAAAAACAACTACTTGCTACTTTTTAAATATTGGTGGTAGGATAGACCCTTTACAAGTATTCAATAATAACAAGGAATTTCTATTTAGATGTTTTCACGTTGTTGTACCCGAACAGCAGCGGCAGCAGAGAAAATGAGGGTCGCCAGCCAGAGTCCCAGTCCGTCTGAGTAAATGTTAAAACTGGCCTCCTCTACAGAGTATTCTTCTGGATAATGTTCAGTCTCTGGATAATAAGCTGGATGAACTCCAGATGGGATATTGAGAATGATCCCAGATTCTGCCATTTTTCCCGAGGGGCTCATCATCCAGCGACAGGACCAGACAGTACATTCAGGGAATAGCAAGGGAGGAGGTGTCTGCTTCATGATCAACAAAAAGTGGTGCTCAGATGTGGAGATTATTTCTATGGGCTATTCTCCACACTTGGAGCACCTCATGATCAGATGCTGACTGCTTCAGCACTACGGAGTGGTAAGTGTTCAAGGACAGAGACATTAACACAGACATGGATGCAGTCATCTGCTACATCGGCAAATGCACCGGTGATGTTGAAATACCGAGTCGAGCCAAGTAGGTGCTAGTGGAAAAGCGCCGTATATGACATTGCGGGTTGACGGTGTAAATGCACAGAGCGACAAGGAATGTACAGTGGTAAATCATGTTCACTCACATGGTCTGGGATAGTTAATTGTTTCGTAAGATTTCAAGTGTTCGTACCTCGCATATTCTCATATGATGTACTTCTAGCTTTGGCTGGCTGTCTTGAACTCAACCTGTGGATTATCCACTCATTAAAACGTTAAACATTTTAGAGACATTGTCAGTGTTAAACTAGCATGGTTTCTTTCTTTCTTCACCTGTCCCATCCAGACTGTTGTCCTGAGACTTGTGCTGATTTGTACTTGCCATTCCACTGTCATACTGTGTTACAGGTAATATTTCATGCATTTTTTTTGTATTAGTATTTATGGTTTTCATTGCATATTATCAGTGTGTGAGCCGCCTTTTTACTTGTTCAATTAGGTTGTTCACACTAGTTGGCTAGTTCGTGTGATGGGGAAGTGAAGCAGCTATAGTACATAACAGCATTTGTTAGCCATATGATGTGTACATTTGCTGCGTTTATGCTCATCTTGTATTAAAAAGTGGACATGTTCTTCAATCTTTTCTTATATTAGATAATGGATTACTGTGGCATTTCTTCAGTGTAATGCCAATGCATAATGGAGATGTATTGTGTACGTGTATGTGGATTTACTGTAATCTAGCGCATTATAATGTTATGAAGGTACTAGGCCAAAAAAAAACACACTATATGATCACACCAGGTTATGATAATCTGTTTTATTTTGCATAATCATATTTATGCAGAATTATGCATTTTCTTTTTGTAAATGCACAGGGCAACAAGGAATGTACAGTGACTGTCGTCCTGAGTCTTGTGCTGATAAAGGGTTAGGGACCTGTAGGACCTGTAATCCACCTGGTCATCTGTGATGTGTAAAAGCGACAGTAGTGTGGAGCTGCAACCTGTCACATATATATAGTCCGTCTTTCCCCTTTTCCTGTGCCAGATTGTCTTGTCTCATCTAGTTGTTGTGGTTTGCCTGTTGTTTCTTGTGCCCCTTTTGTTATCCTGTCTTGTGTCCATCTCGTTTCTGGTTTCCCTGTCCTTGTATTTTTGTTATCTTGTTTGTTTCCCTCAATGTGTTCTGTTAGTTCTTGTTTCTGTCTGGCTGTGTGCACACTTCCTGTTTTATTTTGTATTCTTGCCTCTCTCTCACTTGTTGAGCACTTTACTTCCTGCCCTTTTGTGTTTCCCTCCCATTTTGATTACCTGCTCCACCCCAATTAGGTTTCACCTGTCCTTGTTTGTCTCCTCACCTGTTTCCACTTCCCTTTCCCCACAGTGTATTTATATACAGGTCCTTCTCCTTTGTTCTTTGTTGTGTGTCGTCTGTGCAATGTCGCCAGCCCTTGTGTGTTCCTGTGTTCCTGCCTGTCTGTTCCTCCTGTTTGCCTGTGTTCCCGTGTTCTGGTAATAAAGAGTCATTCAATCTACTCTGCCTCCTGCCTCGTCCGTGCATACCTGGGTCCAAAACTTCACACTTCGCCCTGCACCTACCCTGACAGATGTATTGTCAAGCCTGCCATATTGTAAGATCTAGAAGTTTTATTAAACCATCTTTAAACCGTCTGCTCCCGTGTTTGTGTCCTGCATTTGGGTCCTCCTGCTGCTTTGTGCTTAATACTTGTGATGCCAGCTCTACTGACACTAGAGATGCTGACAATAATGTGATAATACAAATATAGCTATATTTTGAACAGGGGCGATGTAACTCTATTTAACTTAATATAATTTAGTCCCTTGTTTCAATAACATTTGGTTTACTTAATGAACATGAAATGGTCTGTATAAAATTAATATGAATAAAACTTAATTAATTAAAAATAAAATTTTACGACCTTCAGTGACCAGGGTTGTCATTTACAAAACTGTGCTTAGGATTCACATCAAAAGGTTGTGTACAAATGAAACTAAAAGTGTTTATGCACAAAAATATTATGATTTATAACACTGTGCGTATGCACATCCTATGCTGGTTTACTTTAGAAATCACAATCAACATGTGTCACACCTTTTGCGGGCATCATGTCATGCCCATAGTTGCCTATAAATATGTAATGTAATGATAATGTTCATCCTACATGACTGCATAAAGATGACCATGGTGAACGCAGACAGAAGACAGGGTAAAATAAGTAATTTCACGTAGTGTGAAGATGAAGATCATGTTGGGGAAGTCGACACTAGAAAAATAACTTTGTTTTAAATGCCAAGTGGCAGTGATGACAGGGATTAGCAGGGATTATTGGGGAATCCCTCTTACATGCAGTGGTGACAGAGGCGAAGGATACACTCAATGACTCAGGTAGCATATGTGATTTACAATGTTTAAAATGAGGAAATCATATGCATTGAAGTTGTTCAAATCTATATACAAAAACAATTCTGACTTTATTCATAAAAACAGTTTCTGTTTTAGTTGCTGAGTGTTCCAGCTTGGCTGGTGGTACTGCAGCAGCTGAGCAGACGTGTGCACCTGCACTGCAACCTGTCAGACTCAACCCTCCAGCAACAGAGTGCCCTCACTGATGCAGTCCTTCAGATGCCAAGAGACACAATCGAATCTATCAACAAGGTTGCCAATAAATAGAAGAAAACTGGGTTGCATAACAAGAGCTGTATGATGAAACAACTGCTGAGTAAACATTGTTGTTTCTATACCTTTTGCTTTTGTGATGCATCACACCCAGACACTGGCACACGGCAACAGCGTTTGCCTATATTTGCATTAATTACAGAAATACGCCTGCAATATAAGCTCCGTGTTTCAATGCTGTGTCAGAGGTTGTCCATTCTATTTGTGCAACCCTTGCTCTGTAAATAGGAATCTTTCAACCATATTTCTATTTTCGTCAGTTGGCCATGTTTTATGTGTCATTGCCTTGGCATACAGGTCACTTACTGTTTTGACCTTCCCTTCCTTAACCTTCCTCTTCCAACTTTGATCTTCTTGTTTTATATATTCTACCTTTAAGCCTGGCTGTAAATCTTCTTTCTTCTCTTTCTGTGGTATTTTCTATTTCTTCTCGTTTCCTATTCAACTGATATCTGCTGTCTGGTCATACCTTTGTGTCATGACAAATGGTATTCATACAACCACAAAAGATGCTTGAGGTCTATTTTTCATGATTGTCAGACCTGATAGTGTCTGACAGCACTAAATTGCAACATTTGTTGCAAAAAAAGAAAAATAACATTTCATTATCTCAAATGTGTTGTACTTGAAGTCTTTTTAGTTTCCCTCAGTTGCTAGCTATCTTTAAACCTTACTTTACCTTGCATGCAGAGATACAAACCTACAAAGAGATGATGTTGACACATCATCATTGTGCTAGGAGCAATATAATTTCCATTTGTTTAAAATATTAAATTTTACTATTAAATTACATTAATAAATTACATTACACAAATTAAATTACAAGACCTTGTGTTGCATTGCAACCTCAAACACAACAGGAATATGTACCTCACCAATTGTAGAGGGCAGAAATTTAGATTAAATAGTATTTTAAATAAACAGCACAAGGTTGCACACTATCATATTTTTTCTTTTAAATTTCTAGGATTCTTTGACAATTCTTTGACAATTTGAAATTGTGTTCACTTGTCTTAAGATAAATGGTTTAACAGGTGCAGACCTGATGTAAAGACAATTAAAATACAAACTGTTTTAACTGCAACAAAACAAGTGTATGATGTAAAGTTTCCTCAGTTTTTTAGATTGTAACCTCATTATCATAATTACAACCATGACTTTTCTCTGTGGAATGTATTGCGTCCCAGCTCCCAAGAATCAGTGAAATATGTTACGGTTTCCATAGGCTTATACTTCATTTGACTACTTGCTCTGTTTGTTGTCCTAACATTTACTTACACTCCAAACGTTTCATATCTGGCTACTCCCCTCTACCATGCAATAACCTATTTCTGACCTGTTTCCCTTTCCTGGTTGTCTGGTGACTAAAGGTGCGGCCCTTATACTGTGTTGTGGTCAACTGTACTTTTTAAAGACCTTTCTTATTTTACAACTTTCTTTTCGTAGGATTAACTTAAATTGTGAAATTTTTGCCTGTTACCGTGGCAGCCCAAACTGGTGGGGGTCCACTTGCGCGAGCAAGTAGCGACTTGCATGGTTGCGACTCAAAGCGGGCCAGCAATGACATGAATGTGGGATGGAAACTGTTGAGCGCAAACCTGACTTGACACAACTGAGTGGACATTTTTGACCACCAACTCTGAAATTCTGCATGTCGTTTTCTGTGTTGTTAGTTCTGACTTTGCACATACATTAGCATAATAACATAACTGAACTGCAAATGATAGTAATAGTTAACATGAAATTTTGTGGCTAATGTTAGGTAGTTTACCACTTGTAGGACAGTGTTATGCCTGTGTTAAAGCTCTGTGGCGGACAGTGTAAATTCGCTTTAGCATTATCCATGAAACTTCTTTACCAGGGATGTGCAGAAAAGTCATGGAAAAAACTGGAGCAAAAAACAAGGCTCAGGCATTTTTACTTTAGCAGAAAATTTGCCAATTTGGCTCTGTAAGAAACATTTTAACAAACCTTTTGTTAACTAACTGGCAGGTCTGTTTTTTTTTCAGGTATGCCTACTAATATGTAGGAATTAGTAGGCACTATCCATCTTGTTCCTTTTAGGCCATTAATGCTGCTCTGAGACATTGGAGGATGTAGAATGTGTATTATTTTTTACATTTACGTTGAAGTCCATTTTCTACCTAAAGTTCATTTAGGCTTTAGATTTTTTTTTTTTTCATAGGTCCCACAACTTGGGAAAGTAAGTAAGCATACCAGTAAGCATACCTTAGGACAGAATGCCTTTTAAAACAAATATGTTGTCAATGTGAAAAACATAAGAATTCAACATAAGTACAAGTGTACAAGTGTTGGTGCATTTAATGCAGTGTCATGTACTACTTGGACTGACAATGACAATAGAAATAATGGAAAAAGAGGTTCATATATCATATTAATAAATTAATTTATTAATTTATAACAAATTCCAGATTCTAAAAGCCTGAAAAAGACCACCTCTCTTTTTCACTTTCCCATCAGAAAAAATGTTCCAAAAATTCAGTCAGATTTGCTAAACCCTCTGTCAGAAGAGGCTTTGCACCACATCCAGCTGGATGACCTTCCCCGCCCATTGAATAACAAGTGAACTACTCACTGGCTGCCAGGTCACTCGTCAACAAAATGGACGAGATGAAGCTGAGGATCGTCTCTGCAAAGATCGACAGCTGTGTGGCGAATCGTTACTGAGACCTGGCTGGATAACAACATCCCAGACGTGGCAGTGGAGCTAGCGGGGCGCTCTCTTCTCCGGGCGGACAGGACTGCAGGACTGCAGCCTCAGAGAAACACAGAGGCGGAGCCGTCTACATATCACCACAAGCTAATGCTGAATTAGCACTGGAGGAGCTGTACTGCATGATCAGTCTGCAGATAAACAACAATCCAGAGGCAGCTGTGATCATGGCCAGAGATTTTAACCACATCGAGTTAAAGGCAGTTTTCCCCAAATTCCATCGACCCACCCCCCATTGTACATTGCTGCTACAACTTTAAATCTTTAGATATTTATATACATATTACATATTTTTGCACATATATTTATGTTTAAAGCTGGAAGTCACCAATCTTAATTTCATTATGTGAAAACATGATGACAATAAAGATTCTTGATTCTTGATTGTTATTACCTGTCATGTCTCATCGTTTGTATTAAGTTCCATGTCTGTCATGTTTCTGTTTCCTGTTCTGGTGTGTCTGTGTTATTTTGAAAGTCTAACTCTTCCCTCTCGTTTCAGGTCTCTTAACTTCCTGCCATTGTGTGTTTCTTTCCCACCTGTGTGATTGTCTGCCCCGCCAGGAATGTTTCCACCTGTTCCCCATTACCTCTTGTGTATATATTGTCTGTGTTTCCCCTGTCTCGTTGCCAGATCATAGCCTATGATCAAGACTTCATGTCATGCTCTTGCTTTGCAACTTGACAAACCAGATAGATGAGATAGATAGATAAGATGAAGAATATATGGGAAAAACAGAAACAATGATCTGCTGTTGGCTGCAAAAAAAGCAGCCCAAAAGTCTTTGTGCATTCCCATGATCTGAGAATGTGAAGATCTGGTGGAGTAAACTTCTTTTTGGGGAAATGTGCCTACAACAATTAGAAAACTCTTTTTAAATGCCAGCTCTTATAAGGGTGGTTCAAAATCCAGGCTCCACGGTGTGGCATGATTCCATGCTAAGACACTTGATGGTGTTTTTTTCTTGAATATATAAACAGATGAGCTAGTAAGTATAAAATCAATTGACATCTATATCAATAAGGTGACAGGTAAAGTGACAGTAATGAGCTTCAAAGCTAAAGAGTTCAACAGTCTTATGGTCTGAGAGATCAGACTGTTGCTGAGCCTGGTGGTGCTGGGACCAGATGCTGTGCCAGGAAGGAAAACAGTTGTGGCTTCAGTGGTAAGGGTCTTTAACAGTCTTGTTGGCCACCTTCCCACACCACTGGATGTAGTGGATGCCATGAACAGTAGTTTTCATTGTCCTCTGTAAAGCCTTAGTTGAGGGCTATACAGCTGTCATAACAGGCGTTGATGCAGCCAGTCAGGATACTCTCTATGGTCCATCTGTAGAGGTTCCAAGCACAAAGCTTTTGCATTCTCTTTTGCTGGCTGACATGCATACCAGCATGAAACACATTAAATACATTTTGGGAGGTGGTTATTTGAATATTTCATTTATCTCCTGCAGCAGCAGCTGAGTACAGTAGGGCCAAGTTGTTAGGAGATTGGGGAGAGTGCGCACCTGCGAAGCGTTTCCAAGGCTGGATTTTATACCACCAGAGATTCAGCGGACCGCTGGAGGCTTTCACGATTCCCTCTGTTGCCAAGGAGACAGAGGAGGCATCATAAACAAAAGCGGGGCAGGAGGGGCAGACTACATGCTAGGCTAGGCTAAAGCTAACCCGTCAACAACAAAATGGACGAGATGATGAAGCTGAGGATCGTCTCTGCAAAGATCGACAGCTGTGTGGCGATCGTTACTCGGTAGACCTGGCTGGATAACAACATCCCAGACGTGGCAGTGGAGCTAGTGGGCGCTCTAACTTCTCCGGGCAGACAGGACTGCAGCCTCAGAGAAACACAGAGGCGGAGGTTTGGCTCTGTACATTCATAACACCTGGTGTACAGCCACGAACATCATCGGAACATACTTACTGTTCTCCTGATCTGGAATATCTGGCAGTGAAATGCAGGCCATTTAAGATGGCTAAAGAGCTCTGTTTCTATCCTGATTGTAGCCATCTACATACCACCACGAGCTAATGCTAAATTAGCATTGGAGGAGCTGTACTGCATGATCAGTCTGCAGATGAACAACAATCCAGAGGCGGCTGTGATCCATGGCCGGAGACTTTAACCACGTCGAGTTAAAGGCAGTTTTCCCCAAATTCCATCATTACATAAACTTTCCAACGAGGGACAATAATACCTTGGATCAAGTTTACTGTAACATCCCTGGAGCATACAAGGCTGTTACAGCTCCACACCTGGGCATGTCAAACCACATCTCTGTGAATCTGATCCCTGCCTATAAACCTCTGATCTGCAGGATAAGACCAACTACCAGAACTGTACAGGTTTGGACTGAGGAGGCGTCTTCAACATTACAGGACTGCTTTGAGTGCACTGACTGGGAAGTGTTCAAGGAGGGCACAGATCTGGATGGATACATATGTCATCGGTTCTGTCCTACCTAAAATACTGTTCTGTACTGATGCTGTTCTACCCACAAAGACCATCAAGGTTTTCCCAAATCAAAAACCATGACAGCACAGTGAAGCCACCACTACTCAAAGTCTGTGATGCTGCCTACAGGTCAGGTGACAAGCTGGCCTATAGCATTGCCTGAAAATAACTGAAAAAAGGCATTAAGCTTGCAAAAAGCAGGTATAAACGGTGCATTGATGAGCATTTTGAAAACAACAACCCACATAGTATGTGGATAGGCATCAAGACAATAACGGACTATAAGTGCAGTGATCAGCTGGTTAACCCACGATTCCACTCTCCCCGACACCCTGAACACATTCTACGCTCCACTTTAATGACACACCTGGCAGCAGAGAGAGTGTTCACCTTCCCCAGCTGGAAGAACTGCATCAGCCTCTAGTCCTGCAGCTGCAACCAAGTGAGTTCTTCCATGAAGAGAATCAACATCAGTAAAGCTGAAGGACCAGATAAGGTGTCTGGTCGCACTGGCAGGAGTTTTTCTGGACATTTTCAACCTGTCCCTGCAGCTTGCTACAGTTCCTGTCAGCCTTCAAAACCTCCATCATTGTGCCTGTGCCTTAAAAAATCTGCTGTCACCTGCCTAAATGACTACTGCCCTGTCGCTCTAACTCCGGTCATCATGAAGTGCTTTGAGAGGATCGTCCTAAAGCACATCAAAGACATCATCCCTGCTGGTCTGGATCAATATCAGTTCGCATACAGGGAGAACAGGTCGACAGAGGATGCAGTCTCCATTGCACTTAACACAGCCCTGACCCATCTGCAGCTTCTAACACCTACATGAGGATGCTATTTGTGCACTTCAGTTTTTTTTTATTTATTTTTTTTATTTATTTAGAGCCCAAAATCACAAATTATTGTTTGCATCTCAGAGGGCTTTACAATCTGTACAGTTGTGACATGTCACCCTCTGTCCTTAGACCCTTGAACTAAATAAGAAAAAACGTCAAAAAACCCTTCTTGGGAAAAAGAAGAAACCTGAGGAAGAGCCACAGATGAGGGATCCCTCTCCCTGGGACAGGACAGACGTGCAATAGATGCCACATGTACAGAGAACATCATCATCAATCATATTATGGAGTTAAACATGGGTCGTAATAAACTGTAGCTATACTGAGTTCATTGGTTTAGTCCATGTGTGAAGGTATCACAGGTAATGGAAGTGAGTCCAGGTGCATCTCTAGATGTCCTCATATGGAGCTCTGAGCCACTCGACCTTCTCTCCACAACACAGACACAGATCATGTCCCCACCAGGCCAGTGAACCTCAGACAGATGGACCACAACCAGAATCAGTGAGGAACCTGCAAGACTGGAGAGAACAAAGAGGACCGGGGCTCCGGCAGTAACATGCACTTTACAGGACATAAGAGTATTCACATTAACCGCTTTAACACTTTAACCAGTTTAACCACTTTAGCCACTTTTACCAGTTTATAAACTGACTCCAGTTTGCACTACTACCATAATAAGAGTAGAGGAAGCAAAGGAAGAGGAAGCAGAGAAAGAGGAAGCAGAGACAGAGAGGAAGAGGGAGAGGTGCCCGGTGCATCATGGGAGCCCCCCGGCAGTCTAAGCCTATAACAGCATAACTAAGGGCAAGCCTGTGCCCGCCCTAACTATAAGCTTTATCAAAAAGGAAGGTTTTAAGTCTATTCTTAAACACTGACACTGTGTCTGCCTCTCGGACCCAGACTGGGAGCTGGTTCCAGAGAACAGGGGCCTGATAGCTGAAGGCTCTGCCCCCTAGACTACTTCTGGAAACCCTGGGAACTACAAGTAAGCCTGCGTTTTGGGAGCGCAGCACTCTAGTTGGAAGATAAGGAGTTATCAATTTGTTAAAATATGACGGTGGTGCCAGACCATGTAGAGCCTTATATGTGAGGAGTAGGATTTTAAAATCCACTCTAAATTTTACAGGGAGCCAATGCAGAGAAGCCAATACTGGAGTAATATGGTCTCTTTTCCTGGTTTTAGTCAGCACCCGAGCAGTGGCATTCTGGACCAGCTGTAGAGTCTTTAACGACTTGTTCGGGCAGCCTGATAAAAGTGAATTACAATAATCCAGCCTGGAAGAGACAAATGCATGGACTAATTTTTCAGCATCGCTTTGGGACAAAAAGTGCCGAATTTTTGCGATGTTGCGCAGGTGGTAAAAGGCAGACCTTGAAATATGCTTAATATGGGTGTCGAAAGGACATATCCTGATCAAATAAAACCCTGAGGTTCCTTACAGTGGTGCTGGAGGCCCAGTTAATGCCAGTTAATGCCATCCAACAAGGCTATCTTAGGAGAAAACGTGTTCCTCAGGTGTTACGGACCTAATAGGATCACTTCAGTTTTATTTCAGTTCACAGCAGGAAATTTCTGGTCATCCAAGCCTTTATATCTTTAAGGCAGGCAGGCTGGAGTTTCAGGAGCTGATCAGTTTTGTCTGGCTCCATTGATAAATATAATTGGGTGTCATCAGCATAACAATGGAAATCTATGGAGTGCCTCCTGATGATATTGCCAAGGGGCAGCATATACAAAATAAACAGAATTGGACCTAGCACTGAACCTTGTGGACAAACCGAGACCGATCTGATAAGTATGATCTGAACCAGTTTAATGCAGACCCTTTAATGCCAAGCAGTTTTTCCATTCTCAGCAACAGAATGTGATGGTCAACTGTATCAAAGGCAGCACTGAGGTCTAACAGGACAAGTACAGACAGAAGCCCTCTATCTGATGCTGTCAACAGGTCATCATTGGTGACTTTCACAAGTGCTGTTTCTGTGCTATGGTGAGCTCTAAATCCTGACTGAAAAACTTCAAAAAGACTATTACTGTGGAGATAATTACATAACTGGCTGGCAACGGCTTTCTCTAGGATCTTAGACAAAAAGGGGAGGTGGGATATTGGTGCATCAAGTGTAGGTTTTTTGATCAATGGTTTAATTACAGCTACTTTAAAAGACTTGGGTACAAAGCCTGACACCTGACAAATTTTGTCCCTAATATTCAAAATCTTGTCATTAAAGAAGCTCATGAAATCATTACTACTTAAACTTAAGGGGATGCAGGGTTCAATAGAGCTATGGCTCTGTGTCAGCCTGGCTACAGTGCTGAAAAGAAACCTAGGGCAGTTCTTATTTTCCTCTATTAATGCCGAATAGTAGGCTGCTCTGGCATTACACAGGGCTTTCCTATATGTTTTGAGACTCTCTTTCCAGGCTAGGCGAGAGTCCTCCTCTTTGGTGGAGCGCCATATCCTTTCCAATTGTCGTGTTGTTTGTTTTAACTTGCGAGTTGCAGAGTTAAACCATGGTGCCAATCTCTTTTGTTTTATGATCTTTCTTTTTAGGGGCGCAACAGAGTCCAGAGTGCCTCTGAGTGAGTCCATGGTGTTACTAACAAGTTGGTCAATTTGGGGGGAGCTCAAAAAATCATGAGAGTCGTCAGAGATACTAGGAAATCTTACTGACTTTAATGCTGTCAGGAATTGCTTCCTTAAATTTAGTCCTAGTACAATCGGGTAACCATCTAGTGAACACTAATTTTTCTAGTGGTGCATAGTCCTGTAATAGGAATTCAAATGATACTAAGTAGTGGTCTGATAATATAGGATTATTATCAGTTCAGCCTTCCACATAGTTATCCCGGACAAGCTGATACTGAAGCTCCACAACCTGGGACTGCCCTCATCGCTGTGCCACTGGATCAGGGACTTCCTCACCAACAGGCCTTAGGTGGTGAGAATTGGGGACAACACATCCTCTACACTGGTCCTGAGCAACAGGCACACCACAGGGCTGCATGCTCAGCCCAGCCCTCTTCACTCTCTTCACCAGTGACTGTTCTGCCATCCACTCCACAAACACCATCGTGAAGTTTGCAGACGACACCACCATAGTGAGGCCTCATATCGGACAATGATGAGACCCACTACAGAGAGGAGATCCAGCACCTTACTCAATGGTGCTCAACAACAACCTTGTTCTGAACTCCAGCAAGACCAAGGAGGTCATAGTGGACTACAGGAGGTCCAGGAGGACAGAGCACGCTCCTCTCCTCATCCACAGGGAAGCAGTTGAGCATGTCAACAATATCAAGTTCCAGATGTGATGTGGGCATCCACATCACATCTGACCTGACCTGGTCCATGAACACAGCTCACCTGGTAAAGAAGGCTCAACAAAGACTCTTCTTCCTCAGGAAGCTGAAACGTGCTGGACTCTCCCCTCAGCTCCTTGACAAACTTCTACAGGGCCACAATAGAGAGCATCCTCTGTCCTCAGTGCAACAGTGTGGTATGGCAACTGCACTGCACAAGACTGAAAGGACTTAGCCCGGGTGGTGAAAACAGCACAGGGGATTGTGGGAAGTCCTCTTCCAGACCTGGACTCAATATACGCTGGCCGGATGCAGAAGAAGGCCCGACATATTGCCGCCAACCCTACCCACCCGGGAAATGGACTGTTCGTACCGCTTCCATCTGGAAAGCGGTACAGAAAGATAAAGACAACTACCAGACTGAAAAACTAGCTTTTTCCCCAGAGCTGTACAATGCATTTCCCCCTATTGAGAACTTGAGACATGCACTTGACTTCACTTGAACAACTGACCCACCCCCCTACTGTGCATTGCTTTGGACTTTGGATATTTGTGTACATATTACATATTTTTACTATTACTTACTATTAGTATTTTTTACTGTATTTACATTTAAAGCTGGAAAGTCACCAATATTAATTTCATCATGTGAAAACATGATGACAATAAATGATTCTTGATTCTTGATCAGCGCAAATGGTTGCAAAGATCCTGTCAACATCAACATGGACACTGCAAGTGAATGAAAAAATGGAAGGAACATGAGGCTTACATTATATGAAAATCCAGGAAATTCTAATCCCCTCATACATGAGTGGTTGTCACTGGCCCAGCATGGAATTTTGATGAATGAAATGGCACCGTTGGGTCTGCCACATGCAATTACAGTCTCAGGAGGATAATAGCTTTCTCTACTGTCATGGAAAACTGTAGTGGCCAGTGTTTTTCAATCAATTTCCATCAGCAGTGCTTATTTATGCTGCCAGAGAAGAAGCAGATACAGTGGGGAAAAAAAGTATTTAGTCAGCCACCAATTGTGCAAGTTCTCCCACTTAAAAAGATGAGAGAGGCCTGTAATTTTCATCATAGGTACACTTTAACTATGAGAGACAGAATGGGGGGAAAGAATCCAGGAAATCACATTGTAGGATTTTTAATGAATTAATTGGTAAATTCCTCTGTAAAATAAGTATTTGGTCACCTACAAACAAGCAAGATTTCTGGCTCTCACAGACCTGTAACTTCTTCTTTAAGAGGCTCCTCTGTCCTCCACTCGTTACCTGTATTAATGGCACCTGTTTGAACTCGTTATCAGTATAAAAGACACCTGTCCACAACCTCAAACAGTCAGACTCCAAACTCCACTATGGCCAAGACCAAAGAGCTGTCAAAGGACACCAGAAACAAAATTGTAGACCTGCACCAGGCTGGGAAGACTGAATCTGCAATAGGTAAGCAGCCTTGGTGTAAAGAAATCAACTGTGGGAGCAATTATTAGAAAATGGAAGACATACAAAGACCACTGATAATCTCCCTCGATCTGGGGCTCCACGCAAGATCTCACCCCGTGGGGTCAAAATGATCACGAGAACGGTGAGCAAAAATCCCAGAACCACACGGGGGGACCTAGTGAATGACCTGCAGAGAGCTGGGACCAAAGTAACAAAGGCTACCATCAGTAACACACTACGCCGCCAGGGACTCAAATCCTGCAGTGCCAGACGTGTCCCCCTGCTTAAGCCAGTACATGTCCAGGCCCATCTGAAGTTTGCTAGGGAGCATTTGGATGATCCAGAAGAGGATTGGGAGAATGTCATATGGTCAGATGAAACCAAAATAGAACTTTTTGGTAAAAACTCAACTTGTCATGTTTGGAGGAAGAAAGAATGCTGAGTTGCATCCAAAGAACACCATACCTACTGTGAAGCATGGGGGTGGAAACATCATGCTTTGGGGCTGTTTTTCTGCAAAGGGACCAGGATGACTGATCCGTGTAAAAGGAAAGAATGAATGGGGCCATGTATCGTGAGATTTTGAGTGAAAACCTTCCTTCCATCAGCAAGGGCATTGAAGATGAAACGTGGCTGGGTCTTTCAGCATGACAATGATCCCAAACACACCGCCCGGGCAACCTTGAAGGAGTGGCTTCGTAAGAAGCATTTCAAGGTCCTGGAGTGGCCTAGCCAGTCTCCAGATCTCAACCCCATAGAAAATTCTTTGGAGGGAGTTGAAAGTCCATGTTGCCCAGCGACAGCCCCAAAACATCACTGCTCTAGAGGAGATCTGCATGGAGGAATGGGCCAAAATACCAGCAACAGTGTGTGAAAACCTTGTGAAGACTTACAGAAAACGTTTGACCTCTGTCATTGCCAACAAAGGGTATATAACAAAGTATTGAAGATGAACTTTTGTTACTTGACCAAATACTTATTTTCCACCATAATTTGCAAATAAATTCTTTAAAAATCAGACAATGTAGATTTTCAGGATTTTTTTTCTCATTTTGTCTCTCATAGTTGAGGTATGTCTATGATGAAAATTGGAGACCTCTCTCATATTTTAAGTGGGAGAACTTGCACAATTGGTGGCTGACTAAATACTTTTTTGCCCCACAACACACCCTGATGTCTCTGTGTGGGTCAGATGGCTGAGGTGGAATCTCTGTTAAGTGTTTGTCTTTAATAAGGATCATTCAGAGTGTTCAGAGAAATGGATGAAGGCAAGCTTCTCTGATCTATTTGTCATGATGGTTTAAGCTCTTCACATATTGAAGTGAAAGCTTTCTGTTGTGAGGTTAACCCTTTACTAGCATTCTGAAAGTGAATGTATCCATTACTGCTGATTGAATGCTTCCATTATGGCTGAGAGTTTCATGGCAACAAAAGCTGGACCTATGAATATTATTGTTCACAGAATACCTTCAACCAGTTGACTGAACACTTCCATTCACCTGAATATACTCATGCTGAATAATCTGCATTTATTTCAACACACTCAAAACATTTTGTTAGATATATTTTTTAATATAACTGACTCAGCACAGCTATGACCCTCTCAGGGTTAGCTCACACCAGAATCCATTTTTTTATTTTCCTATATAGGAGAATGAGAAAACAGACTGTTGAAAATATATAAGAAAATATGATACAGATAATATTTATCTATTATTTAGTTATTATTAGTTATTTTTAATAACTTATAATACCAATGACACTGCATTATTACACCACTTTCCACACACTTTACACGTTTTCCTATACAAACCAATTTAGAAATAACAAGCCAAAATGCATCACAACTGGACAAAACCAGTGCTTGTTAAAAATCATACCTTTGGGCATCCTGGTAGGTGAATGGTTGAAGCACATATCCCTTTTGTTACATGTCATACCCAATTCTCCCCTCATTTCCTGTCTGTATCTGTACTACTCATCATATTGAGGGGCTGACCAGGTCCTGAAGGTAATTTTTGGCAGGATGTTACAAAAGATATGTCTGTCCTTAGTTAACAGTTGAGCATTAGGTTTGAAACAAAAACCCCCGAGAGCAACCAGTATTTTGGGAGGCCTTTTGTTTTGCCTATTGTGTAAGTGTCTGTGACAGACATACCATCCACACACACCCACACACACACACATGTGTGTGTGTATATATATATATATATATATATGTGTGTGTGTGTGTATGTGTGTGTGCATATAACTGTTACATTACATTACCAGACATCTGACACATGTCTGGTAAGTAGCCCAGGTAGTGGAAAAAACAATGGAGATGGATGGATAGATATATGAAAAGGAAGAATTCAGGAAGCTGCTGATACATAAAGCACAAGAAAGTGAAATCATGAGACCACAACACAAGAATAGGTGAGGCCAGAGGTGATGAGAACATATTCAACATGGGCTGGCCACACCAGAGAACAAAACACATTACAGCTGCATGGATTTAACAGAATAGGACAGACTCACATAGGCAGCTGTACTTTAACTGGCAGAGGTAATCGGAGTGGAAAAGGTTTAGACAGGCTTCCTGAGGCTCAGCAAGACAGACTTTGCTTTATAGGTGACAAGCAGTGGATGGGACCTGTGGCAATGCTTGATTTCTTTCTGTGTTTATCTGTCGTTCTGTCATTCAGGTGTTAGACAGCCCTACAGCAATGTGCAGTCAGCCTGCACAAATACACATACACTTGCTCAGGCTAGGTATGTGCTGCTGACACACACACACTCACAGTTTTACCTAGTGTTCCCTAGTGTGGATGTTCGCATCGGACCTACCTACCTACCTCTGCACCCTGACACACCCTGACCAATTTAATAACCCCAAAATATAAAAGTCACCCTAAATATTGCACTGTTGTCTAAAACACTTTAGTATTTATTTTGTTTGGCTCCCAGCAATGTTTTTCATGGAAGTATATTCTGGTGGGTGCTAGAGGGATATAAAAGCAGCATTTAGAGAAAGATGTTTTGATTATCCATCATCAGTGTTTTTCTGTCCTCTCGTTTCAATTTGTGTGTAGAATGTTTTACAATTTGCTTTCACATTATGGCCTAATATTGATTGAGATGCTTTTAGTTAGATGTTAATGTCCCTCTTATTTAATGTATTTAAATTTTATTCATTTGAAATTAATGAGCAAGAAAATGCATTATTATTCAAGATCAAAGTAAGTGAAAATGGCCACCCTCAGATGGTACTGATATGCTGATACTGATAGCAAAACTTTGTGGACCATTGCTACTTCCCAAGCTCATGATTGCCCTTGTACCTATTTTCCTACTGTAAAATAAGTCTTTATTTGTCCAACAATGACAATATATTGTTGAATACAGTATGATGTGATGGGGATTATTGCATATACACACTGACCTCTGTATTCTTGCTGCTACACTACTTTCAGAAAATGTAATTTTGGGATTTTTCACTCAGATAATTCCATCTGGAGGCAGATATACATTTTCAGTGGTTGTGGAGTGGAGTGCTTAGGTGAGTCTCCCCTGTGTGTGTAGAAAAGTACCTGAACAGGATATGTGGCAGACACTGGAGCATATGTGTTGGTAAGTTACAGTAGCAATTAGAAAGTGTCCAGTTCAAGTAAAGTGGTTGTAAAAAAGAGCCACGTCTTATGTTCTCTGCACTGAGTAAATAAAGCACCTGTTTTATGCAACGTTACCACTAGGTATGGAGGAAATAATTGTAATTGTCAATTGTACAATTCTTCGCGGTGCTTTGTTGAATGATTCTGCATCAATATGTAGGAAATAGGTCTATAATCAATTATCAGCACAGTTTTCAAATACTTCCATTTCCAGAGTTATCAATTTAACAATGCACAGTTTTCAAATACTTCCATTTCCAGAGTTTGTGGCTACTGCTGTGTCACCTTGTTTACATTCTCGACTGTGTGAAGATGGCAAAGCAGCTTAAAGAGACAAAAGAAATAAAATCACTGCTGGCTTTTTTGAAAGCAGATGTTTGAGCATGCTTGTTTGTATTGATGGGTACAAATACAAATTGAGATGCACTGTAATTCAATGGGATGCATCAAAAATAGTTTAATAATCGAATCATGACCCTCTGAATTGTCTCTCCAGACCATTTTTCGAAGCAGAGTTTACCCAGACAACAGAGGCTAGTTACCAGCAAACTGATGACCAAGGTTGAAACCAGTTGAATCTGTCTGGAGAAACCAGAGGTCTACCAACCACAGTTCAGGGGACCAACTGGAAATGTAATGCCGGTTTGTTTTCTGTTTTTATCACAAACAGAGGACAAAGGAAAGGGACCGGTATATAAAGAGTGGGTGAATGGGAAGTGGAGGAGCAAGAGTCCAAGAAACAGAAGAGCTGGGGCAGAGTCAAAGCAATGGCCCTCTGGTAGCGTCCACCTTTGGGTGGCTGGTTGAGGTTGAGGAGGACCGCTATACCCAGTGGTTTAGGAAGAAGGCCACCAACATCATCATCAAAGATCCACGTCACCCCTGCCACAAACTGTTCTGTCTGCTGCTGTCTGGCCGACAGTTCCGCAGCATTCAAGCTCACACTACCAGGCTCAGGAACAGTTTCATCCTGCAGGCCATGAGACTTTTGAACTCTGTTCACAGCAACTCCACTTTATAATAACACCATCACTTTCTATTGCATATCTCTGTTTAGTTGTTATTTACTTTTATGGATCGTGGACCAGGCAGGTAGACCCAAATGCAGAACACAAATCGGCAAGATGGTTTTATAAGTTTAATAAAGAGTTTCCTTACAGCAAAGTTCTTCATGAGCATTTTCTTGGCTTGGTACAGGCTGGATCAATGAAGCTCACATGACATGACAAGACATGACACTAGAAGCACATTTTACGATCTGGCAACGAGACAGGGGAAACGCAGACAATATATACACATGAGGTAATGGGTAATAGGTGGACACAATCAGGGCGGGGCAGACAATCACAACGGCGAGAAAACACACAATGGCAGGAAGTAACTAATGATGATTAAGGCATAGATAATGACTATGGCAGTTTCTTTAGCAGATGGCAGTTTTGTGAGTGGAATGAAGTGCGTCATTTTTGAGAACTGATCTACCACCGTCAGCTCTACCGCAGCACTGGTAGTGGCTGGAGTAATCCCATCCGGGCCTACCTCAATGCCTGCTTGCTACGAGCACAGACAGAGCAGGCAGCGATGTACTCAGCCACGTCCTTGGCGAGGGTGGGCCACCAAAAGAGCTGATAGACCACGAAGACCATTCTCTTAATCCCTGGATGGCATGTGAGCAACGAGGTGTGCGGCCAATGGATGACCTTAGAGCACAACGCTTCCGGTACATACATTTGGTTGCGAGGACAACCCTCAGGGGCAGGTTCATCTTGACTAGCTCGTTGCACATCATTCTCTATTTGCCAAGTTACTGCTCCTACCACATGGTCAGGTGGTAGGATGGGTTCTGGTTCCTTGGGGACAGAACATCTGGCTTTGTGTTCTGCGACCCCGGCCTGTAGGAGAGGGTGAACCAGAACCAACTAAAAAAGAGAGCCCACCTTGCTTGACGTGAATTTAACCTTTTAGCAGTTCTGAGGTATTCGAGATTTTTGTGGTCAGTCCATACGATGAACGGCTGTTCTGCTCCCTCTAGCCAATGGCGCCATTCTTCCAGGGCCACCTTTATTGCCAGCTCCCAGAGGAAATGAGCGGTAGAGGATGCCTGTTCTTGACCGTGATGTCGTTCAGTGCACTGTAGTCAATACACGGCCGAAGCAAGCCGCCCTTCTTGCCCACGAAGAAGAAACCCACTCCTCCAGTGAGGACGATGGACCTCAGTGACGCCTAAATGTACTCATCCATGGCCTTCCTCTTGGGACCTGAGATGGTGTAGAGCCTGGCTTTTGGTATGGGAGCTCCCGGAAGAAGGTCAATGGCGCAGTCCCAATGATGATGAGGGGGCAGAGAGGTGGCTTTGGCCTTGTTCAATACCTCACAAAGGTCATGGTAGCAAGGTGGGACTAGACAGGTCTGGACAATCGCTGTGGCCCGGCTCGGGGGTTATGGGTGTCTCAGCAGTTCTGTGTTAACAGAGAGACGAGACACAAAACAAGAGACAGCACAAGATTTGTCCCAAGGTTTAACCCTTCCCATTTCCCAATTAATATAAGGGTTATGTCTCTTTAATCACGGGAAACCTAAAATAAGGGGGTGTTGGGCGCAGTCAAATATGTGAAAGGAGATCTTTTTGCTATGGTTTAGGTCTACTGACATGACTATGGGTTGAGTCTGATGTGTCACTTTGCTTAAGAGTCTGCCATCTAAGCATCTAACATAGACAGGTTGACAAAGAGGTTGAGTGGTTAAGCCTAGCTTGAGGGCTAAGTTCTTGTCCATGAGGCTCTCGTCTGCACCAGAGTCAATGAGAGCATGCAAGGGAGTAGTTTTACTAAAAGTCAGAGTTACTGTGGTAAGTGATCTTGGAGGAGAGTCGAGGTCTTTCTTCACAACAGAGTTCTCCCCATGTGGATACTGCATGGGTGTACAGTGTGAACAGAAAGAAACTAAGTACACAGCCCTGGGGGGGATTAAGTACAACAGTCTGGATGTTGGACTTCCAAACAAACAGAACCGAGAGTTAAGTTTGTTCAGTTTCATGGGGGAGATTCTGTTGAATGCTGAGCTGAGATCAACAAACACGATTCTGATGTTGGTGTTATTTTCAAGGTGTGTGAATGCTGAGTGGAGGGCAGTGAAGATGGCATCCTCAGGCAGTCTCTTGGTTCTGAATGCAAACTAGTGGGGTCCGGGCTAGCTGGGATGTTTTTGATGTTTTACACTTTATCAGTGTACTTCTTCACTTTGGATAAATCTTTAGCAAAATAAATATTAAAGTAGAAGTTAGCACTAGTATTTGATTAGCCAACACAATGCCTTGCCAAATGATGGTGCAGTGTTGTGTTGCCTCAAAACTGAGCTACTGTTATGTCTTTTCGTTTCTGTTAAGTGGTTGTGTTTGTAATGCAGATCACGTTGCACTAGAAAACGTGTGGCAGTCACCTGAATCACCGGAGTATTTCTCGGGCGAGGCGAGGTGGATGGTTTGAGGGGTTGCGGAGCTGGGTGAATGGGAGGTGGCGTGGCAGGCAGGCTTGACTTTGCATTACACAAAGACTTCCTATTCAGTGTAACTTACTTAAGATACTAATAATTGTGATGACAGTTACTTATGTTGAAAGAAGAGTGCATAAATAACATTTCTCATCATGTTTGTGCCTCTGAAAATTCACAAGTTCATTAAAGCTCACTATTATGTCACTGGAGTATGTAAACAAATTCTGACATATGCCCCCAGTGGCTCAAAGGGTCAAGAAATGACTAGAAACCAGCTTTCTGTGTCTTCTCTCGAGTGTGAGGAGAGCAGTAAATAAGGCAAAAACTTTAAAACTTAAAGAAAATGAAAATATTAGAAAAACATTCATCTGTTTTCAAAGAATAATAACACACATACTGTGCAAGAATTGTGTTTTTTGAATCATGTTTTTTTTTTTTTAATTTGCATAATTTGCAATTTGCATGTAATTGTAATGGACGCTGTAGGAGAGAGGAATAAAGTCATGGGAGAGATAAAAAGTGTATTAAAAATGATTTAAATATGTTTAGAACTTTTTTCTGCTGATTTTTGGTTTATTTTTTTATTCAGTCCCATTACTTCTCTTTGTGTAGATCCACATTACATAAATCAATTTCGTCCTGTATGGTTAAATGTTTACGGCATCAACTTTGCACATGCGCAATCCATTTGCAGTGTGTGGATGCAGAGTGGTGGGTCTCCTCTCTGCTCTGACTGCAGCTGGGACTGCTGCATGCGGGGCTGCTGTGAGACTGACCGCTGGATAGTGCTTCAGGATGGGGGAGGGGCTCACAGCAGCACCCGCTGCTGGTTAAGGACAGTAACTGCAGGACGATACGTACTTTCATGTCAGAGTCTCCAAAAAAACAAAACGTCTCCAATAACACCAAAAAAAAGTCACTAGATTTGTTGCTAGTAGCTTTTGACAAAAAAAAGTCGCCAAGAGGTTTTGGAAAGTCGCTAGATTTAGCGAGAAAGTCATCAAATTGGCAACACAGACCCTGCTAGCTAAGGTGGAACTCATTCAGTGCTATAGTTAGTGCTGACCTCCTGTGCAGGACGTCATATTTCTGGTAGTCTGGGACCATTCTCTCGTAGTTTTCCAAAAGAGCTGATATTACTTCTTATGCCTCCTCTGCTTCCTCCATTGAGGAGACTAAAATCAATCAAAGAAGCGGGAAACACACAAGAGCAGGAAGTAAAGTGACAGACGTAAGGAGAGGATTAAGAATACAAAATAAAACAGGAAGTGTTAATAACAACTGGAAGCAGACAAATACAAGAATGGAACGAAAAACAAACATACAAGGAGAGAGAGACAAACAAGTTAAAAAGGAACACAAGGAAGAAACACCAGGAGCACAAGGCATGACCATGACAGATACTTGTGTGGGTTATAGCACATTCACAAATAAGAAAAAATATGCAGCCCCTACACTATCAGTTCTCATTGCTTGCCTTTCCTCATCCCCTTCAACCCCCTCAAGCTCTGTCCTCCTTTACTTCCCCTCCCATATTTTGTAATCTAATATTGACTAATTCCCTCTGTTTGTCTGATGCCTCATCATCTCCCTGTTGAACAAATCCAATCACTCTCCACTTAAGACTAAAGAGCTTCTACAGAAGAAAGGGTCCGAGGAAAATGATCAGAGAGAAAATAAATTGTAAATTGTAAAACAACAAACAAATATGACTAATATGATTTCGTATACAGATATTGTACTACTAAGTACTATTTTATTGATTAGCTAATCTGTTGTAGCATAGTATCAAACTACATAATTTGCTAAACAAAAAATTCTCCAGAGCAATTCCTGAAGGGGACACCAAAGGTGCCAGCAAAAGTACTGAAGTAACATTTGTGATATATTAAATGCAAATATAAGGAAAACTAATTACTACTACAGAGTTTCTTGTCACAGTCTGCTCCACTGTTCTGTGTCTTCAGCCACATTCCTATTTCCCCAGGTCCCTGTTTTGCCATTCTCCTTTCATCCACCAGATACCCTCAGACTGTTCCTGTTTGTGCCACTCCCTTCCATACACACCTGGTCTCACTTCTTTCATCTGCTTCCATCCCAGCTCATAACCTGCATCTCAACTTAGCACATAACAAAGACAGTAGGTTAAGCAATACAGTTTACACAAATCAACATTGAGATCTGTGATCATTTAGAATTTCATGTATTCACTGCTATTAATTCTACTCGTGAAATATGCAGGGCTTGCATGATTTCATTTGACTTTCATAATCCCCGCATTTTTGTTGCAAAAAAGTCACATATATCTTTTCAGAAAGTTGAAAAATGTTGCGTTTACTTCACACAAGAGCAGCCATTTTCCTCCTGTTGCCTTGGGAACGTTATGAAGTGACGTCATCGGAAAGCTGCAAACCCCGCGAAGAAGACATGATGACGTCCGCAAATCAATCTCATTTGCCAACAAAAATAATAATAATAAATCATTCTTTTTGTAAAGCTACGGAACTTGTTTGACTCATCAACGTTTTGTAAGTTTGAGCCATGTGTTTATTAAGGTCTGAAATAAAACAAGATGAGAACTTAATTATTCCCAGCTCAAGCCCCCCATTAGTACTTTTCTGGTTGGTCCTGAGGCCAACTTTACCGGTTTTGCTTGTGTAAACAAGCGTGTAAGGTACAGCCGAACCGAACTTATTAAAATAAGGGATGGTTCGGCCACGAGCACAACATTACAAACAGCGGATCTCGGACTCAGGGCCCTGCTGGGCAGACTGCAGCTCCTGAGGACACCGGACTGGCGCAGTGCTGCCCGCCCGGACAGAGGGCAAGAGGAAGCGGTGTGCGTGGAAGCAGAAGAGGGGCAAACGGGGCGGACTGCTAGCCAGGCTAAAGGCTAATGCCGGGAGACCACCGATCCCGTCCCTGTTCTGTTCCTGTCCAATGTCCGCTCCCTGGACAACAAGCTGGACCTACCACTTCGACTGAGGCTGGGGGTCCCCCGTGAGATGAGGAACTGTTCGGTGCTTTGTCTTACGGAAACCTGGCTGAACGACAACATGCCGGACCCAGCCTTCCAGATCGACGGCCGGCTTCTCTTCCGTGCGGACCGCAACCAGCAGTCGGGGAAAGCCCGCGGGGGCAGATTATGCGTCTACGTGAATAAAAGCTGGTGCACAAACTGCACTCTGGTGTACAGCCACTGCTCCGAGGCGATAGAGCATATGACTGTAAAGTGCCGGACACAACATCTGCCTTGTGAGTTTACGGCGGTGTTTGTTATGGCTGTTTACATCCCGCCGGGTGCTAAGGCTAACGAAGCGCTAAAGGAGTTTCCCAACAACATCAGCTCGCTCCAGCACAAGCACCCGGAGGCGTTTTACGTGGTTGCAGGGGATTTCAACCACGTAAACCTGACAGACACCCTGCCTAAGTTCTACCAGCATGTCACCATACCGACACAGGGGAAATAACACGCTGGACCGTGTTTATACCAACAAACGAGACGCATACAGAGCCGTCCCCCACCCCCACCTGGGCTTCTCTGACCACATCTCCATCATGCTGGTCCCTGCCTATCGTCCTCTGCTCAGACGCCACACACCAACGCAGAGGACCATCACCGTGTGGCCCAGTGATGCTGTCCCCGCACTGCAGGTCTGTTTCCAGCCCACAGACTGGCAGATTTTCAGGGAGGCAGCTGTCCGTGAGGGAGAGGTGGACCTGGAGGACTATACATCGGCTGTCCTCGGCTACATCAGCAAGTGCACAGAGGACGTCACCAGCACCAGGACAGTAACAACAGAATATCTGAACCAGAAACCCTGGCTGAATGCGGAGGTCCGGTCTCTGCTGCTGAAAGCCAGGGATGCTGCGTTCAGGTCTGGTGACAGACTGGCACTCAGAGCGGCTAGGAGACAGCTGACTGCAGGAGTGAAGAGGGCCAAGGCCGCATACGCCCAGAGGATCCAGGGACACTTCACGTCCAACGATCCAAGGAGTATGTGGAGGGGCATAAAAGTGCATCACAGACTATAACACCAGAGATGCACAATGCCCCAACATGCCCTCAACAACTTCTACGCCCGCTTTGACGATCCAAACACCTCCCCCAGCACCAGATTCACCCCTCCACCAGGAGAAGAGCCCCTCAGGGTGACCGCAGCAGAGGTGAAGACAACCTGAACATTGCACAACCACAAAATTACGACACTTTTCTTCTTTTGCATACTACCTCAAGAGATATTGGCTGTTGTATATTTGTCATATGTTGTATATGACTGTTGTACATTGTCATACCTCTAAATAGAGGTATGAATGAGGTACAGAATAAATAGGATTAACTGCAATGAAAATTCATTGCAGTTAATCCTATTTATTCTGTTTATTCTGTTTATTTATATTTATCCACTAGCTCATTTTGCACTAGCTCATTTTTGCTTATTCTATCTTGTTTATTTTGTACTATTCTACTTTTTTTTTTCTATACTTATTCTACTTTTTATACTTATTCTACTCTTATATCCTACTTATTGGGCTTGCACAGGGACCAGGGTAGCTAATCTCGTTCCATCCCATGTTTAACATGTGTTAACATGTGACAATAAACAATCCTTGAATCCTTGAATTAAGGTAGTAGCCTAGTGAGAACAAAGTGTTGTGGGAATCACTTTCTTTTCTTATTCATCAAATCGCAATTTTTGCAAATTCCCGCAATTTTTGCAAATTCCCACAATTTCATCGCATAAAATTGCGAAAAAGGTTACTAGGAGGTTAGGTTACTGAAATAACTTGAAACTGACAAAAGTAAGAATAAATTTACTGACTGAAATTAACTAATGAAAATCAGACATTGCTTTTGAATTGTGGTTCAACAGAATCATTTTAAAAAACAAACTAATGAAACCAATGAAACCTGGACAAAAATGATGGTACCCTTATCTTAATAGTAATTTCAATCAAGCGATTTCTGTAACTCTCAATGAGACTTCTCCACCTGACAAAAAAAAAAAATAGTGCGTAAGCACTTTCTATGCTTTGACTTTATGCAATGTGTTCTGTAATTCCTATGCAAAATAACACTATGGACATTTTTATAAATGAGGTCCCAGGTCTTCAGTTTTACATAAAGCCCACATCATTTGCTGGGCACTGCCTTGACAGTCAGTGGTTGAAAGATGACATGCAGCTATATATGTCCCCAGTGGTCATATTTGGAAGGAGTCCAGAGAGAGCTAAGGGTCCAACATCGTCTTTGTATGTACACTGTGACGACTCCTCCACCTGGCCAGTAGGTGTCTCTCTCTCTCTCTCTCTCTGTGAGTTTCTGTTGGGTTGTCTGTTCTGAGTTCCCAAATTCCATCGTTCCATAAACTTCCCAACGAAGACAATAATACCTTGGATCAAGTTTATTGTAACATTTCTGGAGCATACAAGGCTGTTGCAGTTCCACACCTGGGCACACCTAAAGTTCTCTACTGATGCTGTTCTACCCACAAAGACCATCAAGGTTTTCCCAAATCAAAAACCATGGCTGGACAGCACAGTGAAGCCCCTACTCAAAGCCTGTGATGCTGCCTACAGGTCAGGTGACAAGCTGGCCTATAGCATTGCCCGAAAAGAACTGAAAAAAGGCATTAAGCTAGCAAAAAGCAGGTATAAACGGTGCATTGATGGAGCATTTTGAAAACAACAACCCACATAGTATGTGGAGAGGCATCAAGACAATAACGGACTATAAGCGCAGTGATCAGCTGGTTAGCCACAATTCCACTCTCCTCGACACCCTGAACACATTCTACGAAGAACTCCATCAGCCTCTAGTCCTGCAGCTGCACCAAGTGAGCTCTTCCATGAAGAGAATCAACATCAGGAAAGCTGAAGGACCAGATAAGGTGTCTGGTCGCACTCTGAAATTGTGTGCAGACCAACTGGCAGGAGTTTTTCTGGACATTTTCAATCTGTCCCTGCAGCTTGCTACAGTTCCTGTCAGCCTTCAAAACCTCCATCATTGTGCCTGTGCCTTAAAAAATCTGCTGTCACCTGCCTAAATGACTACCGCCCTGTCGCTCTAACTCCGGTCATCATGAAGTGCTTTGAGAGGATCGTCCTAAAGCACATCAAAGACATCATCCCTGCTGGTCTGGATCAATATCAGTTCGCATACAGGGAGAACAGGTCGACAGAGGATGCAGTCTCCATTGCCACTTCACACAGCCCTGACCCATCTGCAGCTTCCTATCACCTACGTGAGGATGCTATTTGTGGACTTCAGTTCAGCTTTTAACACAGTGATCCCTGTTTGTACCGCTTCCCTCTGGAAAATGGTACAGAAACATAAAAATCAAGACAACCAGACTGAAAAACAGGTTTTTCCCCAGAGCTGTTCTCAATCCATCTCCCCCCCACACACACACACACACACACACACACACACACACAGGCAATCACCTGTTTCACCCCTTACTGTACATTGCTGCTACAACTTTATACATTTATATATTTATGTCTATGTATGTATTTATGTCTTTTGTATATATATATATATATATATATATATATATATATATATATATATATATATTCAATTTTTTCCATTATGTAATGGAAATATATAACATAATGACAATAAAAGATTCTTGATTCTGGACAAGTGAATATAAATACCTCTCCACTGCTCCACTCACTCTCTCTCGTGGGCTCTCTCTGATGCTCCCAGGCTCTGACCGGTTTCTCCGTCAACTGTTATCTAGTTGATTACCATTTTCCTGCTAAAAAATTACTTTGTTATACGAGCCAATCGTGCATCCCTGATTGTCACGGTCCCTGAGCCAGGCTGAATAACAATCTTAATGTTTACGCTTATCCTTAGCCAGCAGTTTCAAATAGGATTCAGCGTTGCCTGCTGTAGGCCCAGTAATATATTTGGCTATGGTTGCTAGTGTCACTAGCTTCACATTTCTCAAAATAGAACTGTCAATAAACAGAGCTGGTTGGTCAATGGGTGTGTCACCAAGTGGTGAGAAACTGTTAGTGTTGATGGTGAGCCATAGGCTTTAGATTGGGGCTCTGCTCCCATCGTATAGTCACCCAGCCGCCCTGATTCCTAGCTAACAGGAGCTGCACTAGGTGGCCTGAAATAAAAACTAGGCA
Source organism: Scortum barcoo (assembly GCA_023238725.1). Lineage (NCBI taxonomy): Eukaryota > Metazoa > Chordata > Actinopteri > Centrarchiformes > Terapontidae > Scortum > Scortum barcoo. Next base: position 28,097,946 of record CM041533.1, on the reverse strand, counting down.
CATTTCTAGTTTAGCAGTCAATATATGATTAAAATATCCATCATTATTCTCCATTAAATAAAAAAGTTGGACAATATTAGTTTTATGTTCTGTGTCCATGATAACTGGTGTAATGTAATAATCTATGGTGCAGGCTAACTGATAAATTTGGGAAGCCAATTTGAGAGGAGGGTGATGGTGGTGAGTGGGGGTTGGAGTTAAATACAGAATATAACTTGAGCAACAACAGTTACTACAGGTCTGGCAGTAGTTTCTGGTTGGTCCTGTTTAAATGCAGTGTACAGTGTTGGCTGCTGATGTACACGAGAAATGTACTGATGATGGACAGAAGAAAAAAACAAGCTCAAAAAGCTGCAGAAAGCTCCCTGTGAAAAACAATTATTTAGTTAACCAGTATAAGTTTCAAGATTGTTGCCTCTGTATTTGTGTCTGTTTGTTGGTTCAACAGCTACAGTCTTACTCTTTATGACTAGATTAAACAGATTAAACAAGAGTAAATACAGGAGACTTTGGAGGAGGCTGAAAGATTGGTGGAGATTCACACTGACGGAGAGTTAGACACATTTCTGCTGGACAGGTAATTACTACTCTTTACTACTATTACTACTACTTATATCTGATCTTCTATCAAATTAACCACAAAGCTAAGATGTCAGTGATTACAATAACAGTCCGTGGTGAATCCCATCTTACTGTGACGTTGAAGCAGAGTTAACATTAGCTTCCTGAGCCTAATGCTAAGTGCCAGCGCTAACGGTTAGCATTATTTTTCATGTCGAAAATATTTATTTCTGCTTGTTTGTTGGCCAGCAGTGTTGACAACAGTAATGTAGCAGTGGATTTAACAATGTGAAATATTAAAATAATTCGGTAAAAATCACTGCAGCTTTTTTGAGTTTCTGCTAGTGGAGCGTCTTCAAATGTCTGTAAACCTGCTGATGATAAGAAGTGCCAGCTGACAAATGTTTGACAAATGAGGATATATCTTTAGTTGATGTATTTATCATTTTAGAGCAGACTGATTAATTATGTGCTGTTTGCGTTCTTGCAGATAGGTTTCTTTAGCTCCAGCATCAACTCATCCCAACCTGTCTAGAGTTGTTGGACAGCCTCTCTGATTGGTAAGAACATGATGAACTTTTCCAAACCATTGTGGTGTAACAGACTCAGCTGTACTCAGCATCATTGATTTGTATTGAATTGTAGATGACTGTTTGGCAAATGTTACTCTTATATGTGGAGAGATGTCAGAGCATCAGTAAGTGATCAAATCCAGTATTTAGAGAGCTGAGCATCATTTTTGTGTTTGAATCATAGACAGGTGAATCATTATTGAATCATGAGGCCAGCGAAGATTCACACCTCTATTATGTGGTTGAATCCAGACCAGTATTATGTTGAATAAACAAGTTAATAATTAGTGTTTATTTTTTTAATGTATAATTTCATTTTTCTTACTCAGTTATATCCAGGTATTTTAATTTGGAGTATTTTAAAAGAAAAATATGTCCCTCTAACATGTCTTCATTGTAAATCAAACTGTCTGATCACATATTCATTTCTTTATTCTCTCCTCCTCAGGTCTGACAGAGACTTGTTGTTGCATTTTTTGAAGAATCAAGAATCCTGTCTTCATCAATAATGTTTATTTTTAATCTGCAGTAACTTACCTTTTCTGTAATTCCTATGCAAAATAACGCTTGTTAATATTTCTTAAGTGTTTTTTTAATGAGCTTCTTAGACATTTATTTTGAGACATCTCATGTCTATTGTTGACCCTGTGGTTTATAGTTTTTAAAATTGGTCCAAAGATTAGATTAGATTCAACTTTATTGTCATTACACATGTATAAATACAGAGTAACGAAATGCAGTTTAGCATCTAATCAGAAGTGCAAAGAAGCAGCAAGTGCATTATATATAGTATATATAGTATGGACAGTATGTACAGGTAAGAGTAGTTATGTGCAGTTATGTACAGTTAAGGACAGTAAACATGTGGGTTAGGGTTAAGTTATTATCAGGTTATCAAATATAGTATACAGAAACTATATAGATATGGTATGAACAAATAGAACCACGGGACACAGAGTTCGGACAGAGTTCGGTAGAGAAACAGCTGTAGGAAAAAAGCTGTTCCTAAACCTGCTGGTTTTAGTCTGGAGGCTCCTGTCTGTAACGCTCCCTGGAGGCAGCAGGAGCTGAAAAAGAGTATGTGCAGGATGAGGGAGTCCTTAAGAATGCCACGTGCCCATCGTAGAGAGACATCGCTTCTTCTGGACATCCTCTATGGCAGGAAGTGGAGTCTTTGTGATGCGTTGGGCGGTTTTCACCACCCTCTGCAGTGCCTTGCGTTCCGCGACAGAGCAGCAGTTCCCATACCAGACTGTGATGCAGTTGGTTAGGATACTCTCATTTGCACACCGGTAAAAGTTGGATGGCAGTGGACAGGTTGTTTTTCTGCAGTGTCCTCAAGAACAGGCGCTGATGGGCCTTCTTAATCAGGCTGGAGGTGTTTGCAGTCCAGGAAAGGTTCTCTGAGATGTGGGTCCCCAGGAACTTGAAGCTGGAGCCATGCCGTTGATGTGGATGGGATCATGTGTCTCCCTTTTCACCTTCCTGAAGTCCACAATGAGCTCCTTAGTTTTGCTGGTGTTAAGGAGCAGGTGTTGTCAGCACACCATGCGGCTAAGTGCTCGACCTCTGCTGCCCTGTATAGTGTGACTCATCATTATCGCTGACTGATGAGTCCAATCACCGGGACGTGATGTCATATGCTGCAAACTTTGTGATGGAGTTGGATCCATACATAGGCCTGCAGTCAGTGGGTGAGTCTTGGCTGAAGAGGGAGTAGAGGAATGGGCGGGCTCAGCACACAGCCCTGTGGTGCACCAGTGTTGAGTGTGATGGTGGAGGAGCGGTTGTGGCCTGACCTGACATGCTGAGGTCTGTTGGTGAGAAAGTCCATAATCCAGTAGTGGAGGGGGGTACTGATTCCAAGATCCCCAAGCTTTAGTGATTAGCTTGATTAGCTTGGAGGGAATAACTGTGTTAAATGCCAAGCTGAAATCAATAAACAGTATTCTTGCGTAATAAACAGTATTCTTGTTCTTGTTCTCCAGGTGGGAGGTGAGAGTACACAGTGCAGCGCTGTAGATACAGCATCCTCTGTGCTCCTATTGCGTTGGTATATAATTCAGTAATTTTCAATTCGGTAGATATTTCAGTAATACGGTATATAAAGTGGTGTATTTTTCCCATTAATGCATTTAGACACAAATCACTGTAGAAAACACACTTTTATTGGATAATAAATAATTACATTATTTGAATATGTTAAAATACACCTTTGTGAAGCTATATAATGAATCTATGCACAGCACAGTACTCAGACTATTTCCAGATGTCCTCAGCGGCGAGCTCCTCCGGTATTTGGCCCAGCAGGCCCTCTCTTTGTCCTGAACTGTCCTCTGCATGGCTACATCGTCGTCGTTGTCGTCTCCCCCCTCCGGAGCAGCTGGTGAAGTCGCCATCACGGTCTCTGTTTTTAAACTCTCACACAAACACCAGATATGGGCAGAAATGTCACACATTGTGCAAAGGTCATACTGTTTCAAATGTTCAGGCAGAGAGAGGATTCTGTTGAAAGTTACCTACTGCACCTTTAAAATAAATATGCCAGATCATCAGTGTTATTGTGCCTTTGCTTTCCAGCCTCTTGAATCTGATTCTCTACCTGCCTGTCTGTCTGGACTTGCTGTCTTTGTCTATAAGCTTATGTATTATCATTTTACTATTAAAATCACTGAATCCTTTTTGGTTGGCTGCATTTGTGTGAAGCTATCTGCATGGTAATATACAGCTAGAAATATAAAGATACTATAAATATATCTAGTGATCCAGCATTTAACTATTTAGCTATCAGATATAATGAACAGTTGCAATGAGTAGGTAGGTTATCAGAGTAGTTTATAACATAGGTGGTTGCATGGTTGCATAGTGACTGCAGTGACATTGAGTCAGTCCTCTACAGTGGTTCAGCACACTTGGTGCAAGCAGATCTCTCTGTATAGTTTAATATCTGGAGGCAGGGACAAGACAGAGGGTGTATGGCTGCCACCCCCTGACACACAGATGGCAAGACTAATTATTAGAGAACAAGCCTGCAGCACATACACAGACTGTTTTTATTGTTTTGTGTATGTTACACCATTATGTATGAACACCTAAACCCAATACCTACCAGTATGAGTACACCACACCCACTCACACCCCTTACTGGAGCATTCAAAATAATTACACTTCAATTTAAATTACATTTTATAATTTTTTGTTAATGTACACTAATGTAATCGCATGGTCACGAAATTAAATAGAAAAAAGTCAATAAAGACACACAGTATTACACGGACATGTATAGGCAGTAAATGCTACAGTAATGATAGTCCTATACATTTGAGAGTGCCTGAAGTTTGACCTTTTCCATTTGCAAAAAGGTAAAAGTTTTTAGAAAAAAAAGAGTAAATTGAATTTATCACTATTCAAAATTACACCATCATTATATAATTTTTGCAAGTTCCTAGTTTAAACCATTATACAGTCTATGGTTCAAGCATACTTATTTGCATAAGTGACGTACAGGGAGACAACATATTAAGTTCAAACATACTTACTAGGCTTATATTTATATGGGAATTTCTCATATCTGTTGCAGTCACACTGCTGGTTGATGTTCTTTCCATGTCCCATTCAAAACTAAGTAGATGCTCCTTCTCTCTCTCTCATGGTAATCCTTATATTGGCACTATCCACCTGTCTATCCACACTGTCTTCACTCGTCAAATGCTTTGTTTAACAAAAACAATTGCTACATCTTTAAGGGCTGTTTTAAAAAGGGTGTATAGAGCCACTGAACATCCTTATAACACATCAAAAAATATAAAAGATCAACAAAGGAAAGCTAAACCCAGACTGTGTCAACTAAATGAAACTGCATTTAGTAGAGCATTTATTCAGGTTGTATCTTTAATTTGTTGCCTGTCTGTATATGAGAAAGCCTAAAATCCTTAATAATGTGTATATGGTGATATAAGTTGAATTTAACCCGCTAATCTGATAGTAAACACTCAGGCATCTCTCTTTGGCCCTGATCACATAGAAAACCCCTGTGCATCTCTTTGTACAAATTACCAGCTTTAAATTACTCATTAAAGTCACACACCCACGTACATACATATGATAGCCTACAGAGACATGAGACATGATGGTGCATGATAGTGTGAAAAGTGGATTGATCCTGTTAATATGATTCATGAAACCCTCCCTGCCACATTGCATACACACACACGCCCTAAATTAAGTTAAAAACATTAAATGAACATGATATAGCTGCAGAGCTGTCTCTTATCTACAAATTACAGTAGAGACATTTGATGAATTTACAGAGCAACACACAGACACACACATTAGTTTCCCTTCCTTCTGGTATGGAAAAGTAAAATCTGACCCGTGGCTCACTAATATCCCGCTTTATGACATCAACAGAGGAACAAACATGTTAGCGGCGGGAAGTTAATTACTCGTTACAGTCAGGGTCTAATAAAAAGACGAACCGATATGGTGTGACACCTGAAGCCATTATCTCCCACCCCCACACACCCACATACACACAAAGAGCTACACACACACAAGGTAAATGAACACACACACATGAGTTGCTTGAGTGGATAAATGAAAATGCTGTGTGTTTAGTCACTGTCCAGGAGGTCTCTGTCACCTCTGCAGTAACACCAGCCAAGGGGTGTCAACTGACTTAATTAAAAAAAGTACATGCATGCACACACATAAGCACCAATGTACACACATGCACACAAACACCTGACACTACCACATTTAATTAGGTTCACCTACACACAGAAACACACATTTGGGGTGGGTGGATTTAATTTTCCTAACAGCATTTGGATCAGCTCTTCAAAGCTATGTTACTGTAAAATGGAGCGCAGAGGAAGTCTCTGTATGTTAGAAACCATCATTGTACTCCGCAAAGGAGTTCAATTTACAGAATTCAATTAAATTTTTCTCAGTTTTTGGTGTAGACATTAGCTGCATGTGGCTATTTTATCAGGCGGTTGTGTTTTTGGCTCATAGCTCACTTATGACCTGTCTTTCTTTCATTTCTTCAAATGTTTAAAATGACCTACATTTACAAGTTTCACACATGGGCCCCTAGTGATAAGGTGAACAATAATTCTTGTCTGTTAGGAATAAAGATGTAAATGTAAATTTGGTTGACTTTGTTATTTTGTATGACGGGTTTGCAAAATAAGTAATGCTTTGTACTTGATCAAAGATGACACTGTCATTCAGTCAATCTCAACGAACGTCCGGCAGCATATGTGAGAGAGAGACAGCTAGTGTTAGCTGAAGAGAAACAAAAAGAGAATGACAGAGGCCTCTTGCACCAATCAAGTGGAAAAAGCTGAATTGCAGTTTGTTGCCTGGCAACCTGAATCCATTACTTCTGTGTGTGTGTGTGTGTGTGTGTGTGTGTGTGTGTATGTGCTTGTTTGTGTGTGTGTGTGTGTGCCTGTGTGTATGTGTGTATGTGAAGAATGAGCATGCGTAATCTACCACTTTTAACTTTTAAGGTACCAGCTGTGATCTTTTTGCACCTTTTATATGTTGTATTTTTGTGTGTGTGTGTGTGTGTGTGTGTACATGCTTACTTGACTTAATCAAGCAACCTTAATCACTAAGTCACCAGAATCCAACACTGCCCTCATTTAGATCCTATGAGAGCAGTGTGTGGACAGAATCAGCTGGAAAGACACACCTAAAAAGTGGCCCATTTTCTTTTTCCTGTGGATTTGCACGACTTTTACTAGTGTCAGAGCACTTTAGTGAGATGAATGAGAGACAGTGATACAGCATTATTAATTGTTGAGTTCTAATCAGCCTGTACAAACAGTTGTCTTCTGTCTGAGTAAATCATTTTGGAGAAATTGCATATAGTGCAATAGTGTATATGCATATAAAGAGCAGGCAGGCAGAGTGTAATGGAAATGACTTCCATGTCACTGTAGGCTACGTATACAGAAACATGATCAGCTGCTTCAAGCATTTTTGCTGCAGCTCCAGCTACAACAGCATCCACTACCTTGCTGCGGGCATCATCATAGGGAGACAAATGAGGACAAAAAATCCTTGCCACCCAAACCCCAACAGCTAATGCTTAACTGGTGCTATACTGGATGTATATTTTATTTTGTGCTTCAAAGGAACCATTTTCTGATCATTAATAACAGTAGTTACCCTGGTTACTCTGGTTGTTTTGCAATTCAATCATATCCTTTGTATTTCTGAAACATTAATCTATGTTTCGTTTTACTAAAGTAACTAAACAACCTTGTGTTGTGTGTTTATAGATCATCTCATGCCTGGCATTTTACTTCTTTGTGACTGTGAATTTATAGTGTGTTTATAGAGTGTGTGTTAATTTGCTTTTACTCTGAATAGCAATGCAACTACAACAGATAAAGGGATAAACATATGCTATTTGATTGTGGTACACCAATATATATTTGCATATTATTGCAAGATTGCAGATTAGCTATGACTATCACTTTAATTTAGTAAAATATACCCCACTTATAACAAACTTGCTTATAAAAAGAACAAAGAAAATTAACTCGAAAATTTCTCAAAAACTGTTGTGTGCTTGATGAGTATCCCAGTAGTTGTTTGATTGTGGGTGTTTACCAAGTGTATGAGAGGGAGCACTGCATTATAGCACTCATCCAGGAGTACATGAAGCACTCTGGGTGGTAGTACTTCTGCCACTGCAACAGTCCTTCTACTACTTCAAGCAGTGTTATGAGTGTTCATATCTCAAGTACATGACATACAAATAAAGCTGATATACATTTGTGAAACTCCTGCTTGTAATTAAAAGAGTGTAACAGCTATAGGTTTAATCAAAATCATCAAAATCACATCTGTTTTCTAGTCTAACTTCTTTGTCCAAATGTCAGGACCACCAAAATTGGATCACTAGATATATCCTCTGCCTATGAAAAATGTCAGTGTCAATCCATATCATGGACTGACTGATCAAACAAAGTGGATGCTTGCTGGGGAAGAATGTAGAGCACAAGATGCAGTGGAAGTTGGTGACTTTCATTTGAGGCATTGGGTTTTAGGTGGGGCAGTTGTGAGGCAGCTTCTATACAATCACTACAAGACCCCAAACAAGGACAAATTGCAAGATTTCCAAAAGGTTAAGGCAGATATTGATACCTCTACTCCTTGTCCTCTGGCATCTAGCAGGCAGAATCCCAGCATATTATGTGCATGGTCCAGACTGGGATGTGAGGTGAGCACAAGCACTTCATTGTATTTGTACATGGGAAAAACTTGAAGCTTGAACTTAAGGAAATAGCAGAGGGATGAGAGGTGAGCTTGCTTCACGCCCATAGAGATAGAATGATAATGCTAGCTGCATCTTGGCCCTGTTTGCATCACCTGGGTGAGACAGTCTGATGTTGATGACCAGATGACCCAAAGTTACATCACTGATGATATGTCCCACCGCACTCACTCCTCATTTGTTTCTGTGAGAATCCTTAATGATGACAGACCTTGATTGGGTCATTGGCAGTGGGATAAAGCAGTGATGACCAAATGAAACATAATCAACTAAATGGAAAACATTCAGGTTGTATGATATGTCACATGTAGAAATAACAAACCTTTCTATATGTTTTATTCATTTTAGAGAGACAGACAGAGAATGACAGGCAGTCATGGCAGTCAGTTTCCATAGAGCAGGTAGTAAGAGAGCAGGTAGCAGGTAGTCTTTCAATCTTCTAAACAATCTTTTTAACTAGTTTTATAACCTCACATCCTATGGTGCTGCTTAGGTGGAAGACAATCTAATTAGTGAAATACTATCCAGCTGGGCTGTAATAGAAAGCTCAAGAATCAATCTGACTCTGGAAAAAACATTACACTGCTGACTGTTTACAGTGACACCTTTGTTTCGTTGTTATACTGGAAGGGACTTTCTTTGTAATAGACTCATCCAATATATTTCATATATATATATATATATATATATATATATATATATATATATATATATATATATATATATATTACCCGTTGGTACATTTGTGAAAAAGCATTTCTGGGCAGATATATATATATATATCCCCAAAGAGGATATCCCAAAAGAATCCATACTAATGTAAGACTGGTGTGTAAGTGTTCACAAGCAGTAAAAGGTACATACATTCATTGTTTCTAGCATCCATCCATCCATCTTCTAAACCTGCTTATCCTGAGCACACACAGGGTCACAGGGGTGCTGGAGCTGGAGGCGGGGTACACCCTGGACTGGATGCCAGTCAGTCGCAGGGCTTGTTTCTAGCACTGAAATAAAATAAATAAAGGTATATGACTGATTCACACTGAACTGAATATTGGTCCTGTTTTTCACGAGCAACATTTTAGCAAAATATTTCAGACAAACAATTCAGGACAAAGTGAATTTGTTAACACCTAAGGGTACAACAACAAGTACCCAGTGTCAAGGATACAACACCTGTTCTTTCAGAAATGCTGCAACAAGCCATTGTAGTCCTAAAGGTACAAATTTAACACATTATTTCAGACATTGTAGATGTGTTTTCTCTGGAAATTGACTAAGGAAGAGGAAAAAATGACCACTGGGTCCCATTCAATCAACACTGTAACTGACAGTTAAAGATTGACTACTATCAAAAATCTCCGCCCAGAAATGCTTTTCACAAAGGTACCAACAGCAATATGGTTCTTATAACTTTAACACACTGTCAATCTGCTTGAAAACTCAGAAATCCCCTACAGAGCTGTGAGGTACCTGATTACAGAACAGTAATTTAATTCTTTTATTATATTTTATCACTCTGTTAAGGATTATAATGTTTTCACATGCTTTATTCTGTAACTGTATTTCATTTAAAAGACACATTTCACCGTTGCTGAATTCTCTGCTATGATGTATGTATGATGACATGCATATGATATATTAAATTAATGTACATAATTGCCTTTTTCTCCTGCCAGTTTATACTGTTAGGTGCTGTACAGTTCAGGGAAAATACTGCACTTAAGTGATAAAGAATATGGTGTAACATGGTTGCCAAATGATATGCATTACATAATTATAGTATATTGATTGCTTATATAGATTGTTTACTTGACAGTTACCTTTATCAACAGAGAGATTTTTCAAGACTTGGCTTGAACATGTGGATGGAAATGGATGATGTGCTGTGTTGTTCTACTTCTTCTGTATTTTTTTCAGTCTTCTTAACATAAAAATCATTAATCTTTTCCACTATTTTTCACATTGCCAGAAAGTTTTTCAGAGATTTTGGCTGGAGGAGCAGTCGCTCCTTGTGGTATGCAAAGCCAACAAGATCACATGATGCCTGGTTTCTTTGCTATCACCTGGCGCTGGAGGAGACTAGGCAGGGGGAGGGGTGGATGCCTGATCAAATCTGTTGAAGAATAAGTTCAGTTCATTTGCTCACCTCTGGTCTCCCACAATCTGGGACTTGGGCTCATTGAAGCCTGAGATGGTCTTAAGTCCCTTCCAGACACCACAGATGTTGTTCTGCTGCAGCTGGTGCTCCATCTTCCTCCTGTAGCTGTGCACAAGGTTGTGGTCGGCTCGGCCCAGGGGAGGAAGAGGGAGTGAGTGGTATGCCTCCTTGGTGTTGGCATAAAACAGGTCCAGTGTTTTATTGTCTCTGGTGTGGCATGTTACATACTGGGTGAATTTGGGCAGAGAGGAGGATGGAGAGGCATGATTGAAGTCTCCAGAGATGAGGATGGAGGGCATCAGGGTGCTGTGTCTGCATCAGCGTTAGCAGAGGGGGGAATGTACACTACAACCACAACCACAAGGGCATGTGTGAACTCCCTCGGCAGGCAGTTAGCCACGTCTCAGTGAACAGCAGGAGTCTGCGCTCCCGATACTCCCGCCACCAGTGCAAACTCTACTAGTCTTGTGTGCATGATGAAAAGAAAAATTTAAAACACACAAAAACAAAAAGTAGGAAGAATAGAAAAGCTCAACAGTGAGCAGGAGCTGCTGTTACAGGCTGCCACTTGCACAGCGCCGGAAGTAGATAGTTTTGATAATCTAAATAGTCTATCATAATTATATTAGTAACTGTTGTTGTCTAGGTAAGACAGGATAGATTGAAGTGCTGTTCTGAGCAGTTATCATATGTTGACCTGTTTTGGCAGTAAGGCTGTTGACATGGAAGAGGACCTGAGCAGACCACTGCAACACATATTGTACAGAAACATACTGGAAGCCAGTGCAAGGCAGCTTAAACAGACATTACTTTTCTTGGATTTTGTTAAAAGCTTGGAAGCTGAGTTCAGTACAGTCTGGCTGCGACAACTGGGTGCATAAGGAAGAGGTCTTTACTCAAGTTCAGGCAAGGTTTTGTATACAAAGTATCAGTCATATCATAGCAAACATATCTGATGGGGAGCAGGCAGAGGCGTAGCAGGAAGAAGGCAGATCAAAATCCAAGAACCATAGAGAATAGACACAGGGAGGAATGCTGGAACACTTGACACAGGGCACACAGATGAATTGGAAAAGGACAAGGAAAAAACACATCATCAAGGCAGGGCAGGCAATCAGGCTGGTGGCAAACACATGTGGGTGGTAAGTGGAGTTTCTGAATGGAGGAGAGGTATGAAAAAAATAAAACAGGAAAAGTGCAAGACATGAAACACAATATGGGACAAGACTAACAGAATGGATGAGACTTTACACTGGCGCCAATTAATAGATTTTTGGTTGAGGCAGGTGAGGAGGTAATTTGCCTGACTACTGCAGCTCATTACCTGCACTGCTTTTTACTCAGATATAAGCAAGTCTCCATAATGAGAGGTTGTAAACAGAATATGTGCCCTCAGAACTCAGTATAATATACATGTACATATATATATATTACATATATTTACATATATTTATGCTTACAGCTGGAAGTCACCAATATTAATTTCATTATGTGAAAACATAATGACAAATAACGATTCTTGATTCTTGAAATACAAAAGTATGCTCTGTGTAGGAAGCACTCTCCCTTACATACACATCATATACACATCACATGTGATGACAACAGCTGATTTCAGTTGCACTGACTCAATTAAAATGTCCAGCTGCAATTGGCAAGCTTGATCTAAAATGCTCACAACTGATGACAACAAACAGCTTCCATAATCACACATTACACATATGTCTTTCTAGAGTGATCTGAGGCAGGGACATAATCACCAGAAGTTCAAATATCTCATTATGGAGCCATTATGAAGACACTCCATTTCACTTACAGAAGACCAGACTGTGACTCATTGGCCACACCTTAATTAAGGCATAACAAACAACATCTTGTTGTGTTTAAATGCCTCTAACTGAGTGTCTATGTTTGTTGTACTAGTAGGTGGTTGTAGTAGGTAATGTTGTGGTACTTAAAATCTGTCTTTTTACACATACATGAAATGTCCTTTTACACAGTCTTTAACAAATCTTGAGCTAAAATTTAGGTACAGTTTGATTATGATCAGGAATTTCTCTCATAAACAAAAGAATCTTTATCTCTTTACACAGGCTCGGTGCAATCAAAGCACTATTAAAATTCCCTATAGTAGAAATATAGAGAAGTGCTATTCCAAATTAATGTAATAAATTGCTTATTTCCTGGTTTTGGAAAGACTTTGTGGTTAAGGAGAAACCTTAAGGCAGTGCACAGCCAGTTTTAAAAATGAATGCATACAGTGCAGTATATACACGTGTATAAATGTATGTGAGTAAAGTAAGGCTGTCAATCAATAAAACCAATGAAATGCAGTCACTTGCACATATCACTATTTGCTTGGAAAAGACCCTGAGGCATTTCAACTAAAAAACATTACATTATTGTGGCACATGAGTAAAGCACTGAATAGAAATATCAAAATAGAGTGATCGACATATTGTTTTTATTTCAAATCATGTTTTCAAATTTGTCTTTTAATTATTGAACATAAGCCAAAAGCATCACTGAGTCTAAAATGTGGCCAGCACAGTTTTTGAGAAAACATTTAACATAAGCTTATACTTGAGGACCAATGTACCATACCACTCATTTTTAACTATTTAACAACAATTAACACACTGTTTACATGCACAGCATTTTGGACACAGTGTTAGAGAAGTTGTTAAATTCACTCTGGTGGTGTCAGTGCACCCTGAGTGCTCTCTTGTCATTTAGAATTTAAGAGTGCTGCTCAGAGCAATGCAATCATTTTTCCAATCGCCTTTACCCTTAGCAGATGTATTGCTGAGGACCCAAGGAAGTGCCATGTTCATTCTGAAGTAGTTTGGACTGGATTCCAAAGCTATTAGACAGCTGTTTGTTCAGTGATGTATGGGGTCAAGATGCATCACAGTGATTAATCTACGTTATTATTCTGACGCGTCATTATAAATTAATAGAAAACAATTCATTATTTTGACAACCCTGAAGAAAAGAGATTTTCTGCACTCCACACTGCCTTGTCTCTTGAACATATTACCACCTACAAGAAAATGCCATTTATCAATTTCTTTTCTGCGTTCCACACCATCATTCTCCAACAACAGTACACACTGGCATTGGCAGCAGTGTGTTGAGTCAAATGCTCACTCTGATAACCAATGAATACTCTGCTAAAAAACAACTCAAATCATATTAGGTTGATGACATAACAGATGGGGATTTCATTACCAATAGTGAGGAGTCTACATTTAACTAAGTAAAGCAGCTGACAACTTGGTGTGTTGACAATAATCTTAAAGTTAACATAAAGAAAAGAGATAATCATTGTCTCAGATTGTTTATTTACCAGTCTACTACTGATCTATTTCCTCCCCCCTATTTCCTCCCAACTTCTCTCTTTCCCAATGGTTCTGCAATAGAGATGGCTCATTGCACCAAATTTCTGGGGGTTTATATCCCAAGCAACCAAAGCTGGTCTCTTAGCACAACCTCAATAGCCAAGAAATCCCAATAATGTATCCAGTTCCTGCATTGTATGAGGTGCCCCCCCCCCCCCAATCTCACCACAATTTACAGGGGCACTAGAATGTCATGAAAAAGTGCATTATTACTTGATGTGGCAACTGGAGCACCTCTATCTTTAAGATTATAAAGTGGACGGTGAGAAGAGCAGAAAAGATCATTGGCTGACCCAGCCATCTATTCATTCATCTCCATTTATTTTTTTTTATATTGATACATTGCCATATTGTTTTCATAAATATTTACCTCACACCTCATAGTAACTTGCTTGTTTGAATACTATGTTATGCAAAGTCTATGGAAATACCTAAAAACTTCAGCATGAGATATTGCTGTGTGTGCTGGTTCAGGAGTCTCCATCTCCATTGCCACTGCCATTTGCACTAAAAAAACAAGTCTGTATATATTTTACCTTCAAAGAAAATGTCTGACCGAGTTAGGTACAGTCATTGGTTCTTCTCTTGCGAGTCATATTTTGGAAAAGAAAAAAACTCAAAAGCTGAAAAAAATGCAGTGGAGCCAAAAATATATTTGTCTTTGAAATGTAATGGAGTAAAAGCCATAAGTTTCCAAAAAACAACAACTCAAACAAAACTCAAGTAGAGATACTAATAAAATTTACTTAACTACAGTACTCAAATAAATGTACTTTGTTTCTCTCTACCACTGCTCTTAAAGGTTTAACTCCTTTGTTTCCAGTCGTTATTCTAAACTAAGTGAGCTAATTAGCCACACAGGTTAGTATCACTTTCTTCAATAATTTAGTCTTGCTCATCAAGAAAGTGCCGATTTTACATGCCAATTAAGCTCAGTATCACTGGCCAGTTTTTAAGTTGATTAACTTTTATATTTTATATTTAATCTGCCTGTATATATATTTTCTCTTGGGTGAGCTCAAAACAGACCATAACTTCTGAGAGTGTTTTAAAGCTTTAAGATACAGAGTACAGTGTATTTTAGTGAATTGTCTAATTGTTACTGCTTTAAATAGAATGCTGAAAGTCTCTGGTCATTTGTAGACCCTCTTTGGGTAATTGAAGGTGCATTTATACCAGGCAGGTAAGAAAAATAATGCTAGGCATTTTCTGAACATTACACACCTTTAAATGTGGATGAATCACAATTGTTAGTGAATGCTGCACAGAAATGTCACAACAATAACAATATTACAGTTGCACATAGCACTAAAGCGAAAGTTAAAAAAATGTTACAGTTAAGTTCCAATAATAATGTTTCAATCCATCTTGCTATAGACTAACATTTTTTAAATACATTGGTTGTTGTTTTTTTTCACTTTCACTATCAGTATTCATATTTGTGTTGTTGAAGGGTTTATTACAAATTCATTATCAATTCAAGTACAACTTTATTCAAAAAGCTAATGGCATTGAAACCATATAATATCAAATGAAATGCTGCTCTGCACTAAGCCTTATACTTAGTTGCTGCACTATTGTGTTACTGTGACAATATGTTAATACAAACTTATTTTGAATCATTTTTCATATTAACAGTAAGGCAACAATGCCATCACGAGGCAGAGCAGGAAAACATATTACCAGCTATCACTTGTTTCCAGGATACAGTACATACATACAACATACCTTGGGTTTCTAGTGACCCACTAAACATTTTGAGTGTGTTGCATGTTTAATTCAGTCAAATGACTGAATTACACATGTGCTAACATTATCCACATTTGCTAAAGATGTAGGTATTGTATATAGGATTTAAGGGCTATCCTTACTAAGTTTTCCACATCCAGTCTTACTGAGGCTTGTTGCTGCCATCTAGTGTTACAGTTTACCACTACAACTAAAGGATGACAATGCTACAGTATTTTGAGGGGTGGTTTATGTGGTTTTATGTGTCACAAACAAAAAGCTACACATTGGATTTGTTGAACAAAATAAAACAAAAAAACATAGATTCAATCCAAAATGAGACATGGACATGCAAAATATACAATAAACACCATGTAGGTTGTAACACAAACGAGGCATAATGCAGGACAGCCATCATCATTATACTCCAGTTTTTAATTTTTTTTTATTTTTACTTTTCACACTAGGTAGTTAATATTATCTAGTATGCTATTCCACATTTCACCAAGAACCATATTCATGAATTTTGACTTTCACCATGTCAAGTATTAGATCTCTGCTACATTCAAATGCCTTCTGTGCTTGGTTATTCAAGCATACACATGACTTGCTGCTAAATATTTCACCCAATTTGTAATTTATTACTATTTTCTTTATTCTAAATGTTCTACATATGAATTGTTTCTTTTATTAGGCATCCAAGCCTAATCCAATCAGGGCACTCTTTTTTTGATTATCATTCTTCTCATTATTATTATTATTATTATTATTAGTATTAGTAGTAGTAGTAGTAGTAGTAGTAGTAAAATTATTTGTCTCTCCTAAAACAGTTTGTGCAGCAAAAACTGTGTAATGAAAGCTCACTAAGCTCACTTGGCAAGCAGGCACAGAAAATTATGACCTTAGGGTGGTGTAATAACCAAGTATATGTTTTCATAATTATCTCAAAAACGGCTTGGCGTAACATCAAAATTCATTCATTCTTTAATCATTCAATTTATTTGTATCTTTGCTCCAATGGTGTTCTGCTCTGAGAAAATAATGATTATTTTTCCTCATCCAAGTACGGGGCCTAAGGACAGAGGGTGTCATATGCCATACAGACAGTAAAGCCCCTTGAGGCAAGCTGTGATTTGTAATACTAACCTATACAAATACAAACTTGACTTGAAAACAACTATTTGTCTTTTAAATTGTGCCATTTCTTTTTTATCTGTTTGGTGGTATTTGCCAGGTAGCTATTTCTGTCCCTGGATAAAACAAAATCTTTAACAAAGAATGACACTGCCCCTAGTGAGTATGTATAGTGTTGTATGTATGTAAAATACACTGAAATCTTGAAAGCATGTTGTAAATACTGAAACTGAAACATTTATGTACTTACTTAAAATATTAGGAAGGTATAAAGTATATTTATTTGATGCTTTCATTAACTGTTCTTAAATAACACCTTTACAAATACATATACAATACACTTTTTGGTTTAAAATTTACTGTATTACTGAGAGTATTTTTAGATGCTTGTTTTCAAATGTGTGTCTAAGTGTAAAAAACAAATACCATAAAAAAGTACCAAAGCACACTTAAACACAGTTCAAATTTAATATATTCTTCATAAAAAGTGTATTTTATTAATGCATAGAAAATATATTTTGAAAATAGTATACTTAAACATAATGTAATTATGGATGTGTTCAAATGTTTCATGAGTGTCGTTGAGTGAATAAATTGATATATTGTAAAACATAGAATAGAATAGAATAGAATAGAATTCAACTTTATTGTCATTGCACCTGCAGTACAGAGCAACGAAATGCAGTTTGCATCCATCCAGAAGTGCTTTTTAGCAGTACAATATAAATATAAATAATATAATAATAATATAAAAAATAATATATAAAACATACTTTGAAAGAGCATTCTTTTTACCTACTTTTTATTACTATAGGTACATTTTACTATTTATATATTTATATTTATATATTTTACCTTGGCCCCAATAGCCCCTCTCCCACAAAGGAAGCTACCATGCGCATGTAGCCTAGTAACTGAGCAGCCAGGGAAAAAATATGGATACTAATAGGTAAGAGGAAGGTAACTATTATTAGACATGCTTCTATTTTTAATCATTTGTCATATTTCTATTGTTATTACAATTGGTATTGTTGTTACATCTCTGAGAACAGTTCCCTATGACAGCGATATGTTAAAAGCTTCAACGATTTTCTAAGATCACCGCTAGGGATGTTATCAGGCATGGCAACTTTACTCACATTCAGTCTTCTTACATCCACTGTGGATACCAACATAGGCCAGTTATCTGGCGTAAACAGCAAACTTGCTGAGAAAATCTGAGCATAAAATTTGTTCAGCATAAACAGGACCTCACACATGATTGGGGCTCTAATGCTCTTCCAGCCTGTGATCTGAATTACTGTCCACATGTCATTGGTGTTGTCATTGTGGTCTCTCAGCAGTCCCTGATGCCTCTCTTTGCCTCTTTGTAGTTGTACTGTATGCTTCCTTGTCACCTTACAAAAAAGGCACTGTGAATAGGGCCCTCACTAATGCATTCATCCAGGGTTTCTGGTTGGGGAAGGATTTTACTGTTTGTGATCACCACATCATCCACATATTTGCTGATGGATATTCCTCGAGATTGGTGTGGTTCTCCTGGGTGGCTGAATCTCTGAACATGTGCTAGTGTGTGCTCTAAAAATAGTCCTACGGAGATGTGGTACCTTCACACTTTTTTTCTGATTGCTCTTCTTTTCTTTCCCAACATCCTCCTTTGGTCTGCTCAGGATATTCTATTTAACAGGGTGTTGATTTGCATGATCATTTATGAAAACTGGTGATTAAAATTTGTTTTTGACTGGGCTTTGGTTTATGCCCTGGAGGTCAGAAAGTGCCAATATTTTTGCAGCTTATGTGCAGTCATTACCAACAACAACAACAAAAAAATCCAAACAGGTTATATAACTATATAATTAATATTTATTAACATGAAACATCCAAAAATAACAAAAAAAAAAACTTCTGGAAATCTATGTTGACAGATTATTTTGGTTTGGACTTGGGGAGTTACACAATTCATATATTAACATTATATTCAATGTGTTCAACTCTTGTCAGGTCTGCCTAAGCTGTCTGTGTCAAACTCGAAGGGCTTATCATAGCCCATCAGGTGGTTGTAGTCATGTGGGATGGGGAACAGGTCTGGGTTTACCAGCAACCCCATGTTGTTGACATAGAAGGTGGTAAACATCTTGCTGATAGCTGGTATCCTGACTTGCCTCTGGTGGAACACAAACTTTTTTTCAGTGAGGAAAACACTGTAGGTGATCGCAGTGTAGCTGTCCCTGACTGGGTTGTGGTACAGGCGGATCACATAACCCTTGGTGATGAGATGGAGGAGGATGGGTGTAAGAAAAGTGAAGAAACTGATGACTCCACAGAAAGCAGCCTGCATGGCGAAGCTCTGGACTCCAAGTCCCGTCTTCAGGAAAATCTGGGGCATGAGGAAGAGGCTGGCCCCACTGGTGCTGTAAGAGAACATCTTTACCGCTGACAAAAGGGAAAATTCAGACATGACAGGTTACCAAATGGAGAGTTACTGTGTAACAAACTTTTCAGTTTCAGCAGCCAATCTGAAACTAAAGACAGCATCATGGCAACACTACATGGTATCACGCCATATTGTGTATACTCCAGAGCAACTGTGTTTAAGATAATACAACTATTATTTTGATGAAAGAAAATCATTCTGACAGACTTATCTTTGGGGCAGTAGCTTAGTCTGTGGAGACTTGGCTTGGGAACTGGAGGGTTGCTGGCTTTAGTTGTGACCACTGTACTGAGTGATCACTGATAGCGACAGGTTCCAGTTCACATTATGTGCGCTGCCACTGTGTCCTTGAGCAAGGCACCGAACCCCTAACTTCTTCGAGCAGCGACTATGTGGCAGCACTTTTACTTTGCCACCTCTCCATTACTGCATGTCTGTAGTGCCTGTATGTGCAGGCACTTGTCAAGCAAGAGTGTAAAATATTGAAATTCCCCAAGAAAGGTTAATAAATTACAAATTATTATCAAAACAGACACGTTTCTCAAATCAGAAAAAAAGAGGAGCAGTAGTTTATGCTTGGAGCTTTTCTATGCTGCCATACTGTTAAAAACTGGCCGCAATGCTTTTGAGATGATGTGACATGCAAGTTAAAGGCAAGGGTATTCACCATCA
Organism: Scortum barcoo; assembly: GCA_023238725.1. Lineage (NCBI taxonomy): Eukaryota > Metazoa > Chordata > Actinopteri > Centrarchiformes > Terapontidae > Scortum > Scortum barcoo. Next base: position 28,077,989 of record CM041533.1, on the reverse strand, counting down.
AGTTTGCTGTAGATTTTACAGTATAATAAGAATATGTCCATATACAGATGGTAATTACATTGTCAGATAAAAGAAACGAAACAGAAACTGCCGTTTCCTTCAAATGTAAAAGGTGAAAGTGATTTACCTCGAACAGCCCTGCCCAGGCTGCCAGTGTAAATGAGGTTCTCTACATCAGACTGGGTTGCTGTGGAGAAACCACAGGCCGACAGACTGGGGGACTGCACCTACTCAAAAAACAGAAAATAACATGATAAATTCTGGCTTTGCTAAGGTTTAGCTACTCTGTTCACCAAAAGTATTGTACTGATGTCCAGCAAGCTATTCATTTGGCAAACATTTTTATTCTAAACGGCAATGATATAGATCTAAAAGAGAAAACAAACAAAACCAAAAAAACCCATATCTCATAAAGAGAGCGATCACTAGCATGGCATTCACCATAGCACATGATCTAGATTAACAGATTTTTTTCACCATACTCTCATTTAGTCACAGATACAGGAGACTTAAAAGAAAAGTTAAAAAAAGGCATGTTGGCAGGTCTGAGTTCCACTGATCTTTAACCACAAGAATGCATAATGTCATTTTTGGAAAGGCATGTATCTGTCTAGTGAAGGAGTTTTTTTCCTTTTATTTGAGTATGCACTCTATGATGCCTGTAATGTTCAGTGTTTCTTTTCCAGTGAAATAAGTGTTACTCCAGTGATTTTAGTTTTAGCACTAAGGTCTAGTTAGTGGTGGTGATAGTGCTGGACTACATTATATTCAGAGATGTTTCTAATATTGTGCCCCATTATGTATGTAAATAGAAGGGACAAAAAAATTAGACCCCCTCCACAAACTGTTCCACCTGGCAGATGGTACTATAGTGTCCGGCCCCACACCACAGGTTAAGGGGCAATTTCATCCCATAGGCCGTAAGACTTCAACACTTGACCTCACAGGCTCATTACTGTCTTTCACTTCTCTGCTTATATGTTTTGCTTACATATTTTTTCATCTCTGTCTACATTGTATGCATGTCTGTTATATTTATTTGATACTAACATTTATACCTCCATTTTTTCATTTCTATACAGCTGCTTCATGACTATCATATTTCTATCTGTATTATTATTTCTTTTTATATTTCTTTATTTTTTTTTATTTTATATTTTTATATTTTGTTTTATTTACTAAGGCAGCACAGTGGTGCAGTGGCTGGTACTGTTGCCTCACAGCAAGAGGGTTATGGGGTCCTTCTGTGTAGAGTTTACATGTTGTGTAGAGTTTACATGCATGGGTTGCTCCAGGTATCCTGGCTTCTTCCCATAATTTGAAGATATGCAGGTTAACTGGTGACCCTAAATTCTCCATAGGTGTGAATATGAGTGTGAGTCATTGTCTCTCTCTGTCAGCCCTGTGACTGAAAGGTGACTAGTCCAGGGTCTACCCCGCCTCTCACCCAATGTCAGCTGGGATTGGTTCCAGCACCTCTGTCACCCATGTGAGGATAAGTGATATAGATAATGGACAGATGAATGGAAAAAAGAAAAGAAAAAAAGAAACGATTATTTGGTTTCATTATAAAGTTGACAATATGTAGGTATACAATAATTAAAAACCTAGTATAGTTTTTCTATTCAAGTGAATTAAAATAATTACATAATTTTTCTCCTTAATTAAAGGTAAATCATACTATTAGATCACTTTTTACTGCGCCCCTTATAGCAGAAGTAGGTAACCTATTTTAATAACTTTAAATAACTTTCAGTCATATTGGCTAAAACTGTAACTATGTCCTGACTTTAGTACATGAGACAGATAATCTGTGAAAAAACATCTGGCACCTCTGGCTTCACCTGTTGTGGCAAGTCCACTCTCTATGAGTGTGAGTCATTGTCTCTCTCTGTCAGCCCTGTGACTGAAAGGTGACTAGTCCAGGGTCTACCCCGCCTCTCACCCAATGTCAGCTGGGATTGGTTCCAGCACCTCTGTCACCCATGTGAGGATAAGTGATATAGATAATGGACAGATGAATGGAAAAAAGAAAAGAAAAAAAGAAACGATTATTTGGTTTCATTATAAAGTTGACAATATGTAGGTATACAATAATTAAAAACCTAGTATAGTTTTTCTATTCAAGTGAATTAAAATAATTACATAATTTTTCTCCTTAATTAAAGGTAAATCATACTATTAGATCACTTTTTACTGCGCCCCTTATAGCAGAAGTAGGTAACCTATTTTAATAACTTTAAATAACTTTCAGTCATATTGGCTAAAACTGTAACTATGTCCTGACTTTAGTACATGAGACAGATAATCTGTGAAAAAACATCTGGCACCTCTGGCTTCACCTGTTGTGGCAAGTCCACTCTCTTCTAAATTCCAAATTCTTCTAAAGTTTTCAACTAAGGAACACATGTGCTCCATGGGAGAGAAGTTAGCATCAAGCTCTGCAGGCAGTGAAACTCAGAAAGCAAAGTGCAATAACTCACCTGCAATTAGAGGCTATCATCATGGGTGTCATGAATACATAAGACGAAATTTTTTGAGGAAACCACTTTAAGGCCCAACAATTTAAGTCTAAACTTTCTTTATAGTGATACATAATTAAAGAGCTTTATGTTGGAAAACATACCAACATACATGGTTATACCAACTATTGAGGGACTAACATCACTTAAAAAGGGTAACATTTGGTCAGTTTTGGAGGACATAGTATCTTACAATTCAAGAGAGGGTGAAAATATAGTTTTCACCAAAGTGGTGCCACCCCATCAAAAGACACTGTTGATATTTGCAATACTTTTTCATGATGAATAAATTATACAGAAAGGAACTTCCCAAAGTATTATTTAAACTGTCTATCTATGTTTAACTTAATTCTGTTATTACAGAGGAGCCAAAAGTTATTTGTAAAGAAGAACGTCCTTTCATTATTTAAGTAACATTAGTTGTACTTGCCATGTCGTGTGCCATTATTTTATTACTGTATGTTCTGTTTGTGCTCCATGCCATGCGATCATGCTGCTTAGTCACATAAATAAAATGAATCAATAAAATGAATTCTCAACTTGGTACCTAAAGTAAAATATTATTATAGGTTTTTATTATAGGTTTTTTTTAGCACAACAAGGCCTTCACACTCACACTAAATTGATGGTCTAGGTGTTAAACCTAAACTAGACTTAGTCCTTGTAACTGGCTTTTCACACAGCTCTGATGTGAAGAATACAGAGCAAAGAGTAGCAATGTCGCTCTTCTGTGGAATTAAACACAACACAGTCTTTTGGTAAATGCGATGCTGCAGCCTGAGCCCATCTGGACCTTTTATGCAGACTTAAGTAACATGGGGAAAAAAGAGTTGATTCAGAGTTGATTTTAAGACAAAGATGAAAATTAGTTGTGCAATTTCATATCTTATGATACAAAACAAAAAAGTCAGTTCAGAATGAAATATGGTTAAATCATTATTCAGATTCATATTTCTTTTAAACTGAAACAGTATATCATTTAAATGCTCAGTTAATGTTGAGCTTGACAATACATAAGGTAACAAGCCACTAGCTGCATTTTTTGAGATCTGGTTTGGAGTGATAATATAAACCAGTGGGTGCTGTTGTAATGAACTGTGGTGTAGCTGAGCCCCAGAATGGTTTTGTGTCTACAATGTGTCGCTGTGCGAAACCAACGAATAACAGTTACACTGTTAGATATAATAGTTTTGCTACTTTTTTTTTTTATTTTAGAATTAGCCTACCTTAATCATCATAATTTCATTACATTCAGATCACTTTACTAATCTTTGTTGTTACTTTTACTTACTACCACTATTTGTCAATCATTCTGATTGCTCTTAGTGTGAGGTGTCTGGAAAATACAAAAAATGTTACTGCTATGTATCATAGTGTAGATGCACTGATGAAAGTGTATAATTTGAGCCAAAGTTATGGTCTAGTTGTGTTCTTCGGTGACTGCATTTTCAAAGGAGATAAAAAAAAAAAAACATAATTACACTCGACTGGGTGGCGTGCATGTAATGGGTCACAGTGCACATGTACTATAGCTTATGTGGCTAATAGTAAAAATCAACACTTGCAATTTCCACAGTTCATATTAATGTGTGTATATAAGCAGACTTTATGTAAAATGAAAAATGCAAAAACCTACAGACCTACAGAATAAACAACGGACAATTTAGGAGTGTCTTTGACTGAAAGGCTCACTGGGTGCAGGGCTCTCTCTAACTAACTTAGACTAACACCTCTTAACTAACACCATATCTGCCAACATCCTTCTCCGAGGCCCCGAAGCTTCGGCTGTTTTCGGCGCAAACAGAACGAAGAACCTAAAACATAAGTCCTTATCCGACTGCACGGGGTTTTCGAAGAAAGCACAACGTCAATTCGGAGTTCCATACCTGGCTCACGTTAAGGAACGACCTTCTGCCAGCATGGAGCTGGTTCCCACTCGCTCGTCTGAAACAGCTAAACTGCTCATTATGTCGCGCAGTCGTAAAACGAATGTTACTGAACGACTGAAAAACAATACGGGAGCGTAATATACGCTGTGTATGAACAGAAAACATAGTACGTTTCTCCGCCTATTTCATTTAATTCAACACAGGATGAAAGTACTTCCGCTTCTTCTTCTTCGTTTAATGGCGGGCTAAAAAGCAGCATATTGTGCACAGCGCCACCCAGCGCCCAGCATCAAGAGTTTATACGTTGAAAATGAGGCCTATCTGATGAACAGTGAAATAAAGCCCTACGTAGTACCGAGTAGTACTGTTTGCTACTTAACACCAGTAAACCTTTAATACCTCCACTTTCTGTTATCCAAAGCCTTAAGTCTTTTTCTTTAGCCTACAGCACACGCTCAACATCTTCTCTGCAGTTAAACCTCTTATTTATCAGTTTCTTTCTTGTTCATGGTAGACTGTGTTGCTGTAGGTCTGGTACGCTCAAACAACAAAACAACAAAAAACAACACCGCTATCATTTCTATCTGTCAGTTCATAAAAACTGACACTGTGGGTTCCTAACATTAAGGAAGGCTGTTTTTAATTAGGCTGTATAAGCCTGTCAGTTGTGTTTTCAGTGGCTGAAGAAACTAATTTAGGTGTACTGTTTAGCATTAAGTAAAATAAAATTACATAATACGATTACAATGTTTACTTTGTATTATATTGTTTTCTGTTAAACTATAGTCATTGTCTCATGTCCGTTCTGACCATTTCTCACATTCATAAGGTAACACTCAATAAATATTGCCTAAATGTCTGACTTTTTGTTTTAGGAACTTAAATGCTTCCCTCTTTAATTGGACAACACATGATTACTGTTAGAGGACTTATAAGGGACTTGCCTGCTTGATACCATGAGTGTACACACGTGGACAAAATTGTTGGTATCACTTCTGTTAAAGAAAGAAAAACCCACAAAAGTCACTGAAATAACTTGACACTGACAAAAGTAATAAATAAAAAATTTGCTGAAAATTAACTAATGAAAATCAAATCAGACATTGCTTTTGAATTGTGGTTCAACAAAATCATTTTAAAAAACAAACTGGCCAGGACAAAAATGATTGGTGAGTTTTTCTTTCTTTATCGGAGGGGTACCAACAATTTTGTCCACGTGTGTATATATATATACAACTGCCAACAGCAGCCAACAATGGAGATAAAAAGTAAGATTTTACAAAGTGCTAAAATGACTGATACCATGGTTTATTTGCTTTGAACGTAAATTTATTTGTGATGTTACAAGAAAAATCATTCAGTTAGAAGTTTTATAATAGCCTAAAATCATCTCCACAGTCAATCCTAACTATGCAAGAAACTTTGTTTTAACTGTCTTTTGGGCATTTTTTGATGTGAAATGGATCCTGTATGGATACATATATAACATATAGACATATACAACTTTGAAGATACAGTCATGACTAGGGCTTTAGAAATGCATCCTTGCCTTTTATATGGAAAAGCATATTCAGACAGCATGTCTTTTTTCTTTTCTTTATTTAAAGCTATACAGTGCAATAGTTATACATCATTTCTTGTGTTATTACTTACACGACTGTCTATTTTTCACTGCTCTTCACAGCTATAACATGACAAAGGGGTTCGATAGCATTCCCCACAGAGGACCATAAGAAGCAATGAGAAAACTGCTTAGAAATATAATAAAACTCTAGACTCTATAAATTGACTATAGATAAAAAGTAATAGTAAATATTCAACTTGCAAAAAATGTGCACTTATTGTGGGGTTTTGTAGAGCTTTGTAGAGTGCTGTGTGGGGAGGACCAGGCAGAGTGGACAAGCAGAGGGACAGAGTCGCTGCTCACTGACAGACAGCTGGTAAGTGCTGAGGAGCTCTGGAGAGCAAACAGAGCCAAGGGCAGAGCTGGATCCTCTGGAGTTATAAACGAGCAGTCGCACAGGAGTCTGCTCTGATCTGAAGGCATTTACCAGCATGAGGAGTTTTAAAAGTGGTTTTAGCTTTAGCTTCACTCAACATTCTACAAAGAGAAAATAAGAAAAAACCCCAAAATATTTATTACCCATTAATCTGACAAAACGAAAGCACAATTTTAGAAAATGTATTCAGTTTTACATTTTTTTAATTGTTGAAATGGAAAACTGAACCAGTAAGTATTACAATGACCATTGAAATGAAATTTCATATTTATATAAGGGGGCTTGGAAACATACACTGTAGAGGACCACAAGCAGTACGTTTACTGTCTATATGGCAGACACTTGGGAGGCACATGTATCATGTCTAGATGAGCAAAAAAGCTAATGGGTGTCACACTATACACTCGTAAGTTTACATTTGGTGGGAGAGAGAGAGAGAGACAATCAGTGAAAAAAATCTGGCTCATCTGGCTGAAGGCTTATTACTTCACTCCACATGGTCAGGTATTTTCCAAATTTCACATATTTGATGAGATTTTTTTGCCTGAAGTCATCTAGAGGGCAATTTTGAGTCATACTCACCATGCCGCCTGCTGGAGCCATGTGTGACAGTTAGTGTATAGTTTAAGTACACTGCTCAAAAAAACAAAGGGAACACTTAAACAACACAATGTAACTCCAAGTCAATCACACTTCTGTGAAATCAAACTGTCCACTTAGGAAACATTTTGAAGCAACACTGATTGACAATCAATTTCACATGCTATTGTGCAAATGGAATAGACAACAGGTGGAAATTAGCAGGCAATTAGGCAATTAGCAAGACACCCCCAATAAAGGAGTGGTTCTGCAGGTGGTGACCACAGACCACTTCTCAGTTCCTGTGCTTTCTGGCTGATGTTTTGGTCACTTTTGAATGCTGGCAGGTGCTTTCACTCTAGTGGTAGCATGAGACAGGAGTCTACAACCCACACAAGTGGCTCAGGTAGTGCAGCTCATCCAGGATGGCACATCAATGCGAAGCGAGCTGTGGCAAGAAGGTTTACTGTGTCTGTCAGCGTAGTGTCCAGAGCATGGAGGCGCTACCAGGAGACAGGCCAGTACATCAGGAGACGTGGAGGAGAGGCCGTAGGAGGGGGCAACAACCCAGCAGCAGCAGGACCGCTACCTCCGCCTTTGTGCAAGGAGGAACAGGAGGAGCACTGCCAGAGCCCTGCAAAATGACCTCCAGCAGGCCACAAATGTGCATGTGTCTGCTCAAACGGTCAGAAACAGACTCCATGAGGGTGGTATGAGGGCCCGACGTCCCACAGGTGGGGGTTGTGCTTACAGCAGGACGCTTTTGCATTTGCCAGAGACCAAGATTGGCAAATTCGTCCACTGGCGCCCTGTGCTCTTCACAGATGAAAGCAGGTTCACACTGAGCACATGTGACAGACGTGACAGAGTCTGGAGACGCCGTGGAGAACGTTCTGCTGCCTGCAACATCCTCCAACTCAACATCCTCCAGCATGACCGTTTTGGCAGTGGGTCAGTAATGGTGTGGGGTGGCATTTCTTTGGGGGGCCGCACAGCCCTCCATGTGCTCGCCAGAGGTAGCCTGACTGCCATTAGGTACCGAGATGAGATGATCAGACCCCTTGTGAGACCATATGCTGGTGCGGTTGGCCCTGGGTTCCTCCTAATGCAAGACAATGCTAGACCTCATGTGGCTGGAGTGTGTCAGCAGTTCCTGCAAGACGAAGGCATTGATGCTATGGACTGGCCCGCCTGTTCCCCAGACCTGAATCCAATTGAGCACATCTGGGACATCATGTCTCGCTCCATCCACCAACGCCACGTTGCACCACAGACTGTCCAGGAGTTGGTGGATGCTTTAGTCCAGGTCTGGGAGGAGATCCATCAGGAGACCATCCGCCACCTCATCACGGAGCATGCCCAGGCGTTGTAGGGAGGTCATACAAGGCACGTGGATGGCCACACACACTACTGAGCCTCATTTTGACTTGTTTTAAGGACATTACATCAAAGTTGGATCAGCCTGTAGTGTGTTTTTCCACTTTAATTTTGAGTGTAACTCCAAATCCAGACCTCCATGGGTTAATAAATTTGATTTCCATTGATAATTTTTGTGTGATTTTGTTGTCAGCACATTCAACTATGTAAAGAACAAAGTATTTAATAAAAATATTTCATTCATTCAGATCTAGGGTGTGTTATTTTAGTGTTCCCTTTTTTTTGAGCAGTGTATATGTATCAAGGTTGAATCCACTTTCTTGTGACTTGTGCAACTGCATGTGAAAATAAAAACAAAGGATCTACTATATTCAAGTGTAATTATGTAAGAAAATAGATAAAAATGAAAATTTTATTTCATGGTAAATATTTAAATAAATACTGACACACATACACTCTCTCTCTCTCTCTCTCTCTCTCTCTCTCTCTCTCTCTCACACACACACACACACACACACACACACTGGGCCATCTTCATACTACTTTAGTTGGTTAGTGGCTTCGTGGCAGCATATCCTCCAAGGCAAAAAAATGGCAACACAGAAACTAGCCAAATTTATTTTCAATCTTTTTTACTTACAGATGAACAGGAAATGGAACTGAAAGATGTGAGTAAAGAGGAAGAGGAAACTGTATCAGTTCAGCAATCAGAGAAATGTAGCTTTTTCATGCAGAATTGATAATGTCACATATCCTGTGTTGAATTCTTAAAAAGTTGCTTGCAAGTGTCAGCTAAGCATGTTGAATCAGCTTAATACAAATGGCCCTTATTCTACCAACAAAACAATGTTTCACTCAGCTTGTATGCAACACTTACAGTTTGTTTACATTGTGTGAAATATATCTTCACACATCATTTCTTTTCTCCTTTCAGAAATAACTTATAAGATCTTGTTACAGGTCAAACATCTTTTATGATTCCTCTCTCACATCTCTCTTAAACCTGAAATCCAGGTTTCCTTTGAAGAAAATGTCTAATTTGCTGTCATTGGTTTGAAAGAAGGAACAATAACAAAGCAAGTTCTGACCTTTTGGCAGACCATTGTTGTGTTTTTGTCAGCAAAATGAAAAAATAGCCAAACATTTCCTATATAGAGTAATATTTTACCTATTTTATCATACCTATTACACAAAGTAAAACATTTAAATATATGCAAAAAGGCATATTTCAAGTAGTCAAGAGGCTATTTCAGTTTTAATATATACACTCTTTACCACACATCTACTGTAAGATGTCAGCTGCAAATTAGGTCAACAGTGTTTACAGGCAAAACATACAGTTACAGCTAAAGCATAAATGACTGCCAACTGATGACACAAACTACACACACTACAGCACATTTACTTGTATTAGGACAGTCCCCTTTAGTCCTCTTTGCCTCCGTCACTGAAACTCTTGTGCTCAGTCAGTACAGTGAACACTCGTCACTCATTGCTCCCTTGTGCTCTTCGTTCTCCTCTTTCTACTGCACACCACTGCATTGGTGAGTTTAATCTGTCTTAACACAGTGATATAAAGAGGTTTTTAATATTCATCTGTATTCAACACTATGTTTTTGTTTTTTTATATAAAATGTATATGTGCATATTATGCTGGTTAATTCTCAATGAAACATTGGTATTTATTAAATGGGAGCTTTCATTAGATCAAACAGAGCAGTGAGCTGAACTTTGAACAAAATACTAAAGTTGTTTTTGTTATGTAAGGACACATCTCACAGTTGTTTTGAATTGTTTTTCTTTACATGACACTAATCCACAATATTTTGTCACAGCAATAACCTAACCCAAAGTAATTGTTAACTCTAATCAGCTAATGTAAAACTGAAGAAATGCAAGTTTCTATTTTGATGTGAAAAGTAACTTAGTTCTTAGTTCTTAAATCCATAGTTCATTATGAGTAGTTAATAAGCTCTTTACCCCAACAAGACATTTTAACATTAGTAAATGGCATAATGTTACAAGAAATATATATTTCTAAGATAGTTCATTTAGAATCTTAAGATTTCTGCTGATTGCTAATTCTTGCATTGTGTTTAAAATTTTCAATGGTGGTTAGACACAGTTGTTATGTTAAAATTAAGGAAAGCATCAGAAAAACCACCAGTGCACTATTTAATTAACAAGCAAAACAAAATTATATGTTTCTTTCAACAGGTCAAAAATACATCCTTTATCTGAAGGCAGAGTACTGATACGGAACAAAGTTCATAAAATGTCTTAGAAACATAAATGATATTTGTAACTACAGATTTGAAAAATCCATGAATATATAGAAACGAATTGTCAACATTTACAGCTGCAATATTATATAGAAATCTGCAGCTATGGTTTTACTTTTTTTAATCTAAACAGATGATAAACACTGATGATAATGCAACAAGTCATAAGAAATGAGTCACTGTGCTCCTTTAATTACATTTCACAGTGATACAGATGAATTTGTGTGAACAAAATTTGTGTAGACAAAAACACATTAAACACATAAAACAACACATATTTTTTATTTTTACACTTTACTATAGAGTAGTAGTAATAATCAGCTACTTATTCACTGATCACAGAACTCACAGCTTTCTGGGAGCTATACCAGAAGTGAAAGGAGAACTGAACATGAGCCCTACGTAGCTTTGCTACAAGAAGAGCGACTTCCTGTTTCCTGTAACTAGTTGACATAGACCATAAAATGAGATTTGAGTGTGAAATGAGATCATTTCAGAAGGCATTGTGCAGATGCTCTACATAGAGTTCAATGTTGACTGCACTTGATCTACACTTAACCAACAGCAAGCTGTTTTGACAATGCTGACATCTTAAGGGACAGAAAACCAGTCAACAATAGAAGAAGCAAGCTGTGTCCTAGTCATTTTTGTTTAACCTCCTCTGTCAGAGTAAAAGAGAGCAATGGTTTACAGACAGTTGGTTCAAAGCAGGGGGTGGCCTGGTGTGTCACCTCTGACATGGCCTCCCACGTGCCACCCTATTGTCCTTAACCATAACTGCTAGGTGGAAACTTTGTTTGAACCAACTGTGATTAATATTTATGCAAATCAAGCCTACACAAGAATAGGCAAATGAAACTACACTGTTGGCCATTAAGTTGGAATGTCTATCAAGAATACATCACGTTGTCACAATCATTTCATGATAAGAGGTAAAAAATATTTTATTCCAACGTTTTGTATGTTTGTACTGTTTTATCAAAACAATATTTTGTCACTAGCTTATTTATTTTTGTTTTGTTGGTACTTCATACTGTTACTGCTGTCACTCTGTGCAGCTGTGTTTTTGATTGGTAGGTATATTTATCCTTTCAATAAAAATGTTTAAACACAGGAATGTAAAAGATTGAAAGAAACATAAGTCAGTGCCCTGCTTTGGCCACCCCAGCCAAAACTTTATTTATCTTTTTAAACACAAGTTGAGGTAATTGCTTTGTCAGGCATTGTGAGATTCTAACCAACACAAGACTGACCAGCAGTTCAAAAAAGGGAGGCGCTGGAATTGAACATTTTGCAAATGAGGATGGAATTCTGGTGATTACACAAAATTTAGACAAAAGTTAAGTGGTGAATCTGGAAATTTAGACTTTATCTGCTGTGGATTCATGTCTGTGAGGGGAAAGACCATTCTTGTACTTTCTGGGATTTCTTGTTTGACTTGAAGGATCCATCCATCCATTTTCCTAACCCGCTTTATCCTGAGAACACAGGGTCACGGGGTGCTGGAGCCTGTCCCAGCTATCTTTTTGGGCGCGAGGAGAGGCAGGGTACACCCTGGATTGGACGCCAGTCAATCGCAGGGCTAACACACAGATGACATACAACCATTCACACTCACATACACACCTAGGGGCAATTTAGACTTATCAATTAACCTAACCTGCATGTCTTTGGATTGTGGAGGAAGCTGGAGTACCCAGAGAGAACCCACGCAGGAACACATGCAGAACATGCCAAACTCCACACAGAAGGGCCTGCCTCAACCAGGGATTGAACCCAGAACCCTCTTGCTGTGAGGCAACAGTGCTAACCACCACACCACTGTGCTGCCCCCGACTTGAAGGATTATGGAGGCAAATAAGATCATAGTGCTACTTGGCAGAATGTCACATGAACAGTTTTACCACTTTTCTTTTTGGGCCTCACAAGGACTTTTCATTGCAATATTGTGAATGACCACTGGAAACTCTGGAAGAAAGGCTGAGCAACTGCACCATATCCAGGTCTGATAACAGATCCATGGAAATGCGTCATGAGGAACATGATGGGTTTGCCAGCAAAGGGCCAGAAAGGCAGTGCAGAATTCAAATAAATGAACAATGGTGGCATTGAGATATTAAAGTTCTGTGTTTCAATTGTAACAGCTTAATGATAATAATTTTTAAAAGGTCAGTCACTGTGGATGAGAGCATCTACCAGATACATAACTTTTCTTTTACAAAGCAGCACATATGCTACTTTATAATACTTTACAATAACAGTTCAGAGTTAAAGAAAGGATTATTTTAAAATGACTCGTTTCTGGGAAGTATTGCACACCAGCTGGGAGAGTCTGGGCTTTTTTTTTTATGCTGCAGTAAGCAGTTTCTGTTCCCTGTCTTGACAGAGTAACAAGCCAAGATGATGTAGCCAGCATTAGTCATTGAAAAAATTGTCAGTTATTTCATAACACTATGCTTTATTTTTCTAATTGAAATAAGTTACTCTGAAGTGTTTTACGATGTTGTTTAACAAAAAACAGCAACACCCAATTCATTACATTTAATTCAGCAGGTGACAGCTTCCAGGTGATCATATTATTGTGTTGGCACTCACCTCCATTCTTAGGTGCCGCTTTGAAATACTGATTATCCAGCACATCAAAAATAACATTCCAGCTAAAAAATCTGAAACAAGTACACCGAAATGTGTGTGATAAAATGTGTTTTTGTGTTGATTTTGGTGGTCCCTGTGAGGTTACATGTTACCTTCACTTTACTCTCTGCCACAAGAAGGCTAATTCGCTTTTAAGTTTAAATGACATGTCACTAAGCAAGCAATTAAAAATTTAAAATCTGACTTATCTGACGTAGTTGTTGTATGTAGTTGTATTAGACCAGTTTTAATTTATGAACAATATCTTCCACTACCAGCAAATATATTGACCTGAATCTATGATGTTTCTATTCCAGAGAACAAAACTCAGCCATGAGTGATAATGAAGACCAGTATCAGCTTTTCCTGGATCTTCTCAGTGAAACCTCTAACACAACTGACCTGAGCTATGTGGTCAGTAATAATGTGCTGCTCTGTGCAAAGATGACCGTCAACCGGTTTGCTGCAAGATTCATTCCAGTTTTCTACTATGTCAACTTCCTCCTGAGTTACCTTGGCAACGGGGTCGTTCTCTGTATCATCTACAAGTATGAGAAGCTCAACACAGTCACAAACATCTTCCTCCTGAATTTGGTCCTCTCCAACATTCTCTTTGCCTCCAGTCTCCCCTTCTGGGCAACATACCATCTTTCTGAGTGGATTTTTGGCATGGCTCTATGTAAGATGGTCAGCAGTGCCTACTTCATTGGCTTCTACAGCTCCATCCTCTTCCTCACACTCATGACATTTGACCGATACCTTGCAGTGGTGCATGCAGTGGCAGCTGCTAAGAGCAGGAAAAAGGCATATGCCATCATTGCATCAGTGGCAGTTTGGTGTATCAGTATTGTAGCGAGTGTGAAAGAGCTGGTTCTCCAAAATGTATGGGAGAATACTTTCAATGGACTGATGTGTGAGGAGTCGGGATACCCTGAGAGCACCATGAAGCGTTGGCGTCTGGTCAGTTATTACCAACAATTCCTGCTCTTCTTCCTCCTCCCTCTGTTCATGATGATGTACTGCTACATCAGCATCACCATCCGCATCCTGTCTACTCGTATGAGGGAGAAGTGCCGTGCCATCAAGCTCATTTTTGTAATTATTTTTACCTTCTTTGCCTGTTGGACACCCTACAATATCGTCATCCTCCTTCGAGCTATCCAGACCTCCAGCGCCAGTGATGATGATGACTGTTTTGACAGCTTGGACTATGCACTGTATGTCACTCGGAACATAGCCTACTTATATTGTTGCATCAGTCCTGTGTTTTACACATTTGTGGGAAAGAAGTTCCAGAGCCACTTCAGAAGGCTGATGACAAAGAAGATCCCCTGTTTGAAGAGACACATGAGCTTCAGCAGCCAGAGCACCAGAACCACATCACAGAGGACACCACACTCTGCTTATGAGTACTAGACAGACACACATACGCATACCAGTTAATCATATATATGGTAAAAATGCAACTTAGTAGGGATTAAATGTCGTTAGTATTTAGAGTATATAATATCGGCATTTAAAGAAAAAACTTTAGCTGACAAAATGAAATAGCTGTGTTTATTTGTATTTAGTTGGGGAGAAAAAAAATTCACTCCATGTTTACTTTCTCACAGACTCCTGTACACTGTAAAATTTCAGAATCAGTTATAATAATCAAAGCCTCTTTTATCATTAACTTAATTAGATAAGTTTGTCAGCTTCAAGACTGTTTTTTTAGCATGTAATGTACTTCAAAATGTACTTTAAATCTGAATGACAGTGGCAGAACTTTAAAATAACTTTTCTTGAGGAGCTTTAAGTAGTCTGTTTCTATGTGCAACTCTAGCTTTAGATCTGGTCCTGGCGTGGTCCTTTTACTAAGCATTCCATTCTTAAAGTGCATATTTGTAGAAATGTGATGTATTTGACACATAATGTCTAAGTGCTTTAAAATAAACTGTACCTTACCTTCTAATAAATATGCCAATCAAACAGTGACATGTGTCCTTTTTTTCTAATTCTCTGTACTGTTGTATTATGTGGAATTGGACAAATGATGTGATCGTTTCCCTTTTCTAACTGAACATCTGGGGCAATTTCCTGTCAGCTAAGCACATTCCTCTGGTGAATCACTGTAGTCAGGTACTGAGAAAAAAACATTAAATAAGTATGTGGACATAGTTTTATATGTTGAAACAGTTGCGATGAAAACAGTGTGAGTCAGTGTTATTGCAAAATGCATTTAAGACAAGTATATGAAAAACATAGACCTGCTCTTTTGACTGCTGAACAACATGACTGAAGGATAATTTGATGTCTTTTGTTTGCCTATCCATGATGGATAAACACCTACATCTTTCAAACTCCACATCTTTGTAATGCAGGCCCTCTGTTATACATTTGCCCAAGCTGAGATAACCTTGACCACATAACTTTGACATGACAAAGGTTATTTTTTCAGACTTGTCAAAGCTCAGAGATACAAAAGACATTATGTCATCATTGTCACAGAACTCATTTGTGTTTTCATAATGCTTTCTCTCTTTGTTCAGTTGCTCAGTTTCTGTTCTTTAAGACTTTTCCTGTAGGTATATTTTCTATTGTGTTTTCATTCAACTTGCACTGTTAAAGGTAGGCTAATATTTTAGGGAAAGACGTCTCTACCTCTACATAAATGTTTTTATCCAGTGTATCCAGTGCTTCCTGTAATGATTAAACCTTTAAACATGCTATTGTGGGGTTGTCCATGCTAGTGAAATAACTTTAATAACCTAACTTAGGTTTGGGATTGGGTCCTGCCTCAAACACACCTTTAATCAACTGACAAGCTCAATTGCTTGTTAACCCATTTTGTCCTGTTTGTCCCAGACAAACACTCCCACTCCCTTCCTCTCATCCATTTACCTTCCTGACTCATCCTTACCTCTTCCTATCCCTATTTACATCCCTTCATCTTTTTTTATTCAATTCTGGAGCTCATAATCTGTCCCACTGAGGTGGAAATGTCTAGGTGTAAAGGAATGTCTAATTTCTGTGTTGATATGGTAGTCAACCTGAGAGGCCTCTGAGCCCTTCACACTTGGCATACATATGTGAGACGTCTTTGTGTCCCTGGAGGTAAAAATAGGATTGAGACCTTAAAAACGTTCTAGACTAACTTAATAGTAGTGAATGAGAAACAACATTGCCTGACAATTATCCACATTGTTTTCCCTCCTTCCTGGTGGTGAAAAAACATGATTCTGCATGACATAGTCAGAAAGTACCTGACGTTCTACGTGCTACGGTGAGCGTATTGCGTCATTTCCTGTTCTCCTTGCGCTAGAGCTGTGTGAATAGTCTTGAGACTCCAGAGCATAATTGTTCTTAAATACTCTCTAAATTGTGTACAACTGTGACTAACCACCGCTAGCGACTTTTTAGCTGTCCAAAAGCTTAACTTTTGCGTAAAACTCTTTAATTAATTTGGTTCAGTGGTTAGCTCCTTTGCTATCTCTTATTGGCAATGGCTTCTCCCTCTCCCTCCTCCTCTCCTCTCTCTTGCTCGGTGTGTCAGATGTTTAGCTACTCCTCTGCCTCCTTTAGCGGAAATGGTACCTGTAATAAATGTAGTTTATATGTAGTAGGTTTTGGAGGCGAGGCTGACAGAATTAGAGAAGAGCGGCTCGGCACCAATGTTAGCAGTTATGCTAGCGTAGTTAGCCAGTCCCCAGTAGCAGGTCAAGCGAGCCGATCGAGTGCAGGGTTAGCATCAGCTAGCACTCCCCCGGCAGACCCCGAGCAGCCGGGCGGCTGGGTGACTGTTCGAAGGAGGCAGAGCTCAAAAAAGTCCACCAAGGTTCACCACCAAGCACTTCACGTGTCCAATAAATTCTCCCCCCTCAGCGACACACCCGCTGACAAACCAGCTCTGGTTATTGGCAGCTCCATAGTCCGACACGTGAAGTTAGCAGCACCGGGGAACATAGTCAAATGCATCCCTGGGGCCAGAGCGGGCGACATCGAGTCAAATTTGAAACTGCTGGCAAAGGATAAACGTAAATATGGTAAAATTGTAATTCATGTCGGCATTAATGACGCCCGATTACGCCAATCGGAAGTCACCAGAATTAATGTGGAGTCGGTGTGTAAGTTTGCAAAAACGATGTCCGGACTCCGTAGTTTTCTCTGGACCCCTTCCTAATCTGACCAGTGACGACATGTACAGCCGCATGTCGTCATTCCACCGGTGGTTAACGAGGTGGTGTCCGGCAAACGGCGTGGGCTTTATTAATAATTGGCAGCCTTTTTGGGGGAGATCTGGCCTGATTAGGAGAGATGGTATCCATCCCACTTTGGCTGGAGCCGCTCTCCTGTCTAGAAATATAGAAAGTTTTATTAGTCCTAATTCATGACATACCAGAGTTGGACCAGTAAGCAGAGCTGCAGTCTTACACGCTTCTCTGCGCCTCCATTAGAGCAGCTGCACACCCAATATAGAATAGAAACTGTGTCTGCCCAGCGACCATTTAAACTCTTAAAACCAAAAAGGGGAGTTATTCATAAAAATCTAATAAAAATTAACACAACTGCTGTAGCAACTCAGCGACAGCATAATAAGAAAATTAAGTGTGGCCTCTTAAACATCAGATCTCTGGCCTCTAAGGCTGTTCTGATAAATGATTTGATATCAGACTCTGATATAGACCTGTTCTGCCTTACTGAGACCTGGCTAGGTCAGGAAGAATATTGTTAGCCTAAATGAATCCACTCCACCGAGTCATTCTAACGTTCATGTTCCTCGAGACACTGGACGAGGAGGTGGAGTTGCAGCCATTTTAATTCAGCCCTATTAATAAATTCTCGGCCTAAAGAGGGCTACAGCTCATTTGAAAGCCTTACTTATTACTCTTTCATCTCCAGCCTGGATGAGCACAAAGCCAATACTAGTTGCTGTAGTGTAGTGTACCGCCCCCCAGGCCCATACTCTGAATTCTTATCTGAATTTTCAGAGTTCTTGTCAAATTTAGTCCTTGAAAATGACAAGGTAATTATTGTAGGTGATTTTAATATTCATGTGGACATGGATAGTGACAGTCTTAGCACAGCATTCATCTCATTATTGGACTCCATTGGGTTTTCTCAGAGAGTAAATTCTCCAACTCACTGTCACAATCACACCCTTGATTTGGTCCTCACCTATGGTATTGATATTGAGCACTTAATAGTCTCCCCCCAAAATCCTGTGTTATCAGACCACTACTTAGTATCATTTGAATTCCTATTACAGGACTATGCACCTCTAGAAAAATTAGTGTTCACTAGATGGTTACCCGATTGTACTAGGACTAAATTTAAGGAAGCAATTCCGACAGCATTAAAGTCAGTAAGATTTCCTAGTATCTCTGACGACTCTCATAATTTTTGAGCTCCCCCCAAATTGACCAACTTGTTAGAAACACCATGGACTCACTCAGAGGCACTCTGGACTCTGTTGCGCCCCTAAAAAGAAAGATTATAAAACAGAAGAGACTGGCACCATGGTTTAACTCTGCAACTCGCAAGTTAAAACAAACAACGCGACAATTGGAAAGGATATGGCGCTCCACCAAAGAGGAGGACTCTCGCCTAGCCTGGAAAGAGAGTCTCAAAACTGCCCTAGGTTTCTTTTCAGCACTGTAGCCAGGCTGACACAGAGCCATAGCTCTATTGAACCCTGCATCCCCTTAAGTTTAAGTAGTAATGATTTCATGAGCTTCTTTAATGACAAGATTCTTGAATATTAGGGACAAAATTTGTCAGGATCTGCCCTCGTTAGACTCCGATCCTTCAGACTCAGGAAATTTAGGAGCAGATACATTAAAACCTGACAATTGCTTAGACAGTTTTATTCCAATTGGCCTTCCCGAATTATCCTCGTTAGTTTCATCATCGAAAGCAACAACTTGTCTCCTAGACCCCATCCCAACTACGCTGCTTAAGGAAGTTTTCCCATTTATTGGCACATCACTGCTGCATATTATTAATCTGTCTCTGGTGTCAGGCTTTGTACCCAAGTCTTTTAAAGTAGCTGTAATTAAACCATTGATCAAAAAACCTACACTTGATGCAGATGTGTTAGCCAATTATAGACCAATATCCAACCTCCCCTTTTTGTCTAAGATTCTAGAGAAAGCCGTTGCCAGCCAGTTATGTAATTATCTCCACAGTAATAGTCTTTTTGAAGTTTTTCAGTCAGGATTTAGAGCTCACCATAGCACAGAAACAGCACTTGTGAAAGTCACTAATGACCTGTTGACAGCATCAGATAGAGGGCTTCTGTCTGTACTTGTCCTGTTAGACCTTAGTGCTGCCTTTGATACAGTTGACCATCACATTCCTGTTGCTGAGAATGGAAAAACTGCTTGGTATTAAAGGGTCTGCATTAAACTGGTTCAGATCATACTTATCAGATCGGTCTCAGTTTGTCCATATTAATAATGAATCCTCTGTGCATACTAAAGTCTGTCATGGAGTTCCACAAGGTTCAGTGCTTGGTCCAATTCTGTTTATTTTGTATATGCTGCCCCTTGGCAATATCATCAGGAGGCACTCCATAGATTTCCATTGTTATGCTGATGACACCCAATTATATTTATCAGTGGAGCCACACAAAACTGATCAGCTCCTGAAACTCCATGCCTGCCTTAAAGATATAAAGGCTTGGATGACCAGAAATTTCCTGTTGTTGAACTCAGATAAAACTGAAGTGATCCTATTAGGTCCAGAATGCCGCTGCTCGGGTGCTGACTAAAACCAGGAAAAGAGACCATATTACTCCAGTATTGTAATTCACTTTTATCAGCTGCCCAAACAAGTCTTAAAGACTCTGCATTGGCTCCCTATTACTCCAGTAAAATTTAGAATGGATTTTAAAATCCTACTCCTCACATATAAGGCTCTGCATGGTCTGGCACCATCATATCTTAATGAATTGATAACTCCTTATCAACCGACTAGAGCGCTGCGCTCCCAAAACGCAGGCTTACTTGTAGTTCCCAGGGTTTCCAGAAGTAGTCTAGGGGGCAGAGCCTTCAGCTATCAGGCCCCTGTTCTCTGGAACCAGCTCCCAGTCTGGGTCCGAGAGGCAGACACAGTGTCAGTGTTTAAGAATAGACTTAAAACCTTCCTTTTTGATAAAGCTTATAGTTAGGGTGGGCACAGGCTCGCCCTTAGTTATGCTGCTATAGGTTTAGACTGCCGGGGGGCTCCCATGATGCATCGGGCACCTCTCCCTCTTCCTCTGTCTCTGCCTTCTCTTTCTCTGCTTCCTCTTCCTCTGCTTCCTTTACTCATATTATGGTAGTAGTGCAAACTGGAGTCACTTTTTAGAAACTGGTTAAAGTGGCTAAACTGGTTAAAGTAGTTAAATTGGCTTAAAGTGTCAAAACGGTTAATGTGAATACTCTTATGTCCTGTAAAGTGCATGTTACTGCCGGAGCCCCGGTCCTCTTTGTTCTCTCCAGTCTTGCAGGTTCCTCACTGATTCTGGTTGTGGTCCATCTGTCTGAGGTTCACTGGCCTGGTAGGGGACATGATCTGTGTCTGTGCTTGTGGAGAGAAGGTCGAGTGGCTCAGAGCTCCATATGAGGACATCTAGAGATGCACCTGGACTCACAGACTCATTTCCATTACCTGTGATACCTTCACACATGGACTAAACCAATGAACTCAGTATAGCTACAGCTTATTACGACTCATGTATAATTCCATAATATGATTGATGATGTTCTCTGTACATGTGGCATCTATTGCACGTCTGTCCGTCCCAGGGAGAGGGATCCCTCATCTGTGGCTCTTCCTCAGGTTTCTTCTTTTTCCCATAAAGGGTTTTTTTGAAGTTTTTCCTGACCCAGGTTCGAGGGTCTAAGGACAGAGGGTGTCACAATGTTTGTGATTTTGGGCTCTAAATAAATAAATTTGAAATTTGAATTTTTGACATAGGACATGCTGTATGAGCTGAGTGAATTTAATGTTACTTTAAGCTGTTGGTATGAACCATGTCCAAATAAAGAAGCTGTACCAAAATCTTCTCTGATGTCAGATTTGTGTTGTAATAGACTTATATACTTAGTAAGCACAATGTGGGCAGAATGACAAGAAGTATTAGTGTTTCCACATCATTTAGCCTTTTCCAAAGTAATGCATCATCATTTGCATGGGTTTAGTCCATGTGTGAAGTTATCACAAGGTAATGGAAATGAGTCCGTGAGTCCAGGTGCATCTCTAGATGTCCTCATATGGAGCTCTGGGCCACTCGACCTTCTCTCCACAACACAGACACAGATCATGTCCCCACCAGGCCAGTGAACCTCAGACAGATGGACCACAACCAGAATCAGTGATACTGATACTAGTTACAATGCATTTTGCATATTTGAAATGCATTGATACCTGGAATTGTTTTTCATTTAGGCTATCTGAATTTTAAATTGTGATTAAACAGCTGGACTGTAGATATCTGAAATGTGAGTTTTTCCCAGTAAGAATTGTATTGCAAATATCCAGAATGTTCTTTGAGATCTTATAGAATATAATCGTGGATATCTGAAAGTGGAAGCCCTGTCCGCATGAATGGAAAAAGTGACGCCATTTTTTAATTGAAATGTTCTTTTTGACCAGGAAGAAGTGAATTATAGAGATCTGTAACATCTCGTCAGTGTGGCTCACACACGCTCCTCTCCTCATAACAGTCCTGTATTGTTGGACGAGTCGGACCGTACCAAGTGTGACGCAGACTGGGGGGTGGGGGTGCATTGATTATTTCGGCCGTTCAGTGGTTGGAAAGCTC
The DNA here is from genome assembly GCA_023238725.1 of Scortum barcoo. NCBI lineage: Eukaryota > Metazoa > Chordata > Actinopteri > Centrarchiformes > Terapontidae > Scortum > Scortum barcoo. The sequence goes on along the minus strand of CM041533.1, from coordinate 28,055,918 downwards.
CTGTCTGTCTGTGGGTCTGTCTGTCTGTGGTTCTGAACATGTACCTGGAGCCCGAGGCCCGGCCCGCTGTTTTGCTCTCGGCGTAGTGAAAAAGGTTTTTGGTTCAAATCCGCCGGAGAGCCGCTGGGCAGATTGATAAGAGAGGAGAGGAAAGAGGGGACAATTCGCACGGACAGCCATTGCTCTTTGCTTTCGCTGCTTCTTAAAAAGCAGCATCTCGGCTGTGCATCACCGGAACAACGGACAGCCCACGGACGGAGCAGCGCTCTGAGACCCGCCTGGAACCGCTTCATTGTCCCTGTCGGTGTCCTGGACTGGATTCACTGTCAAGATGTCGTGTCTGACCGTGCTGTTGTTGCTGCCTGTCCTGTTTGGCATCATTAGCTCTTCCAGTGCTGCATCCTCAGTATCCCGTAAGTAGGCTAACACACACGTACTCACCGGTGGACCCTCAAGTAGGCTAAGCAACAAGGCACACTCACACACACACAAGCAACCAAGGCTAAATTGGAGCTTTACACTTGCTCGGGCCAGTGCAGCTCACTGAGCAGTCAGGGATGTGGACTGTAGCCAGGAGTCAGTGTGAGGCCCAGCAGACAGCATGATGATGATAACATGATGATAATAACACACACCACTCTCAGCATTAATATTATCACGGAAATCAGAAGCCTTAAAGCACGAACAGAGTCAGAGGTAGACATTGAAGCATCCACTCCTGAGGGCCTAAAGTCAACACAATGCTCAGCTAGACAGTTCAACAGTTCAGTCATTTAGTCAAATAACGTCAGTATCAGTTGTACAGAATAAAAGACTTGAAATCTGCATCACCCCATACTAAACATTACAGACGTCCATAAATGAAGAACCCGGACACTTTGTTGGCTGATACTTTTTAAAGCCCTTGTTTAGCGGTTTGACCCGGTTTATTCACACTTCATAAATGGTTTAGAAAATTCAGGATTTCAGTGGCAGGCAGATATGGGATCATGTCTGCAGTGTTTATTTATGTTACATATTGCTTTACTTGTGGGTGTGTAACCAGTTGCTAAAACAGTTAAGCTCATAAGATCAAAAGCTCTTCAGACACCTAGTACTTGAATAGTGAACAGTGAATAATTGTAATATACAATATTTGATATGTTATTCCACAGGAACAAAGATGAACACATAACTATTGACACTGTGCTATCAAACATCCATTAACTCTTTATACAGCAGTTGTGGGTGTTTCATGGGCTGAGATGTACATAGTGCACTAATAAAACCCAAAATATATTTACATCTGGTTACAACTAGACCGTAATATTATGCGTCATAAAACATTTGTTAATTGCAAACATACTGCTTACAAATGCTACTGTACATAGGGGTTTTATAAAAACTATTCAAATTTGTTGTTCAACAATCCAGAAATGGCAAGAACCATGTATGTATGTCAACTTCATCAATTACTCTGAATAGTTAAAAGTGCTGCTTTTAGGAACAATAAGTGATAGATAAAGAGTTTTCTTTCATGGGCCAAGGTGCAGTCTGAACAGGTGAGTTTTTGGCCTGTGAAGAAAGGTGTGTTGTTTCCCCTGTCCTGATATCAATGGGGAGCTCTTTCTACCAGTGTGGAGCCAGGACAGTAAACAGTCGGCATTTTGTAGAGCAGTAACTGGCCCCCTGTCGCAGTGAGGGAGTAGATTAGATTTATATTTATTATCCCAGAGGGAGATTTGTTTTTCAGGGAGTACACATGCAGATATACACACAGCTTACATCCCAACTGACAACACTGTCAGTGAGGCAGTTTATTCAGAGCTGCTATGGCAGGTACAACAAAACTCTTGCTGAAGCGAGCTCTTCTGCCCAGGTGGAAGTAATGTGAAGTGTTGAATGAGGGAATGGTCATGTCATTTGTACGGTGAGTGATAGATCTCTAATGGCTCTGCGGTCCGTGTCTCAAAGACTGGGTGGTCAAAGGCTGATGATTTTGTATGCAGTGATGTGTGATCCTGGTAACATGGTAAAGGAGGAGGTGTTGGGCAACAGACAGCACTCTGACTTTATGATGTGAAGTCTTTTCTGGGATTGTTAAGGATAGAAAGGGTGTGCTGTTCAAAACTGGGTTTATTGTCTAAAATGAGTCCAAGATATTTGAAACTGCTGACCACCTAACCTGTCTTACTTAAACCTTGATAAAAGAAACATCATTGATCCTATATAGGGAAATTCAATTAATTTGACAGGGAAGATTGCATTATGGAAATTGTAGGATCCAAGCTAATCATTGCCCTGACTTAAAGACGGTGCCATTTGGAGCTATTGAAGCGCAGAATTTCATATTATTTGCTTTAAAATGTAACATTTTTTACTATTGTTCACTGTTCCACCAACTGTCATTTGTACTGGCTATGTATCATTGTGTGCAAAGGGGAAACAAGTCCACGTTTTTAATGACAGACAGTGTTACACAGTCATGACAGAGATTATCTCAGCCCAAAACATTGATAGTAGCTGAAAACAGGAGACTGTGGTCCACCACTAAGAAATAGATTAAAAGTCAGATAGGAAGATTGACATTGGTTTAATCTCTGTTGGACAAATTCAGAAAAAATGGATTGCAGCCGCTGATAACTCCATAAATCACACCGCACTTGCAACCGCTAGCTGCCCTGTCTCGCGGTCCAATTCACAAAGATATTGTGTTAATGATATGACAATGCAAACGCACCCCTAAAGTTGGAGCTGAGTGCAATTTGTCCTTGTTGTGTGTCTGATTGCAATTATCCATGTGGCAATTATTGACCTCCGTACACTCCACTAGTCATGGCTGCTGGTAAATCAGTCCAACAATGTTGGACAGGTTGACGCATATTTTATATATTCTCTATAGGTTATATATATAGGTTATATATTCTTTATATAACTTTGGGTTGGTTTTTTTTTCAATATCTATTGAGTATAATAGGAACTGGAAGTTCAGCTGTTTTTATTTTACAATGTCTGTAACTTCTTTTTTGTACATGAAATTATTCATTTCAACACGTTGCTTTTGGAGTGCGTTTCAGAAAACCACCACCAAGTGCTACCAGTTCATTGCATTGCTACCTTTGGATGCTGTGACAATAAAAGATCAAATTATGATGACAAAATATTTTTTACAGGCACACCTGGCGATGCCTTTGCCTGGCTACAATCATTGCTGCCATGATCACTGGAAAGTCTGGGCGTGACAGCCCTTATGAATGCACTACAGTTACCACCAACTATCTAATTTTACTCAAACTGCATGTAGCTATTACTGCTGGTGTTAATGAATCTGACTCTTCTTTACACTGATGCTCATTTGCTTATTATGTGCCAAATATTATCCTGTTTAAATCCGTGCAAATGGCAGCATGGCACCAACTATTTGCTTGTCAGTGCAGTTAGGGATGCATGTCACCCACTGCGGATGCTTTGAGAATACATGATTTCTTTTTGTCTTATTTGCACAGGTTTAGTGGCCGCAAAAGCTGTGCAATCTGTTTTTAAATTTGCATGTGTGTTCAGAATGCTGACAGGCTCTGGACATATTTAGCATTACTTAGCACATACATAGAACACAGACACAACAACTTGACATTGTGTCATTTACACTATCTAACACTTAGAAATATAAAACATAACTGGATGGTGTAAGGTGCAGTTAGCATTGGAACTACATTTTGACAAAGAAACAGCAGGGTGCAGTGATGCATGCAGTCCCTTAAAAATCCTGTCTTACAGGAATTCAGGGTTTGAGCTCTGTATGAACAAAACCCAGTACATGTGATTTATTGGTCTCTAACAATATATAACATATAAATAAGTTAACTTTTTAATTTGCTCTTGGTTAAGTTAGTTTCCTACATGTTTTATATGGATTTAACATTTGTGAAAATTTGGAAAAGTTGGCATATTAAAACGGGAAGTCATCACAACTGCTCCTTTTCAATATGCCAAATTTTCCACAAAGGCAAAGGCAGATAAAAACAGATTTCCTGCTTTCTTCTTCCTAAGACAAAACATTTATGCCCTGCTAAAACTCTTGTTTATGTCCAAGAAATAAACAATAAAAAAATCAAGTGTGTAACAACAATATGCTTTCTTTTATTTTAGATGTTGCATGTATATATACAGCATATCAGGTGTCAGGCTAATTATGTCATCTTGAATCTTTTCTCCTAAGAATAGCTGATGGAAACGTGCACTAATTTGCTTTATAGCTTGTCAAGCCTAATTTGCCTGAAAATATAATCTGCACATAACTGCTATTGACAGAGGTGGACTAGCAGTCGCTGTTAGTGGCTGGGTGGTTTCTGTAGACTAGACAAGATGGAACAGCCAGAGAACATCGCGATAAACTGGTGACTTTGACTCTGATTTAGTAATAGATTCTCTTTTACAAAGAATATAGATAACACATTGGCAATGATATCTCTACTAAAACAGTAAAGATTATGATCTGGATTGGAGTACTGTTACTGTTACATACCAACTGATACTGGCTTTCCATAGCTTTTCCTCTCTGTAAAGAAATATCATGTTAAAACATGGTGGAGTTGCTGCGATTCATCACTTGTTCTTTATTGCACCTCCTAACAAAACAGTATGTGGCAGTGCTAACATTTCTGATCTCAGGCCCGGTAGACAGTCCTTTAGTCAGGGATATACAGTCTTATGGTAGCAAGAGCTCCCATTTAATGTATGTGTACTCTGTGAAATGTGATCATGTTGAAGTTTGTGAGTTCATCTGAATGTGTCACAGGGTATTATGGGTACTGGCAGTGGTGGAATAGTGCACATGACTGCAAACTTTAATTGGTTCTTGTCCATAAATAAAACATATATAGCCTGGATAATCTAGATACAGTGTCTGACAGATTTTAAATTTTATTATTTCAGGTTGTAAATGAGTTGAGGTGGACAAATACAGAACAAGTAAAAGAGCAAAGAAGTAAATGAGCAAACATATTGGCAGCTGATTTATGCATGGCATCATGATCGGTGACCACTACAGCTGTGAGATTTCTATGTAAATAATAGAGGAATATGGAGGTTAGACAAGCACTGTCATGATTACCTCAGATATCCAATATGTAATTTTAATGAGCTACCTATACAGAGCTCAATTAATACAGAACATTATTAAAACAATAGTCACTGGAGACAGTGTAAAGATAATGTTTTATTAAATGCGACAACTTGTACACTTGACTGTGTAACTATAGATTGGTTAAACTGCTGCTTTTTGTCACATCGTCCGGCTGGAGACACCTGATCTTTTCCACTTTCTGGATGAAGCACAGTTCATCGTGATTTTGATCAAAGAAAGATGATCCAAAGAGAAATCTACAGGGAGCATTTGTCACTTATGAAACAGAATTGCTGCCATTTGATTAAACTTATCATACACACTGAATACTCTACTGAAACATACACATGTGGTGTACATTATTACACGAGCCCCCCACAGCAGGCAGGAGAAATTGATAAATAAGTAAGTAATAACCAATAAAAATAACCATGCTGAAAGATAATTAGAATAATGCTAAATACTTCTCACGGATCCTGTTTCTGTCCAGTAAAGCTCAGACAGCCTGGTGAACACAGTTTCGCTGGCAGCTGTTCCCTCAGCTCTTCAGGAACTGCTGCTGACAGGACATCTGCCTCTGAGGACAGACGGCCAAACCAAGCTCGAAGTCGGCATGCATCAAACACAAGATCCCTTTAGTAGGGCTATTACGTTTCTAACATCTTGCTTTTGATATGTAACAGGAAGGCACAGAAATGCAAATAAAGGGCTATTTCTCCCAAATCTTTTTAATACTTAACATTTACTTCCAGCAAATGTGAAAGGTTTGCTCCATCAAGGAGCAATTCGGCTTAACGATTCTAGTGTTCAATTAATTGTCATTTTACACCACAAGGTCGTATAAATGAAATTAAAACTATAATCCCTGTATTCCACACACACACCAAAAAGACAGAACAACAATCTATTAATATTGGTGGAATGTGGAGGATGAATTTCAAAGCTTCATAGCCTGAGGAAAGAAAGCTCCTCTGGCGTCTGTAGGGCAGCAAATACTTCTTTTTGTAGAACTGGTTATTCCAGTTCCATTATTTGATTGGCTTTCTGGTGTTCATAGCCATTGTAAAATACTTGTGACCACATTACATCAGTATTGTTGTGCCAGACAACTTGTTTTAAAATGTCAGATTGTTCATTTTGTTTCACTGGGTGGGCTAAGCCTGGATGAGTGGTGGAAAGAGGTGGAAAGGATATGCTGAAGTTATATGTTATGTATATGCTGAGAGAGATTACCATTACCATTGCTTAAGTTCTATTAAGAAACACAGTTACCAGGGATTTTAATGGTGACAAGTCCAAGCATCCAAAGATACAAACACATTTTCAAATGTCTTGTAAAGATGTCTAAATACACTGCTTCAATCCAAGTCACAATCCCAGTCATGCCCCTGTAAGGCTTGTAAACATGTACACATTTGAATTTGCACATGACCCATTTCGATTATATTTTTTTTACATGAATGATAATGACGTAAGAGATCATACACACAAATAATATACAATTCATATAATGTATTAACTTTAGCCCCAAACTTATTCAAATAACATTACATATAACTAGAAAACCCCTCTTCATAGGAGTTGGATATAATAGGCATAGGTCATTAAAAACACTGGCATTGGATGTTCAAAATGTCATTGCTGAATGTAATGTTGGGTTTTCAGACTTGTCCAATGCTAACAGCAGGAGACTGATGAAGGACAATATTATCAAAATTATCGAACAACACATACATAAAGAATGAAGCGTGTTCCTCAGAGTGATGAGCTGTTCATGGAGTGTTGAGGTTGTTTTATATGTTCTCTGTTGAGCAGATAATCTCTTTCTTGTTCCTTTAACTGCTTCATACAAGCATGGCTTCTTGTTCTGTTGTTTTGTAATGCATATGAGGAAGCTCATTACCATGCCCTGCACCTGTCTCTCTCTCGCTCTCTCTCTCTCACTCTCTCACTCTCTCTCTCTCTCTCTCTCTCTCTCTCACACACACACACACACACACACAGAGGCTGTGATCCCTCCCCCTCCAGGAAGTCCAATTCTGATGACTGTGTTGAGAACAAAGACAAACCTATCCTAAATAACACGCACACGCATATATGATACAGCAGTGGTCGAAAAACATGTAAAAAAGAAAAAGCAATCTTAAAGCCAAACTGCTGATCAGTCTTCAAAAAACAAATTAAAGTAATATTTGTGTTTATTCAATTTATTTGTTATTGATGGGCTGTTAATCAAATTTTAAAGACTATTTTTATGGCATTTTGCCCATGTCAGGTTGTGAAAATGAATGATAGCCTTCATGGAACACAGTTACTTCAGTAGATTTCAGCCTGTGTTAAAGAACAGACACTCAAATGTATTTAATTACATGTTGGTGTGAGAATGTCTTTGATGTCTTTGATAACTGTACATGAAAAGAAACCTCTTTCTTTTAGCGTACTAAACATAGTGCTTGCAGCTAATATGGGTTGAAAATGTCATGACAGCTTTACTTGTATGTATGGTCATTTATTTACAATATTCACACATATTATGAACACAGAGAGAAAATAAAATGTGAATGTTGAATATAAAATATTGACTGTGATAACCACATCTAATAGAGTATCCTGACTGAACAACAACATACAGTATACTATTCTAAGACAGGAGGAGAGCAAGAGAATTTTCAATGACTGAATCAACTTATAGTTACCATAAGTTGTCAGTTGACTCAAATAAGGACAATACATAGAGAAGTTAGATCTAAAGATAGTAGAAACACTATGGGATGCCACTCCCTGAGAATGTGATTTAGACTCAGGCAGAGGTCCATCATGCAGATGAGCTGCTGCCATGGAGCACAGTGGTCCATGGCAGCTCTCAGTCGGCCACAAACAGGAGAGTGTTCAGTATTCAGACAGGTAGAGACCCTAAAGTTTAACTGCTATGGACAGAGTTTCCTACACCGAAATTTGGACATACTGCAAGTGTCATAACAGAAATTGGAGTTGAGATTTGTTTTCCCCAAACTGTGATTATTTATTTTATTAAATGCCATCTAAAGTGACATGTCAAGCACAGCAGAAACAGAAATTATACTGACATCAACTATTACTGGGCTTTGTTGCAGATAGCAGATTTAATGAAAACCCTGAGTTTATTAACCCTGAAATGAAGGAAACTCAGGGTTTTCTGTTCCAGAGAGAGGGGTAAGTTAATCTTACGGTCAGTTACCATGGTAACAGACTCTGTGAACTTAACCTGCTCTCTGGCAGTTTTTCTTTACAAACCCTTAGATTCTCTCTGTCTCCTCCCTCCTGCCAAGCCTGAAGCAGCTGTTGGACACAGGCTGTTGTTTCCTTGTTTTACCCAAAATGCTGCTGAAGCAGAATTAATTCACAGGCTCAAGTCAGGAGAGGATTTTAGACCCCTGTTATATGTGCTGTTATTCCCAGATTCGTCATTATATCATTTATCTGAACATTCCAAGCAGCTGAATATTTTACACTGTGGATGATGTGTCTCTAGGTGCAAGACAGATTTCCCCTCAGACATAATAAAGTTAAAGTGTAGTTCAGTTGAAGTTAACCACGCTATTTTAAATGATATTCTTTTTCTTTTCTTTTGGTGTGACCATGAACTGCAATCAATAATTAGCTTTTATTTTTCACTGAATGATATTTATCTATTTGCTTAATATGTCAAATATGATTCAGACCAAAGTGAGATACGGTCATGAAAATGAAAAAATATGCCTCTGAACCATTTTCATATTTCATTTTCAGCTACTATAGTGCACTTTATGCCCATGATGGCATCTAAATGAAAATAAAATTTTATTTTAAAACATTCCACCATTTTTTCACATATAACATTAAACAATAGTGTGTTCAAATGTTAAATGAACATACTGTATTCATTACACACTGACTTGGGCAGCAAGTCTTTTTCCTGAATATGTGTTCATACTCTCCATCATAACATATTAAAACTTTTAAGGATGACCTGGAACTCCATTAATGATAGCATTTCAAGTCTCAGAGTTTGTTGAATGTATTTTAACAGACCTCTGCTGTAGCAGTCATAGTAAAAGTCTGAGATTTTAAACACCAAATCTTTGTAAAATCAGCATGCACACACATTCTAATACATGCATTCATATTTACTAAAAACACAAATGGTTTTTCCAATGGTTTTTCTGAGTCTTCAGAAGAAGCTTGTGAAAAGGCAGAAGTAGGATAATATTATAGTGCTAAAAGTCTACAGTACTCATACAGTACTCATTGTGTAATACACATAGACTTTTCATTTAATATTTAATGTTATTCATCTCCTCAGCAAACAGAAAAAAATAATAATTTCCCTTGATGCAGAAAAAGCTTTTCATTCCATTCCATAATTTCCATTTGCCACATCAGAGAAAATTGGCTTTGCGGAATAATTTACCCATCAAGTTAAAGCTAGTGGTTGGCAATTTATTTTGGAAGCATGTTTTGTAATAGTTATTGAAATTCTCTTTGTATCCTAACATCAGTCAGTAATTCAAATGCTCTGTCAAAAAAAACAAACAAAAAAAAACTAACAAAAAAAAAAAAAAAACCTTTTCCCCAACACACTCTCATGGACAGTGTGTGTTTATGTGAGGGCAGCCTGAAACAGACTTTCAAAATTTAGCTTAGTCTTGCTGGTTTCCTCCAACTTTCCCAACCCCAGCTTTGAGATTCTGCAATGAATTCAAATACCCAGCATATATCATAATGGCAATGTCTACTCAGATGATACAGAAATTACTCTATAATATACGAATATATATATATGAATATACTGCAGTATACAGTGTATTTCATATAATATAAATGATAATCCCTATCAACAAACTTAGAATATCTTAAACATATCTTTAATAATTGCACCTTGTGTCTCATTCCCAGACCTGATCTACAAGTACAAAATTAAGAGTAATCACTCTTTTGAATATCTACAGCTTAAATCTACAGTTCAAACTAAATTAAACATGAAGACCATGAACCTAAATTCTCCTTCCTGAACATTAGATTATATTAACATTGTTTGTTGTATCCAGAATATGCCTGCATAGACTTATATCACAATTAGACAAAACAATATTCTTTCCATCAATACAATTTTAATCGCTTATCAGTATTATTTATTATTAAATCCTCCTTCTCCTGCTCCTCCTTGAACATACCTGCACATTCCTCTGGTCACATGTACGCATTTATTACACAACACACTTGCACAGCACATCATACAGTCATACTAGCACAGAAACAAATACAAAAAGTAGTTCTCCAAGTAATTAAGTACTAAAAATGTACTAAATTCAAATCATAACCTTCATTTGGAATGTCTTACTGTTGTTTGTTGTTGTTGTCTGTGTGTTTGTGTAATTGGTCTAATTTGTCACCTTTGTCAGCCACTAAGAAAGAATAAAAGGAATGGGGGATTTGATATATATCCTCCTGAGACCCAGAATTTTTTATTTTTATTTTGTTTTTTTATTAAAAAAACAAAACAGTCAGCAAGGATCAAACCTGTTGTGCTGTGTAGAGAACATTCTGGGCTTTTCAGTGATATCTGATTAGTTGGAGTTTATCCAATGAAACAGAAGATCTGTTTTTCCAAAATGGCTGCCATACCGACAAGTGTGTTTTATGGGCACAAGAAAAGTTTCAGATTTATCCAGATGTTGTGCTTTTAATGGTAAATATTGAATGTTTTTTAAAACATAACTCTTTAAACTATATTTTGAGGTGTTTTGGTGTCATACAATTTTTTTTTTAACTTACTGAATACAACACTTTTTTCCAATGTCCTCCATGGTGGATATGGGGACTAAAATCTATGTTTTCATGTGAAATTCAAGGTACTTCAGGTGACAGGGGATTGACAAAAGCAGAGAGAATCTTGTTCAGGATTGTGGATGGAGGGGCAGATCTTGAGCTCTCATAAGATGATGATGAGACAGAAATGAAATAGAGGATGAGGATGAGGGTGAGAGTTCAGAGGAGGAAGACAATAAGGATGGAAGTCATGAGGAAAATGAAAACCCAACGTTGTCCAGTTTTGGTTAGGAGTAACATGTAAGGCTTAGCAATTAAGCACAGTGTATTATCATGCAATTCTGTGGGAGTTTTTGTGTTTATCTTCGGCTACTTTTGGGTCTGACGTAGTTTGTGTGTAGGTATTCTGATGACTACTAAATGTCCAGTGATGATCAGCTGCAGGAGAAGGGAAGGGGAACTTCTGAAATGACTGTAAGGAAACCTGTGGAACTTGCACCACGGAGCAGTTATATAAGATGGTCCAGTAAAGAAGAGTGCCACATCAGTGTTATGTCTATGACCTGCAGTTGTATCTGAGTACAATCATAACATGGGAGGAGTGGATATGTGCAATCGCATGATCAGTTACTATCGCATGTCAGGCCGAACTACAAAGTGGACTGTCTGCACGATACTCCATTTTGTTGATCTGTCAGTCACTAACAGCTGGATCCAATTCAGGTCAGACAGCCAGGCCTATGGGAAGCAGAGGAAGGACATCCTCCAGTTCATTGAATTTAAGCAGCTGTTACCTGAGAAACTGATGGCCCTGGCACAATCTTGTGCAAGCCAAGAAAGTGAAGAAGAGAGGGCTTCTCTATGGAAAAGAAGATTTGAGAAGCCACACCCTGGCAGCAGTGTAAAAACATATGGTTCGGTTCACTTAGTAGCTCAGTCCGTGGGGACTTGGCTTGGGAACCAGAGGGTTGCTGGTCTTCATGGAGGTGGACTGGTAGCTGGAGAGGTGCCAGTTCACCTCCTGAGCACCTGCCGAGGTGCCCTTGAGCAAGGCACTGAACCCCAAAACCTGCTCGGGGTGCTTCAAGAGGGCAGCCCCTTCACTCTGGCATCTCTCCGCCAGTTTGCATGTGCATGTGTGTGTATTGCCTATGTGTATATGTAAAAATGTAAAGAAATAATAACAGAGTGTAAATGTAAATTTCCCCATTGAGGGGACTAATAAAGGGTCTTCTTCTTGCCAAAGATGGTTGAGGCAACAAACGCATCAAGATGCAGAAATGCAGGCTGCAGTAGCAAAACCTTTGACACACACAGATACATGTGACATTTGACACATTTCACAAAGAAAAAAAAAAACTGCTTCTTGGAGTATCATTCATGACCTGACATGACTGAAAAAGTGCAGCATTAGAATTGCAAATGCCAAAACCATGAAAAGCTCAGTCCAAGTTTAGTGTTAAGTTTTCAACATTTTTTTCCACATTTGATACATACACCTGAAAAAGGGAGGGCAAAAAGGCTCCAACTGTTACAAACTAACTTTTAAAATGTAAATGATTTATGTTATGTTTAGTGGGTGCAAAGCTGTTTAGCATGTTCATCATCTTAATATTTGTCTCCTTTTCAGGGAAGTGTGAGGACAGCTTGGCTACTCCTCTCCCTTACAGCTCCTTCACCAGTTCATCAGTGTATGCCCGAGGATATGGTGCTGGTTACGCCAAACTCAACCGGAAACAAGGTATGCGTTTCTAATAAATACTGTATAGTTCCTGCTATTATAAATACAGAATCATACATTGTGTTGGTTGGTACTCATTGTTGTTGCATGGACTGGTGGTTCTGGTTAGGTTCATTTGATGTATTGCAATGCAATGCAAATGACATCACATATGCCATATGCTGTGTTTATTCATCATCGCCTGTCAGCTCTATGTGATCAAATGGAATTGCTCATTTCATTAATATGTATGTATGTATGTAAATGTATAATGATTTTAAAATCGTGAATATAAATGAATGAATATGGCAAAAGGAATATGTTTTTTCTAACCTCTTTAGTCTGCCGCCTGTATTCTTGTTTTCTTGTGGACTTGCTTAAGGTTCTTGAAGACGTTTTACCTCTCATCCAAAAGGTTTCTTCAGTTCTTGAATGAGAGGTGAAACGTCATCAAGAACCTCAAGGAAGACTAGTTAACTTTCTTCTGTTAGAAATTACCATGAGCTCGATGACTGAGAATCGTCACATATTCACAAGTTCGCAAGTTGCAAGAAAATCCTTGAGCAACTTAAGATTAAAGGGTCGTACATCATACATTACTCATGGATCAATACTTGCCCACATGAGCATGGATAGATATTGTTTGTGCCACTTATCCCAGAAGGTTATCAGGTATCTGTTTCCACTGACATGTTTAGAAGTCCTTACAGAACCATCAATGTCATCCTAAGGAACAGGAGAAAATCATTATAGTGGAATTAAAAGAAACCACTATATTTTAGTTTTTTGACCTGACAAGAAATCCTGCTTTATGCCTGCACGTAGGCAGCCTGGTAAACAGGCAACAGCCAAGCAGGTAGGCGGGGCCAGGTTTGGTCAACAGAAACTCTCAGAAAGGGAACACACAATCCAAGATGGCAACAATGTACTTGGCAACTATGAATAAACTGGCACTGAGTAAGAGGAAAACTGGGGTTGATATGTCACAAGGAAATGAGCTTGTTTGTAGATGGTTGTATGGGCAGGCATAAACCAGGTAAGCAGCAAAGTAGGAAGACATATACACAAAAATACAAAGAGACAATCTGAGGATATGGAAAAATACAAGGAATAAAACAGGGACGACAGCTGTGGCTGTGATAGTGGTAATGATGACTTCTTCTTTCCTGAAGTGAAGGATTACTGCAAAAGGGTCGTTGTTATATTTGGAGGGCGTGTCAAACGGACGTCATTGACTGAAACACTAACCTAGCCCCTAGCAACTTCAATCAAAGACCAATTATTTAGGTTCTGATTGTGATCTGATTTCTTTGGGAGGTAATTTCCAAAAAGAGGTTAATACCAACATTCCCCTCCATTCCTATACATTTAACAGGAAACCAAAAAGAAAAACGGAAACAGCACAAACAGCAATAGAGGTGGGATTCCTCTCAGGATGGACAGACGTCAAACTGATTTTGTGTGAGCAGAATAAACAAACTAAAAAAAACTCATTTTAGACAAATTATATCAACAAAATTACATATGCATGTGTACTGTAAAACATTAGCAGCAGGTGTTGCCACACACCTCCTCTTCACCATGAAGACCTGGAAAGAAAGTGACTGCACAAACACAGAGGAGGCAGTCGCAGCATTCACACATAGTACGGACAAACACACAGAAGAAGAAAGACACATGATAGCATGAAAATTAGAGAGTGCAGGAGAGAAGAGGATAGGGTGAATCTCCTCCGGTCTGCTGACAATGAAAGGAGGAGGAGAAAAGTAGGGAGAGGGAAAAGAGAGAGGGAGACAGACACACACACAGCTTGGTGTTTGTTGTTTTCTCATCAGCAGGACAAACTTGGATTATGAGTACTAGTGTTAATAGCTTTATTGAGACAGAGCCACTGGAGGGATAATGGCAACAAGGACTGAGATATCAAATGATAAGTATTAGTTGAAAGAATACAGAGAGAGGGGTAATGATAGGAAAAAGCCCTGCAGCCAGCTGACTTCTTTTTAGCTGCTGAGACAGATAGGAGCCTTTTATTCTGAGAGCTTAGTGCACAGGATAGGATATAGGGTGTAATGAGATCAAACAGATCTGATGGGGCAAGCCCATCAACAATTTTTCAAATCATTAGGAGCACCACTATTTCTATATCTGACATGGATAGAACAAATGAAGTGAAACTAAAATTGGTGTAATATGGCTAATTTGGTTTTAGTTAAGATTCTAACTGCAGTATTCTTAACCATTTCAAGACTTTTCATACCAGCAGACCAGACACCAGAACATTACAGTAATGTCTGGATGTAATCGGGGTGATTTCTTCAATGTGCTAATCAAAGGAAGGTGGAGGTGAGTGAATTTTAGCAAAGGGCTTAAGTCTTTTTGGAGATAAGGAAAATGGAGAACTTTTTGAAATATGTGGCGACCACAGACTGGAACAGTGATGAGACTGAAGTATCTGTGAAGACATCTGCTAGTTAATTTGCACACACCTTGAGGACCTGGGTATTGATTCCAGTGACTTGCATGGATTAGTCATTTAGAAGGATCTGGTTCATCAGCCCTTTAAATTAGTAATAAGTAGTGAATTTTTGCGCCTGCTAGGCTGGGAGGTTGTTCTCAGTGTGCACAGAAAGCGTTCAGTTCATCTGGGAGAAATGCAAACAACCACTTTGTCCCTGTACTGTTTCTTGGTTCTGCTAATAGGTCTCTGCAATACATGCCCGAATTTCCTCTATTTGTCCAAAATGCAAGTTTAGTTGTTCGTGTTAGTGCATGCTTTGAGTAACTTAAAGTAGTGTTATTGCCCTGGAAGACAAAACAGTGACGTGAGGCTGAGTCTGATTGTTCGGACCAGCACTACTGGTCTCATAAGATGTTCTTGGAGAACAGTCTATAGAAATGGCTCCACATCTGATACCACTACTTATTGATCTTGAAGCAGACTCTTCCTCCTGCTTCTCCCTGATTCTATTGTCTGGTCCTGGCAGTGAATGGAGAGCCCCTCTGAGTAGTGAAGTTCAAGTCTCATAATCATAATGGTGCAGTTCTTAGTGTCATTGAAAAGCCATCCTGGTCCTGAGTTCATCCAGGTTATTATCTAGTGACTGGACATTTGCTGGAAGAATACTTATGTAGAGGAGGTTTGTTTGCACATTTTCTCAACCTGACCAGGACCCATAGCCTGCAATCCTCATTACCTTCATCATCTCTGTTCTCCAGGTGTGGCAACTAGTAATGCAAACCATGAATATTTCCTGTTGTTCGTAGTGAATATAAGCAAATAGCCTAACAGAAATAGTCTAAACAGCCACATTAAAAACATTAATGTTAAGAGGATGTTAAAACAGTGTTAAAGCAAGGAAAGGTGACAAGCAAAACAGTGTTAAAAGGATATTTAAAAGCTTATGGACATGACTAAAATCTAAGGTAGGCTGTACTGAAGTGAATAAAATAGGTTTCTAGTCTAGATTTAAGGATTTCAAGTCCATATGCCTCTTAAAAACACAAGAGGATAATAAAATGTAAATGAAATAAAAACTGTCTCTATGTCCTGACAGCAGAACATGAGACTCCTCTGGCTCCACCTTCTGCCTCTGAGCTCATTGGACAAGAATCCACTACCTGAATCAAAACAACCAATCAGAACAGAGTAGCTGACAGGGTGTCAATCACTGCTTCTGTACAGACTGCAGGCAGCTCCGCTACACTGCACATGCAATAACTCAGAGTCGACACTGTGGTGGATAAACAACCATCAAACAACAAAGTATGAGAAAACTTCCTCTCTTTTCTTTCTCAACAACAGCTTTTATTAATTTATTTTCTCCTTTTTAATTTATTTTCTCTCTTGACTCGTTACTATGCCTATTTGATGCAGCTAATGGTTCAACCACCAGTAACTACAACATCTGCTTTCCTTTCAACATCTAGAACTTTCAACACTCTGTGGTATGGTTTGGTTTAGCTCATTTGTTTTTCTGTTGTGTTTTGTAATATTGGCTAGACTCCCTGTGAAAACAACATCTATAGGACGAGAGTCTGCTCTAAGCTGAAGAGACCACTGATTATAATTTTGTTCCAAATGTTCCTGATCCATTTTTCCACTCTTTTTCCTTCTTCTCATCTTTTTCCTCTCCTCTTCTTCTCATCTTTTCCTTTCCTCTTCTTCTCGTCTTCTCCTTTCCCTTCTTCTTGTCTACTCCTTTCTCCTTCTTCTTCTTTCCCCTTCCTCCTGCCTTTCACTCTGTCCACCACTACAACACACACGAAAATAGGTGCTGGAGGCTGGTCACCCCTGGATACAGACCATAATCAGTGGTTACAGGTGGACCTGGGTTCTAGAAAGCAGGTGGTTGCCATAGTGACACAGGGCCGCTACAGTAGCTCTGATTGGACCAGCAAGTATCGGTTGCTTTACAGTGACACACAGAAAAACTGGAGGCCTTACCTACAGGATGGAAACATCTGGGTAAGGAAGAGTCATATGTTATGTGTTATTTTTTCATCTCACATTACAGATTTATCAAAATGTAAAAACAAACTACACATTAGCTACAACTCACTCACTCCAAGGCAACATTACCCTTCCTGTTTGCACAAACAAAGGTAACACATTAATTCAATTAATTTCAAGCTCCAAATAATTAATTAACTTAATAGGAGAAAGGTAGACAGTCCACTTATTAGTTCATTTGTCCATATATATTCAGTAATATTGGAAAATTGTATAAAATAGTTGTATTTCTTACTAATTAAATCAATGTATTATTAACCTGCACATTCAGGTTTTTATTGGGTAAGGCGACACTGCTTGCATAGGACATAGGGCTGTGTAACATTACAGTTGTTGCCTATATAAGAGACCATGACTGTAAAGTAACAAAAAACTATTCTAAAATCTAAACTATATTTTATTTGAAAAGTGACGTTTTTTGTGTTGAATGTTTTGATGGAAAATTGAAGTGATAAGCATTACATGGTTTTTGTGTTTTTCAGACATTTGAGGGGAATGTGAACAGTGAGGGTGTGGTTCGCAATGATTTGCAGCATGCCATTCTGGCTCGCTACATTCGCTTTATCCCTGTTGACTGGAACAGGGAGGGACGCAGCGGAGTACGTCTGGAACTCTATGGCTGCTCATACTGTGAGTATAAGTGGGCAAGAGAAGGAAACCTGATGGGGGTGGGAGAATACATCTCAAGAAGTTTATTCTGATGTTGACCCCTAAGATGTCAAAGCATATTTCATGTTCTTAACACTGTGAGCAAATAAGAAAAGAAGAAAGAAAAAAAATTTTGGACACAAAGCAACTCATTTGACATGGTCTAGGAAATAGGCACATCCACTAGATTTAATAGTCCTGTATTCCAAATCTGTTCTATTGGCAGAAAACAAAAAATTTCCTTTTTTTGTCTTCCAGGGGCAGATGTGATCAGTTTTGATGGACATGGTGTCATATCCTACCGCTTCAGAAGTAAGAAGATGAAGATCGTAAAGGATGTCATCTATCTAAAGTTTAGAACCAAAGCTGGGGATGGGGTCCTGCTGCACGGAGAGGGACAACAGGGAGACTACATTTCCCTAGAGCTCCGCAGGGCAAGGCTACAGCTCAGCATCAACTTAGGTAGCCTTCTGTGTGCTTTCAAGGACAGTGAATTCACTGAAGAAGTGCTCTCCAGAAACAAACATTTCTTTTCTATTTAAATTCCAAGCATTGTTTTATCTACCTCTGTCAGAAGCACAAATATAAATATAAACCAATATTTACCACCTGTTCCCGTCTGTGTGATTTGCTCGCCCTCTCCAGGTAGTAATCAGTATGGGTCCATTCAGGGTCACACCTCTGTGACCAGTGGGAGCTTACTGGATGATGACCACTGGCACTCAGTTGTCATAGAGCGTTATCGTAGGAATGTCAACTTTACTCTTGACCACCACACCCAGCAGTTCAGGACCAATGGAGAGTTTGACCACCTCGACCTGGACTATGAGGTGAAGACTCACTGTCTTGGCATTTACATTATCTCATCCTCATGTCACAATCCTGGGACACTAGCAGATCAAGGTTTTTATTTTCTGTCAGTTATATCAAAAAGAATACTAAGGAACTGGTTAAATCTCTTCTTTGTCCTCCTATTTGCCAAGTCTTTCATTGCTTTACTTATGTTATCCTGTCCACACTGAACATACTACCGCCACTGTAAATCCCCACACCGGAGGCTTTTTCTCCAAAAGCTTATTTTTTCTTCCTAGTGTGGGGTTCAGTTGATTTTTTCATTTTTGGCAAATCTATCCAGCTAATAATGCTGCTGTTTCAATGTGTGTGACAAACAGACGGCTCTCATATATCTCATATATTCTTTGGAATATATAAAATCACATCAGATTTCACTCGCTCTCCCTTATCAGCTTATCTTATTCAATGCACTGTAAACAAAGCAATTTCCTACTTTTTCGAATTCTTAAATTCTGAACTGTAAAAATCAAGATGATCCATTGTCTGTCCTCAGATCAGTTTTGGAGGACTGCCTGTATCAGTAAAGCCGAGCTCAGGAGGCAGAGATAACTTTGTGGGTTGCATGGAGGGAATAACTTACAACGGAGAAAACATCACTAATCTGGTCCGCAGAAGGAAGGTGGACACATCCAGCTTTGTAAGACAACTCTCTCTGACTTTCAATGTGTGTGTGTGTGTGTTTGACAGAGACCTGACTTGTGTTGTTTCCATTTATCTGTCTAAATTAACTACAAATATTTATGTCACTGGTTGGAATTTTTCAGGCTTTAGTTTTCTTTCAAAGTCTGTTGAGGAAAATCCCTTTTCTGGGTGGTAACATTTTTTGAAAAGGAAAATATTTCACAGCAGGAGCGGCCTAGGTTTGAACCTGCTGGCCATCTTGGTACTTTCTGTGTGGAGTTTGTATATTTTGCTTTTCTTTGCACAGACCAAAAACACGTGGGTTAGGTTGGTGACTCTTAATTGATCTTAGGTGTGGTTGTCAGTGTGAATGGTTCTGTGTCAGTGTTGTAAACTAGACTGTCCAGCCTGTCACACAGAGTAACCCTATGATTAATTGATATGTTGCAGTACAGAGTAAGCAAAAAAGTCAGTGAGCATGAAAGCTCAGTCTTGACTTTTACAAACAGTCATCAAAAAATATTAACTCAAGGTTGATTTTTAAAGAGCTACTCATCCTTGAAAACAGTTGTATATATAGCAGCTCAGAACCCCTTCTTAGTTTCTCCAGGTTTTTATGTCCATGTTGTTTTATGTTTGCTTTTATGGTCAAATGGTATATATACATTGATTTATAGCTTCTGCAAGATGTCCAGTCTAAATGACGCATGCATTTAAGTATAATGTCTGTGTGGTGAGTTTAATACAAAACTGGACAAGCCTCCTGCCCAGAGTGAAGTATCTAGTACAGTAGTGCTCCTATGTTAGCACACTACAGATACAGATCAAATATGTTCACTCACTCAAAACAAAGTTTCACTCTGAAAATTAAAGCTGACCAAGCAGTAGTCCAACCTATAGACCATAACTGATCTATTACTTAAATTCTGCTCTCTCTCTCCCTCTCTCTCTCGCTTTCCACTCTAGCGTAACCTCACTTTCTCCTGCGCTGAATCCAACTCGTTTTCTGTCTTCTTCAATTCCACGTCCTTCCTGCAGTTGCCTGGTCAGAGTGACAGTGACACTCTGTCAGTCAGTCTGTCTTTTAGGACATGGAACCCCAATGGGCTGCTGATGTTCACAGCACTGGCTGACGGCTGGGTGGAGGTGGGACTGACAGAGGGCAAAGTCACTGTCTACATGAATGTGACACGAAAGACAAACACACGTATTGACATCTCATCAGGTGGGCTCAGCTCAGTGGTATTCATAATAGAAGACCAGGAGCCTTCACTTAGTTCAAGTAGTTGTCATTTTTCATTCCTTATTGTCGTACTGCTTTCCTCAGTTGTTGTTGTTGACAGTTCTGTCTGAAGTCTATTGACTGAATTGTGTGTTTTCTCACAGGTTCAGGCCTGAATGATGGCCAGTGGCACAGTGTCCATCTAAATGCACTGGAGTTCTATGTTATGCTGACAGTGGATGGAGATGAAGCATCCACAGTCAGAACAGCTATCCCCTTCCATATCCAGACTGGAGGAACCTACTACTTTGGCGGTGATTACTAAAAACGATAACTCACCATCCAAAATAACTACCTTACCGTACCTTAATCAGTTTCAAGTCAAAGTGTGTTTAAAGGGTGCTGTCACACCATGGTTTTTCTTGCCGCCGTCATCATAAAATCATCATAAAAACACACACTGGATGATGATGATGATGAGGCAGCATTGATAGGGGTGTAAAATAAAAAGTGTAAGAACAACAACAACAATTTGGCATTAAAGGGAGGTCTGTGAGTGACTGTTGAAATCTTGTTGGAAATATATGTATGTTTGCAGTGTTAGATGCTGATCTGATGCTATCAGTATTTTTCCAGTCATTGTGATAATGACCTTTGACCTTCTCTGATTTTTCCAGGCTACTTCCTGCACAACACCCGATCACTTCAGCGCTCCTTCCAGGGCTGCATGCAGATGATCCATATAGATGACCATCTAGCTGACCTCAGGGCTGTGGAACAGGGCCTCATTGGAACCTTTGAAAATGTCAGCCTTGATATGTGTGCCATCATAGACAGGTATATAACTGGGAAATCTAAACTTCACATTGCCACAAAGAAGAGAAAGCACAGAAAAGCAGAGTGCCCTACTGAGTCGCTTTGGGACCTCACAGCAGATATTGTAGAACCTAGTCCCTGCTGTGTTCACCTTGTGTTCTCATGATTTTGCTTGTATTGTCTGTCTTTGTGTCATGTCAGGTGTGTTCCTAACCACTGTGAGCATGGTGGTCAGTGTTCTCAGACGTGGGATACATTTAGCTGCAACTGTAATGGGACTGGATACACCGGAGCTACCTGCCATACCTGTAAGTGCACACATACACACACATGCACACACGCTGTTTTATGTCTGCTAAGCTGCGTGTTGTCTCTCCTCTGTAGCAATGTATCAGCAGTCCTGTGAGGAATATAAGCACCAGGGAAAGAACTCTGGAAGCTTTTGGATTGACCCAGATGGCAGTGGATCTATTGCTCCTTTTAGAGTCAGGTGTGACATAACAGGTGAGATGTCTCTGTGAGGGTTAATACTTTCAATTTTCTGATATAACTCCACGTAAGACAGCAAAAATTTCCCAGAACAGCTTTTGTAAATGCTTGCCCTAGAATTGTGCACAAACTTGAATTCTACTTTCAACGCTTAGCATTTCCATCTATGTTTATCAAACTCCACCAAATGTTTTCTCATCTCTGTTTGTGAATCAGTAAAGGACATAATTGTATCTGTGAATGTCAGAGAAGCTATTGTGATATGGAAACATGCATTTGTCATACTGTTTTTCTGTTCTGTTGTTTGAGTTATTATGCATCTGCATGTGCAATACTGTGTAGTGATTATTTGCTGAAGAACAGGTGTAGTCTGTTGACGCAATGTTTTCTTATCTTTTAGAGGAGAAAGTTTGGACTACACTGATGAACAACCTGTCTCCTCAAACATCAGTCACCAGTGCAGACCAGGAGGGGAAGGCAGTGCTGCAGATCACTTACAATGTGACTGATGAGCAGGTACACAAGGACTACGCACCTTCTTTCAGAGTTCAGATTTTTTTTTCTGTATGGCATAAGTTTTAATCATAAGAGGATGCAGTCACAAGTTAAAGTAAATTGAACTGTAAAAACAGGGTGAATGCAGGTTATATAAACACGACAACTGATAATTCAACATTAGATCGTACTAGTCATAGTGCATATGGAATTACTGTAAATTCTCAAATAGCTGCCAATATACAGTGATGGTGAAGTCTCGATAGCAAGAGTTGTATCTAGCATAAACACATAAAGGCCAGTCGTTGATGTAGACCTGTACTCTACTGGCACACAGTAAATTCAGTATAATGTGTATTTCCACAGCACAATATATCCATTTCCATCAAGGCAACAACACAGTCATGTCAAACACATCACTCTGCTGCAATTAGTTCTCTTTCTAATACTTTTCATTCATGATATGTCCAATCACTTCTCCTTTTTGTTTTTTCTACATTTATGTTACTTGCTGTGTGAAATAAACAGAACACTTAAAAAGAAGTTTCTCTGTCCCTCCTGTGTGTGTTCAGGTGTTGTCAGTCACCAGCAGTGCAGAGTACTGTGAACAGTATGTAGCCTACGCCTGCCGAATGTCTCGTCTGCTCAACACTCCAGGTAAAGTATCCCTAAGAGATGTCACAGCTTAACCTGTGACTTTTCAGTCACTTGTAAAGGACCGTGCCTTTGTGTGTGTGCAAATTTATCATTAAATGTATTCTTCTTTGAGTTAATTTGAGTGCTCCTTGTTGGTTGTTCACGAATTGATTTGGGTCGCTCTAAATCTCTAGCAAAGTGGGGTATTTTTATAACCTTCAGCACACTGTGCTTCAGGGATGAAAAAGTAAAGATTGAAGATGTCTACACGTATCATATTTAAAACCCTATAGACTTTATACCAATTGAAAGAGTACTGACATGAGAATTAAATATAATAGAAATAAAAATAAACTAACTAACTAAACTAGCTATTTGTTTGACTCTTAGATGGGGTTCCGTTTACGTGGTGGGTAGGAAGAGCCAACGAGAGACATTCTTACTGGGGGGGTTCAGGACCAGGTATACAGAAGTGTTCCTGTGGTATTGAACACAACTGTACAGACCCCAAACACTACTGCAACTGTGATGCTGACCTGCGCACCTGGTGAGTGGACCTCATTTTGAACTAGAAAAGGTTATCAAGTTTGTATATTTACTCTGAACAGTAGTCCTTACTTTCACCAAAGCAGTTTTGACCCTCAGCAGCCCTTATCTCATTACTTGACAAGTGCATCCTACTGGTAAGAAAGCATGATGTATGTGGATTATTTTCTTTTTTTTGGTTTATTTATTTTTATTGTTTTTATTGTGTTCATCATTTGTAGCACAGTCAGACTCTGATTAGTATAAATGAGTGCAACTTTTTCAATTTGCTAATCTTTCTGAAATGTTTCTCTAAATTTAGTTGGAGTTTTAACATCAGATTTATACTGTTCATATTACTTAGGAAAACCTGTTTGTTGCATAGTTTTGTCAGAAGGTAAAATGCAAAAACTTTTATAATGGTGAATATTGTGGTTCAACAAGTCAAATGCCCAGAAAAACTTCCCTCCACTTTGAACCAGCTGAAGCATATGCACAGTTTAATGATGCAGTAGATAGTTCTAACAGATGGGTCAGCTTTGATGACTTTCAAATGAATGGCTAGTTATGAACATAATTTATTTGAACATATTTCTAAAATCTGTGAGATTTCCTGTTTGTGTTGCAGCAGTGGTGTAAGTATTCAGACAAAACAGAGCTGAGGTTTGCTTTGGCTGAATTTGACTTGAGCTAGAACATGCTCTTCTCCCAGTGAAATAGTTTCCTTACAGCAGGGAGTGAAGCTAAGGGAACGTGTAAACTAATGTTAGGTGAAACACTGGGACTGACAAAATGAGTGTTTCTGGATTTATGTTACTGAAGCATTAATGTGTATGTTGCATTTTACTGCTGTACATTTTTCAGGTTGATCTCATGTTAATGACTCTATATACTGTTGGCTGATTTAATCTACCGCAGTGTATCATAGCAGATAAGATTATCATGTTTATGGCCTCACTGTCCTTTTCCTTTTTCATTGAAATCCATAAGCTCAGAAAACAGCCTGATTCAGCTTTGTGACCCAAAAAGGAACATTTAATCGTTTGGTTTATCAGAAACATTCAGAATCCCCAAATTTGGAGATATATGGTTTTCACTGGACAGGAAGGGTAAGAAAAATTGTTATCTAAAACATTAGTGGTAACTAAAGTTGTCAGACAAATGTATTAGAGTAAAAGGTACAATGTTTCTCCCTGAGATGATGATAGAAGTGGAGCAAAAGTATAATGTTGCATAAAATAGAAACCTAATATAAAAAATATAGTGCAAGTACCTTGAATTTATACTAAAGTACAGTATTGTGCAACTGTGTATTATATTCCACCACAGCTTACTGGACTCCTGGCCTACTGTAACACTATGTTTACTGTAGTTACTGTGTGCCCAGATCTAATCAGTACAATGAATAAAGACCCATACTGTAGAAAATGATTTATTGGATCACAAATTAGCCTAATCTAGTCTAAAACTATGTAATACTGTCTGATATATATATCTTCTGTTTGTGTGTGTGTGTGTGTATGTGTGTGCTGTGTGTGTGTGTGTGTGTAGGCGTGAGGATGCAGGCCTTCTTGTGTATAAAGACCATTTGCCAGTCAGTCAGGTTGTGGTTGGCGATACAAGCCGAGCTGGATCTGAGGCCAAATTGACAGTAGGGCCACTCAGATGTCAAGGGGACTGTGAGTCTCTCTCTCTCTCTCTCTCACACACAAACACACATATTTCACCAGAGACTGTGATAAGATCATCGTCAATGCAGAAATGGTAGTACCTTATTTATACCCTAATCTTGTTTTCTAGGGAACTACTGGAATGCAGCTTCCTTCACCAGCCCTGCCTCCTACCTCCACTTCCCTTCATTCAGAGGAGAAACCAGCACTGACATCTCCTTCTACTTTAAGACTTCCTCCACTCATGGAGTCTTTCTTGAGACTGTGGGAACCACTGATTTTCTGCACATTGAACTCAGAGGTGTGTCTCCATATGTACACTGTGGAAGATCTTAGAATAAAACATTGCTACTAGAGATATGAGCGCTTTATAATTTCTTTAAACCCAATCATTGTCACTATGGTGAAGGTGCTGTGCTCTTTGCTGTTTAGCATAATATCTTTTAGATACAATCGCTATAAGTTTCCCTTAAAAAATGTCCAGAATCAACAGATAAAGGGCTCAAGTGCATAAATGTTTGTTGAGATAATCAAAGGACAGATAGACAGAGTCTTCAACTTCAAGCCTGCAGCTGGAGTGGTCTGGTGCTTCTGAACAGCACTCTTTTCACAATTGACAGCCCTAAGTACAAAGGACTACAAAGTACATATATTTTTAAGAGATTTTGGTTGCAGCCATTCAGCAGAGACAAGAGATCACAGATGTCCAGTGTGTCTGAAGATCTCATCCTGAAGTCTTTGTGACTAATGTTTGACTTTCATCCTGGGGCTCACAGGAGGTTCAGTGGTCCTTTTCTCTTTTGACGTGGGCAGTGAGCGGATGGAGCTCAGTGTACGCTCGCCAGTGCCTCTGAATGATGACCAATGGCATCGTGTGGAGGCTGAGAAGAATATCAAGGAGGCAGTGCTGCAGCTTAATGGACAGTACAGAGAGGTCAGACCCACCCCTCCACAGGGACACACAAAACTGGAGTTCTACAGTGAGCTATATGTTGGTAAGGCACACATGCACGTACACCAGATTTACTGTAGTATTTCCCATGTGGGAGTGTATCAACAGAGGTCATAAGGTCTGCGACTTAAAGATTCTGACTAGGTGTTCTCACAGTCCAACTAAGTCAGTGAGTCCCACTGAGATACACTGACCTCGGTGTTCCCTGTGACATTTCAATTCAACTGTGTTTCATGTATGTTTGAAAAACTACAATTTCTCTGTAGCATTTGGTGTTACAAAAATAATAACAAATTCTAGAGTTTAATCATGACCCCATTGTTGTCCTTGATGGTAGTCTTTATGGTGTTTTGATGGTTTTGACCCCAAGCTGACCTTGTGTGCACAGCTAGGTTTGTTATAAAAACAAGTGTAGTTCTCCTGTGGCACTTAAAGGAACTGAGCATTTATAGCAAAAAGTTTTACATAGAGTAGGTGGGAAAAGCTCTGAGGAATCTCTCAAATAATTATCAGCAACGATGGCTCTGCTGGAGAACTGATCCCAGTTAACAAACATAGCTAAAAATTCATTTTTTAAATCAACAGTGCTAAAATATTACACGTTAGGAGGAGGTTGGCATGGGAAAGGAATGTGCAGCATCAAACAGTGCTGGCAATGGTGCTACAAAGTAACAGTGGGAAGTGTTCGCACTGCACACCTGCATAAATACGATTTACACAATTCTTAATGAGCTAGTGACCGTGAAGCATGACTGAAACATTCAGTGCTCTGCCTGAATTAATACAATGCTTCATATCTTGTTTTCCAGGTGCCTCGAGCGGTCAGAGGGGTTTCCTAGGCTGCATACGGGCTCTGAAAATAAATGGTGTAACTGTTGACTTGGAGAAGAGGGCAGAGGTGACTCCAGGGGTGAATCCAGGATGCCAGGGCCACTGCAGCAGCTACGGGATGCACTGCAGGAATGGAGGGAAGTGTCTGGAGCAGTACAATGGATACTCCTGTGACTGTTCCCTCACTGCATACGATGGACCCTTCTGCTCTGATGGTATAGCATCCAGTACTGAATTAGATTATTTCCAGTTAGATTCAATGATTTCATCTTTCATTGGATTAGATTAGATGCAGTAACAAAGAGGGATCAGCACTTTGTGGTATTTTAATCACCCTTCCTTCCTCTGCTGTTGAATGTGTGTGTGTGTGTGTTAGATGTGGGTGGCTACTTTGAAACAGGAACCTTGGTACGTTATGACTTCATGCCAGAAGCATCAACTTCTGCCCTGCGGGAGGTGAAGAGCCTGTCAGGTGTTGTTGGTGTTCCCAGTGAGGCCAACCTGACTCAGGAGGAGCTTGTGTTCAGCTTCAGCACCTCCAGTGCTCCCAGCATCCTGGTCTACATCAGCTCAAGGACTCAGGATTACCTGGCTGTGGTGCTCAGGCACAATGGTGGGCTCATCAATTCAAGTGTAATTCTGGTTTTATATGGTGGGGTCAGATATAGTATACTACAAACGACAAAGTGAAACACCTCTCCAATGCAAGTATCATTGTGTTTATAGCAGATTTGCAACACCTGTTTCTAGAAGGGCTTTTATGAAACTGAGAGATTAAAAGAGTGAGGTAAAAAGACGATAAGTTAAATACAGCAAGATATGATACAGCAGACAGATGAGGTTAACCTTAATTGTTTTACAAAAGCTTAATGGAAGATCTTTGTTTGTAAGGTTTTGCAAGATACATGGACAACATGTGTTCATGCCCCTTAAATATGAATCCAACCATGACAGTGAGAGAGAGAGAAATTAAGATGTTGTGATTCATGAAATCAAATGCCTTTTATTAATTTATATACATGTATTAATTTATATAAAGATAATGTGGATAACTTTGGATACATTTTTATCCTATGTTTAACTAACTCTGTGTCTCATGTGTGCATGTCCAGGCACTCTGCAGGTCCGCTACAGTCTTGGGGGGTTAACAGAACCTTACACCATAGATATTGACCATCGTAACATGGCCAATGGACAGCCACACTCGGTCAACATAACAAGGAAATTAAGAGAAATACGGCTACAGGTTTGTGCTTCCTGCAACTACAGTAGAACTCAATGATGGTATACCAAATACTGTATGCTGAAAATAAGTCCAAAAAGGGTGTTAAATTAAATCTTATTTTCCTAAGAGTGACATGTTAAGATGGATATCAATCTCTGTGTCTGTGTCCATTACAGATCTGCAACAGGACTGGGTAAGCTTAGTATAAAGACTTGCGTGGTTCTGTCCAGAGTTCTAAAACTTCTAAAATTCACCTACTAACACCTGTAAATCTTTAACCTCTAAATTAAGATTAATGGTGTGACCTTGCTGAATGTAACAACTTGCTTACTTTCTCGCCTCAGTCTTTGGGGGAAAAAGGCAAATAATTATATTTAAAATAAAATTTTGCAGATTGTGATTTGTTTTAAATAAAGTTTTGCTCTTTATTTTCAGGGAACAAAAAAAGAAATCACCTGAATTTGTAAACTCTGGATATTTCTTCTTATAACTGTTTTCTACTGACAGTATAGTTCCAATGCAAACTGTTAACTAGACATTCTATGGTCGTCCCAAATAAAAGGGGCACGGATAATGTGTCTGAAAAGATATACTGATGTCACAAAGTTTACATGTAATCTTTTTCATGCTGTGAGCAGCACAGACAAAATCCTATTTACCCTCAGAGACAGTTGTCTTAAAACCTTGACAAATAAAACTGGATACTGGAACTGGATAATACTGGTTGAACTTGCCTAGAGCTCACACTGGAAGATGAATAGTTTCAGTTGAACTTGTAACTGTTCCTTTCCTCTGTCCATATTCTCCAGCTGGACCACTATCCAGTGTCTACATACACCCTACCTGAGACATCCGACACCCAGTTCAACTTGGTCAAAAGTATCTTTCTTGGAAAGGTCTTTGGTAAGTGTTTAGATGAGCAGAAGTGTGCAGAATATATCCCATGTCAACCACAACTTTTACTTGCATGTAATACAAGATCATTCTTTTGTCTCAGAGTATAAAGTATATAAACTGTTGACTATGATACAAACATTATCGAAGGGTTTCATTAACAAAACCTTTTTAAAACTCACTTGATCTACAAATCCTCCCAATTAAGCTTAAAAGAAGGCTGAAGAGTTATTTTAGTTGACTAGATTCAGTGTTGAGAGAGAAATTTTTCATGGCCAAAAGTGTTCTAACAGATATATCCTTATTGTATCTTTCTTGTAGAAACAGGACAGATTGACCCCATCCTCATTGAGCGCTACAATACGCCAGGCTTTGTGGGCTGTCTGTCAAGAGTTCAGTTGAACAATGTGGCACCATTGAAAGCTGCGCTGCGCTTGGGTGTGGCAGCACCAGTCAGCACCCATGGGATTCTGGTCCCGTCCAACTGTGGAGCCTCACCCCTGACCATCTCCCCTATGAGCTCGGCTAGTGATCCCTGGCACATAGAAGCTGGTAGAGACACAGACAGACAATTTGATGGAACATCAGGACATGTCAAAGTCAAAATTTAGTTTACTTGAGAATTCAAATCCTAACAAATATTTGCTTTGTCCACAGCTGGAGCTGTTTTCCCCTTCTTTGAGGACAAAGTCAGTGGTGATGGAGTGGATCGCAACTCTGCTATAATTGGAGGTAAATCTCATTTCACTTCAAAAGCAGTTTCAATTCTGACTTTCTTGTGGCAACCAGTGAGATGACAGCTGCATGTGATATAACCTGGAAGGGACTAGCGATGAAGGAAAATAATAAAAGTTAAAGTTCAGGTGATTTTTTTTATACACAAACACAAACATATATACACATGTGGACAAAATTGTTGGTACCCTTCTGTTAAAGAAAGAAAAACCCACAAAGGTCACTGAAATAACTTGACACTGACAAAAGTAATAATAAATAAAAATTGGCTGAAAATGAGCTAATGTAAAATCAGACATTACTTTTGAATTGTGGTTCAACAAAATCATTTTAAAAAACAAACTGGACCAGGACAAAAATGATGGTGAGTTTTTCTTTCTTTAACGTAGGGGTAGGGAGTACCAACAGTTTTATCCACATGTGTATATGAATAGAATGAGAATAAAGTAATTATGAAATAATAATGTTAATTATAATAGTAACTTTGAATAAGTAAGTAAAAATTGTCTTGGCGCTATTCTTAGGGAGTGTACTGATTTAGGATCCTAGTGGAAGGAGAAGAAGCTGAGTGAGCCTTTCAGGGCTTGCCTGGTGAATCTGGCATCTTCTTCTTGACTGCATCAAAGAAGAAAAAAAGGCCGTTATCTGGGTGGTTGAGAGCTATATCAATACCAAGGTATTTGAAGATGTCACCATCTCCACGAGGACCTGTTGATGTTTCCTCGAGAATGTGTTGTGAACTTTCTTGCCTTTTTCACCGCAGTCAGTATGGTCAGGTCATCTTGATGCAGACACCAAGGTATTTGAAGGTGTCCACCTTCTCCAGGAGGACCCATTGATGTTAAGGGGGGTGTAGTCCCTTCCCTGCTTCTTCACAAAATTTACTGTCATCTATTTAGTCTTGCTGACAGTCAGAAGGAGGTTGTTGTTCTGTCACCAGTACATCAGGACCTCTACTTCCTTCAGATAGCCTTTTCTGTGAGTTATCTGTGATCAGGCCCACCACTGGTGTGTGGTCAGCAATCTTGATGATGTTCAGTCGTGTATATTATAACAGGGGGCTCAAAACACTGCTCTGGGTTTCTCCATTGTTAAGGATTAGGGTTGATGAGGTGTTTTCAATCACCCTCAGGAAGTCAAGGACCCACTTATGTAGTGAGGTGTTTAATCCCAGGTCCTTGAGTTTTGTGAAGAGCCTGAAGTGAACTATGGTGTTCAGTGCTAAACTGTAGTCAGTGAACAGCAGTAGTTCCCTCTCTTGTCCAGATGGAATGGGTTGTGTGAAGGATGTATACTATATTTTCTGTTGATTTGTTGGGGCTGTAGACAACCTGCAGTGGGTCCTCTTACTTACAGTAGTCTATTTTTTGTTGTGTTACACTGATTTACATTAATCACAAACACTGTTTCCTAGAATCGTTGTATCGTTTGACAGTTTTCTTTGTGCATGACTGCTATCAGGTGCGTTTTGCTGACATATCTAAGTTACTCTGCAGAGGTTCTCACAGGTCCACAAGACCCAACTCAGGTCCAGATTTGAGCTGGGTCAAAACTATAATCAGTCCAATCAGGTCTGGTATTTTTCTGTTTTTTTGCTGCAGCTCTCTACCAGATCATGTGGTATCGCTGGTCTATCTCAGCTGAGAACTGTGCTACTGCCAGAGTCAGTGTTCCCTCATTGTTTACGTCTGCTTGGGTTCACTGGATTTTAGATGGGATCTTATTAGGTCTATTCCTATTGGTTGTCTTCATCTCAAGTAAGGCTCGAGACATTATTTCACAGGTTTCAGATTTGTTCAGGTTTGTAAGGACCTCTATTTTATTTATTTTTCTCTACATTGCACTCTGTGTTCCATCTTTTACTGAGTACTGCTCATCATGTTTATGTGTAAAGAGTCTTAATGAAGAAAAATGGCTGCTGTGGTTGGTAAGAGCAGTTTTAGCAATGGCTTTTATTTGGAAAATTATTAAAAACTTTACTGAAACTGATTTTAACCTTGATGAGTACTGATGAAAAGTGGCATGTCTTGTGACTCTGTGACTCTGAATGAGCTTTTTTCATGACTGCCCATTTCAACATTCCAGTCTATTATTGTAAATGAGATGCTCCTTTACTTTACTTCCAGGCATCATCTCCATGGTGATCTTCACTGTCCTCTGCATCATGGTGTTTGTGATTCGCCATATGTTCCGTCATAAAGGCTCCTACCACACCAATGAGGCCAAGGGAGCAGAGTCAGCAGACTGTGCTGACGCAGCGATCATCGTCAATGACCCAGCCTTCACTGAAACCATCGACGAGAGCAAGAAGGAGTGGTTCATCTGAATCCCTCTCAACAACATGAACACATGACGTTAGGATGTATGTAGTTTTCTAAGCATAGGAAGTAGTTGTGAGGTCACCACCTTTGGAACCTCGAGGATGTGCCGAGCGGTTTATTCAAAAACTTTATAGACAATGAACACCATGGCATTATGGCGTGGGTATTAAAGCACAGGACACAGTGCTGCCTGGCAGACCATGTGTGGAGATGTTTATTTTAACTTAATTTACAATTGACAGGATGGCAGCCTTTGGATGGTGTAGATGCCAAGAAGTTACAGAACTTGGATGAGTGTGTTCCTTAGCTTTTATTTTTGTATTTCTTTTCATTTTTATTTCAGTTTAATTTATATCATATTTATCATATCATATTTTTTCATAAAAGTGTTTACTTTGTTTGCATTTATTTATTTTTATAGATAAGTAACTTTATGCCTTTGTGTAATGTGGTGCAGAATTTATGTCATAAATGGTAATGATCATTAATTTATTAATCCCAATAATCCTCCACATCTGTAGCAATGCTCATAAATTCTGGGATTTTTTTAATGTTAAATTTTATTTTTATCATTTGCCTTATTTTATATTTATTTCAGTAATGTTTAATTTTAGCCTTAAAATCGAAATGTTCGTGTGTGAGTGTATGTGTGTGCATTGACTAGCTTGCTTGTATGTAAAGGAGATGTAGCCATGAGTTTGCTGCATCATTTTGACTAAGAACAGGGGGGAGAAGGAAATGTCACACTGTTATTTATTTTTGCATCTACAGTGTCGCTTAATGACTTTTGAGCATAATTGTTAAAACTCTTAATGATTGGATATTTTATTTAACTGTTTTTGCTGCCAAGTGAGTTCAAGGGAGGCTCAACTTTTGAAGAATGAAGAGTCCTCTCAGTCCACAAGAGCTCAACTCACTCAACTCGTTTTTTTTTATTGATTTCTGAGACAGACTTTTGTTAGGTAGATAGCTCCTTCCAGCAGCTAGCTTTGTTAACAGTCAGGAGATGGAGCTCAAGCCTGACGACCCAGATAAGGAAGGTAGTTTTGGTATTTTTGTTTGTCAAGAAACATCCTTACAACAGCTGTGAAACGGCCTGGTGTTGTTAGAAGCAGGTCTATAGCCAGGTCTCAAGTCTGAGACAGTTCCAAGTCTGAGCAAGACCGTGTCCAAAAGTGTTTGAGCACCAGATAAGAACAGAGCCCAAATGTTCTTCACATGAAAAAAAAACAAAAAACGGTCACAACCAAAGACGAGGTCAGACTGGAGACTGAGACTGAGGCAAGTCAAAACACTCAAACCCACAAGAGTAGAATACGCATCTTGAGACAACTTGAGTGCTCCAGCCCCGGCTGGAAGGTGTATTTGTTTCATTTTTAAATAAAGCTAGGCTGGCACTTTCACTGTCTCTGTGCTAGATTCTGTCTAATTCTGTAAAATGGAAAGTAATCAGTAATCATTTTAGGGGTTACAATGTCCCTACCCACAGAGAAATTCTTTGTATTTCCACTTAGTTATCTTGTTAATGATATAGGTTTATTCAGGCTAAGTGAATTTGGGGTAAGGATAGTATGGTAGATGTTGCCATGCTGTGGACTGAGGCCAGTTTATTCCAAATGGGGGACAGCTAGATTAACTGTTGGCTAACTTTTCAGATGGGCTGAAAGGACTCTCAGAAGTAGGATGATGTTTCTGCAAACGAATGTTTATTACCTGCATACAAAACAATGACTTACATCCTGACATTTGATTGTATTTGTCTTCCTTTATCTGCACTGCAGTGTAATGGCATGCTTTTTGACACTGAATAATACACACATTTCTTTTTGATAAGCCACTGTAGCATCACGTAGTTTTTTCTTCATGTTATATGTATAAAACCTTGCCTAACTGTTGTTCTTTTTATAGCTGATTTCTCATTCTTTGTGGTTTTCTCATTGTCTTCAGAAATGACGCTTCCTCTTGGAAGGACCAGTAAAATATTAGTACGAATCTTACACTGGCTAATATTAGATTCTTGACACAGCTGCATTCAGGTGATTTACATCTGGAAGAGAACTAATCTGACGATTGCCTGTGGATTTGGGCAGTATTGTCAGTAGTATAACCAGGTAAGGTCCATCAGTGTAAGGATAAAGGTATTGGTGAGACATGATGACAAGGGATGACTTTCTTACTAATGCCACTGAAGAGTCAAGGTATGGCAGCCGAGATGAGAGATAATAACTGCATGAATGAGTTTCCTTCTTTTTTTTGGAGAAAAAGAGATCCTCCTGAGCTGATAGATACACCTTAATGATGTGTATCTAAGCTTTAACTTTAAACTGTTAGAATATCTGTTCATGTTGTATTCATATCAACTTCTCCTGACTTGATGTTAAATCTAATACATCTTTACATCAAATGGTTACAAAACTACACACCTCACAGAAACCCAATCAAATAACCCGTCCGAAATTGACTCAAAGCTCTGGGTTTACCACCAAGAGGTTGCTTTCAAATACAAAAAAAGTGGCAAATATCAGGTATACACACACACACACACACTATTTCACATTTTAATTCAAACAGAAAATAGCACCATCGTGTAAATACAGTAGCCAATGGTACAAGACTGGGGTCATTTTGGGCAGTCTCTCAGGGCGGGTGTGAATGCAACACAAAGAAGATGCGTTGCTATAAATGAGCATGTGAGCTGAGCCAAAGATCACAAAATAATAGTAAAAAATAACACACCAATTTAGAAAGGAATATCTGTGCAATCCCAGCTCAAGGATATCCACTGGAGAGCTTGCAAATAGGTACCTGGCTTTAATATATTTTTATATATATTACTATATTTTATATAGTTCTTGACCTCTTACAATGTAGACACAGTATTCAAAATATGCAATTTTAAGAAGTTAGCTTCTTATTTCTGACATAGCTGACAAAGTTGTGTAAAAAAAAAAAAATACATCACAGGTTTTTTTTTTTCACTTTTAGCTATGAAATGATTTAGTCTATGAGGCTGTTACACTTATTTTAAAATGACATTAAGACTTAAGAAATAACTAAAATGGGAATGAATAAGAGGCAGGATGTACAAATTTTCCTATGTGAAACCAGGGCCCTTTTGTTTCAGAAGGTAATTCAAGCACTGACTATCACATTTACTAAACTATTTAAACCTCATTCTATTGTTATCCAGGCCTGAAGATAAACTGTGTAATGAAATGTTGGCTTATTAACATGAAAATGACAACAAATGACATTGTGAAAAAAACATTTATTGGCTCTAATGTACAATAACAAAGGGATAAAAATTGTTGTAAAATTGTCTGAGGGATTCATAAAACTCTCACATCCACCCCCATTAACTCAAACATGCAGGGAAGTTAGACAGGTAATTATGGTCATCACATTGAGGCTGACATTTTTCTTACTTGCATATGACTGAATTTTAATTGCTAAAAGTACAAATAATAAATCCAATTGTACTTCTCAGTACTTTAATGGATCCTGTGATTAAATAAAAGGCAGAAAGCAGGAAAGTAATGGCTTGTAAAAATAGAGTAGAAATACATTTTTGTTTCATTGTTGTTGAGTGGAGGAAGAAACACTTATTCATGCCTTTAGCAGGATCACTAGCTGTCTTTTATCAAGTTGCCAAAATAAGCGGTCACAGTCTTCAGCTTGTTGTTGAGGAAGTTCTGTTCCACCTCCACTTTTCCTCCTGGACCAGCCAGAGAGGCTATCTGTGGAGAGATGGACATGACAATAAAATGTTATCAAATTTATGTTGATCCAGTCCCTCAAAGGTGTTGGTTGATGATGTTAAACAGTGGTGTAAGAATATTGTTTTTATTCAGATTATCATTTTCACCAAATATCATCTAAAACTAGTCCCATGTTCTAAATGGTTTAAGGTAAAACTATGTAATTTGCGAAAACAGTAGAAATCTTGGAAACCAGCTTTCATACAGCTTTTTCTCAGACCAACATTTATGCCCATCGAATTCAAAAAACATTTTTTAACATGATTTAATTGATTTCATTTTGTGAAAATCTTACAAATGGAGGTTCCACATTTTTCCACTAACTAACCCATACAATTTGGTAAAATGCTGTATTAGAATGTTAGAGAATTGTTGTTACCTGATTCAGTGCATGTTAATGAGCTTAGACCCTTGTATACTTGCTTACAGGTCTAGATCAAGCAGTGATTATGTTACTATGTTTCAGGCTAAATGGTGTTTGTGTTGCTGTGCGATAACTAAGAGTCTTTTTACCACACACACACAAAGACAATTATCATACATACCTGATCCATGTCAGCATTGCGAGGCAGAAAGTAGACTATGTTGTCTGATATCAGTGTTGCCCTGCGGAAAATCTCAAATGTGCTTATTATTAAGGATGAAAAACAATATTTGATAAAAAAAAAAAAAAAAGAAAGTCCTCTTGAATATGAATATGATGAATATGAAAGATATATATCCATTCATGTATTCATGTATAATCACCTGAAACTGGGAATTATTGTAAAATGCACCTTTCATGTTTTTGCGCTGAAGTGGTAGCCTAACCAGAAAGCCTGGATGAATGGAGAGGTGAGGGCCGTATCCAGAACCCAAAAATCTGCCTGTCAGGAGACAAAATAGCATACAACACTGCCAGAGCAAGACTAAAAGCTGGTTTCAAGGAGGCTAAGTGGAGACAACAGGAGAGACATCGAAGCACCAAAGACGTGACTGTTATGTTCACTCAGTGTCCTGTTGTGTTTTCTGGTGTCTTGTGTTCCTTGTGTTTTTTCATGTCAGGTTATGTTTTGTCATGTCAGGTTTTCATGTCTGTCATGTTAAGTTCCATGTCTGTCGTGTTTCTGGTTCCTTGTTCTGGCGTGTGTTTTATTTTGAAATCAACTCTCCCTCTGATGTTTCAGGTCCCCTTACTTCCTGACCATTGTGTTTCCCGCCTGTCTGATTGTCTGCCCCGCCCTGATTGTGCTCACCTGTTTCCTATTACCCCATGTGCTTATATAGTCCTTGTCCTCCCTTGTCTTGTTGCCAGATCGTTGCCTC
This sequence comes from Scortum barcoo, assembly GCA_023238725.1. NCBI lineage: Eukaryota > Metazoa > Chordata > Actinopteri > Centrarchiformes > Terapontidae > Scortum > Scortum barcoo. Next base: position 28,018,796 of record CM041533.1, on the reverse strand, counting down.
ATGTTGCCCGTGTCATGTCCTAGTGTTTCATGGTCGCGTGGTCACGTCATATCAGGTGGTCCACGTTCCATGTTTGTTTCGTGTTCCACGTTTCGTGTTTTTGAGGATCTTTGATTTTGAAATACCCTTTTTGTTAATTATTAAAAACCTTAAAACTATTCTGCCGTGAGTCGCGTCCTGCATGTGGGTCTCCTGCCTGGTTCTAAAACCTAACAGAATGATCTGGCCACAAACATGGACCCAGCGGACACGGTCGGTACCCAGGAGCATGGGATGGGTACTTTCCGGATGATCACCGGCCTTGTGAGTGCGTACCCTGGATGCAATCGCCAGCAAAAGAGGCAGGCATTGGAGCTGGCCAGCAATGGGTTGGCCAATGATCCCTGGCTGCTCCAGAGGGTGCCAGGGTTGTACGAGGAGCTACGGACGGCGCTAAACACGATGCCAGCTAAGCTCCAATTGACTCACCTCCCGCGATCGCTCTTGCCCGAACCTCGGCCAGTCAGTCACCAGCCTCAGCCTTTGCAGTTTGGCTACCAGCCGGTCAAGCCAAAGCCTCAACTTCAGCCGGTCAAGTCACCGCCACAGCTCCAGCCTGCCAAGCCGCAGCGTCAGCTCCACCCGCAGCCGCAGCCTTGGCCTGCTAGCCTTCTACAGTCTGCGACCCAGCCTGCGACACCCAGCCTGCAACCCAGCCAGTCAGCCACCAGCCCTTACTGCTTGGCTACCAGCCAGCCGGTTTCCAGCCTGCACTCCAGCCTGCACCCGAGCTAGCTGGTTGCCGGCCAGCTAGCTTCCAGCCCGCATCCAAGCCTGCACCCGAGCTAGCTAGCGGGTCTCCAACCTGCACCTCCGTCTCGCAGGCCTTTTCCTTCAGCCTGCGGCCCAGCTTCCGAGCCCTCAGCCCAGCCGTCAAGTCCACAGTCTGCAGTCCGGCCTGCCGCCCATCCTGGCCTTCAGCCTCATGCGGCCCAGCTTCTGGGGCTCTGGCCGCCAAGTCCGCAGCCTGTAGCGCAGCCGGCAGTCCAGCCACCGAGTCCCCAGCCGCAGCAGCCCCAGAGACTGAGCTCGAGCGTCCCAGTGCCCCCGAGACAGAGCCCTTTCCGTCGGCCTTCCCCGCCAACACCTCTCCTGAACTGATTCACGCGTTGCTGCCGGCAGCCAGAGGAGGTTCGCTGTCGCCGGCCGCCTCGAAGGGTTCAGCCTCCGCCGCCGGCCGCCAGAGGGTTCTAGCCTCCGCCTTACGGCCGCCGCCGGCCTCCCCGAAGGGTTCAGTCTTCGCCGCCCGCCTCCCGAGGATCCCGGTGTCAGTCCTTCGCCTCCGCCGTCGGCCTCCCGAAGGTTCCCGCCTGGCTTCGCCCATGGCCTCCCACCGCCTGCCGGCCTCCCGAGGAATTCCAGCCGCCGCCGACCGGCCTCCCAAGGGTTCCAGCCTCCGCCTCCATCGCCGGCCGCCAGAGGGTTCCTGCCTTCGCCGTCGCCGCCGCCGCCAGAGGGTTCACGCTCGCCTTCGCCGGGCCGCCAGAGGGTCCCAGCCACCAGAGAGTTCGGGCTTCGCCTTCACCGCCATCGGCCTCCCGAAGGGTTCTGCCTCCGCCGTCGGCCGCCGGAGGGTCCCGGCCTTCGCCTGCGCAGTCGCCGCCGGCCACCACAGTGTCCACGTCTTCGTTGCCGACTTTAGTCCATATCTTGGTCTTAGACTTTGGTCACATCATGTGTGAAGCCACATTGCCAGTACTTTAACGCTCACTTTGATTTCCTCAGCAGAGAGTCAGCTGTCAAATCTACTCTGCCTGATGATCAGTACCCACAGTGAACGTGAGAAAAAGCCTGTGAGCAAAGCTGCTAGGCTCAATAACATCCCTGGCCATGGACTAACAACATGCATGAACACAGGAAACTCTTTGCCTGCATCAAGATAGATACTATTGTTATTGTACCTACAAAGTCTGCAGCGTCTAGTCTAAATAACTAACGCCCTGTGTTTTCTGATTCTGATGAAGTGCTTTGAGAAACTGGCTGTCCAACGCATCAAAAACAACATCCCAGCTAGCCTGGACCCATCTTTGTATTCAGAACCAACAGATCCACAGAGCGTGCCATCCCCCACTACCCCACTACCCTCCACTCTTCACACATCTTAAATATAACACCAACATCAGAATGCAGTTTGTTGATTTCCGATCAGCATTCAACACAATCTCTCCCATGGTTTGACAAACTTAGCACTCTTCACTTTAGTGCTGAACACTGGAGTCCCTCATGGCTGTGTGCTCAGCCCCCTCCTGCTAACGATGCAGTCCTCCACACGGAGAGAACTTGGAACTTGTACAGTTTTCTGATGACACCAGCACCAGGCGGCCGAATTTCAAACAATGATGTGACTTCATTTTGAACAAACCGCTACTCGTTAGCAAAACCAAGAGGCCGATCGCTGATTTTAGAAACGAGGAGAAGACACACACGCCTGTCCACATCAGTGGAGCTGAGGTGGAGCAAGTGAACCGTTTCAGGTTCCTGGGAATCAGGATCACAGAGAACCTTGCCATGCCAAGTTCTCTACAACATGTAGAAGAAGTAGAGAGAAGTAATAGAAAGCATCCCGAACATTACAAATTGGCATGGTTTGTGCAAAGACCAGGATAGGAGGGCTGTGAATTAGGTTAAAACTGACTCACTGATATGAGTGAGGTGAGGTGCCTGTATAAAACCTGAGGGAGATTAAAAGACATTACCCACCCCAGTCACATCCTGTTCATACAGAAGCATCTGCTGTCACACCACTAAACTCCAGAGCAACGCCTCCCTGAGGCTGTGAGACTCCAGTTAAACATACATTTTAAAACAGAAACAAAAAACACATAAAGGTAAGGCTCTAACATCCCCCCTGCCTCTATATCAAAGGATATCCATCAGGCTCCATCATGGTCTTGATGTCAAATACCTCTGCAGTGAGGTAGTCTGGCCCTCCCCACGGTGGTGAAAGGAAGACCACATCTCCACGGAGACGGGGTGCCAGCTGAAGGAAGTCCCCTTGCAGGAAGTCAATTCGGTCTGCGACACTATAAACCATAGCATTGTGCCGCGCCAAGTCCAACCGCACAGGGTCAATATCAATAGCCAGGACTGAGGGAACACAAATGGATGACACAGAAAAGAAAAAACAGATGACAGACGGTAAGTAGTCAGTCTTCTACTTTCCTGTAAAATATGCTCAGTAACTGTAACATTTCCAGTCTTGCATTGACACTCACTGGACCATCAGTCACAACAGAAACAGTAAAACCTGAGGGTTAGTGTCGACTATTCTGTGTCACAATTGATATTATGTTAATATTCTAGGACCTGATGATACATCATTATTCATCATAATCTCAAAATACCACCATTATGCAGATGGAATGCAATTGCATACTGACATCTTACCTCTTCTTCCAGTGAGGGCGAACTGGATGGCATTTCCTCCCACACCACAGAAGGCATCTATGACCAGGTGAGACTCAGAGAAGGTGCGCTCCACCCTGAGGGCGATGTGCTCAGCAATCCTTTCTGGTGTCACAGAGAACCAGCCCTCTGAAACACACAACAGTGAACACAAACTGCATTAGTGATGTGTGTAAGACAAAATCTTTGAAATTCTGTGTCCCAAAGTCCTGCAGTGTCCTGCATTGACATGTTAGCTGAATGAAATCTCTGTTCAAACACACAGATCCAGCTCAGATTTTCCCCCTGTTTGCTGTTTGTGTCTAAAAGTCAGCACAGTGCATTTCTCAGAACCTCATGGTATGGATCTTAGAGCAGCGAGCCCTCCAACAAACTTTAACTGTATATTTTGTCTGGTCATCTGTGTCTCTTCCCTGTTTTAACTGTTACAAAAGATCAGGGCTGCTGATACAGAAATTGTTATATGAACCTTCCCTTTAAATGCATAAAGGATAAAGGTCTAGATACATTTACAACTATTCAACTGAAGCATGTTTGGGTAAGGATATACTATGAGAGTGAAGTACAATAAGCTGCAAATATACATATGCAGATTTTAACATGTATCACAGCATTTACAGATACTGAAGGTTGTCTTGCAAGTAAATTCCAGTCAATGGTACACTACATGTGGGTCCTTGAGACCAAAGAAGACAAGCTGTCATTTTTTTACTTTAAGTCAAGTGCTGTCAAGGATTTTTACTGATGCATCCTCAGCCACATTTCAAAGGGTTAGTTTTCAATTTCAATTTTTAACTGGATTGTAAATGTCAATAAATTAAGAACTGTGTTATCTTCTTTCTTTATTGGACATTTGGATTTTATAATGCTCTTTTTCAGTGCCTATTTGTTTCTCAGACATTAAATGTGATTTATTTGGTCCTGATAGCAATGAAATGAATTCTTTAGTCGATAGTTTGCATGCATGTAGATTGCAGACTGACCTCGGTCTAGCCTGATCCCTTCATCGAAGCGAGAGAACAGTCTGTAGCGTTGAGCCCAGTATTTAGCCAGCTCCGGTTCAGCTGCCATCTCTGCTGGGGCCTGCTGTTTCCTCCCTCGTTTACTCTTCTTCTTCGACTTCATGCCGTCTTTCAAGCTCAGCTCTATACACACACACACACACACACACACACTCTTCATTCTTAGACTGCACCAGTTTTTAGAGTTAGGGTTAGGGTCTTAACCCTAACAAACAAAAATTTAATATTTGACAGATACCATAGTTACTTGTGTTGCCTTCAGATCTGTCAGAAAGAAGAAAATCAGGAATTTCTAGACATGGTAACTGTCTACCAGACTGCTCTTCCTCCTCCTCCTCCTCCTCAGACTCTCTAGCTACAGCCTCTTCATTTCCTTCCTCAGCACCATTTTTCTCCTTCCTCCTCCTCTTCTCTTCTCTTGTCACTATTTCCAGAGGTGGAGGCTTGTCCATAGCTTCCTGTGTGGTTCTTGCTCCCATCTCACCCTGGTCACATGGTGTCATCTGTGTCTGTTTCTGGTTCTTTTCCAAAAACAATCGGACCTATGGAACAAAAACAGTTTTATTTATATGTCAAATTTATACTAATAAATGTCCATTCTGCTGCTTTCCATTTCTTATTGCCACTGATAATCCATACGAGTGAATTAACCAATTCAAAGCTCCCATCCTTTTCTTCCACATCAACACAAGACAGATTTAAAAGCTTTAAGCCTGCTGTGTGAAAATGTTTGTCTCCCCCTTCTGGCAGTGAGAGATATTACACAAACAATGATGTTTGCCCCCACCAGTTTCTGTAGACTACTCTGTCACTGTGGTTGCACCCTTGGCAACAAGTCATTGCAGTGAGTTGAAACCCGGCCTTATGGTAGTTCTGGAGGAACACTGGGGACTGCCTCATGGATTTATCTACTGAATTCTTACCAAGATTGTGGAGAAAGATACACATTTTTGCAGCCAAAATCTTGTTTTAGCCAAATGGTTTAGTGTAACAATACATACACATATTACTAACAATAAGAAATCTTTCCAGCTGAAAACTCCCTTCATCCCCTGGATGGCTGTCTTGCAGGCCTCTCAGTGTAAACTCTTCAGTAGTTTACGTCAATACCTTGTTGAGAGAGGACCTCTGTGTCGGTGTGTTGTCTCCACTTGTCCCCGAGAACCTGGTGTGTTTGCTGATGCTGTAACCTGCTCTCTGAGTACACCACTGCCTCGGACGCTTCTGACCAGCACTGCCTTTAAAGCTTAACACACTGTTGAA